>CM065809.1:194622000-195037000 GCA_033398695.1 Orobanche coerulescens
CTTATAATTTTTATATATTCACACATTTTACCAGGCTAACCCACATATTAAATTATTTAACCAACTTAATTAACATTAAATTACTTTTAATGTGGGACCCAAACTCCACTCATATCACACTCACCTAACATTTCTTAAAACCCGAACCCAAAAAATTGGGGAACATTGATCGTGGACGGAGGGAGTATATATATATATATATATATATATATATATATGCTGTCAATCTTTCCTTCCATGAAAAAAAACTAACATACCTAATTTTTTAATTGTTGGGAGAGTTGTTACTTTTACTTAAAAATAAGGCCAGAGAATAATGATTATAATGGGATGATCCTATAAACAAATAAAGCCTTCATGTAGGGGAAGGGTTGGTAGTCCAGTGGTAGGACGCCTACTCCCAAGACACTTCTTTGGAGAGGTCTTGGGTTCTAACCCCACCAAGGAGGTGAAAGAGGAAGTTTTTCTCTTTATGATCCTCTAGCTCCTGGCTAGAAAATTCGACCGCTAATCAATGTTTAATCTCGCGTCAGCAGCGGTGGAGTATTTTCTTGCTGGGAACCCGGAGGTCTTGATCAATCAGTGGTTTCTCCCGAGAACTATCTTGGGAACTCCGGCGCGTTAATCGCTAAGAGTTTCTCTCGCGCGCAGTATACAGAAAAGGCATTGGGAACCCTGGAATTGCTCGAGCGACTCGCGATTTACTTCTCTCAATGGGTTAGGAATGGGTTCATTGAGGGACTAGGATTAGTCCGGCTAAGCTGGGATCACCTAGTTATCAAAAAAAAAAATAAAGCCTTCATGTAATAACTCTCTCTCTCTCTCTCTCTCTCATTTACTAGTATTTAATACATGAAGCTTCATATAAATTTAAGAAAAAAAATTAAAATAAAACAAAACAAAAAACAATGAAAGAGGAAGAAAAAATTTAAAATAAAACAAAACAAAAAACAATGAAAGAGGGAGTGTTATTGCATAAATGGAAGAGAGCGGAATACGATTAATCAATTAATTATGCAGCTGCGTGGTGAGAACAGCTCGAACTATTGTTTCACCCTTTCACCAACAACAACAAAAAAAAAAAAAATGGTGATAGCCAGCTACAAAGAGTCTCAACTTGGTAACTCAACCAGGGCAAGGCACTTCTTACTGCCAAAAACAATAGAAAGCTAAACATAAAACGAAATTTGGCACAGTTTAAGAAGAGTTGGGCAACGACCAGCGGTAGCAGCTTTTGCAAGTTTGGAAAATAAATAATATGCGGCACGCATGTAAAAGGGGAGCAGAAAACACAACCAACATTGCGAGAGGGGAAAAAAATTCTATAATTTCAACCACTATTCGTTAAGGTTACAAAGTTGTAGATAAAAATTATCAAACGTGACATATCTAGACCAATACGATTTGTACTTTGCAATGGCGAGATCCAACCACGGTTTATAATTCCCATTATAATGCACAACAGCAGCGTTCTCTATTTCAGTTTGGTTAAGAGCAGGATCATAGCCCAGTCCCAACACGTGCCAGTTTCGACCCAGGGGGTAAGTCAAGTTGTAGAACGTAATCAGGCCTGGAGGGAGCGTGCCGAGTTTCCAAAGAGTCCTGTCCTCATTCTGTAAAAAAAAAAAAAAAAGGGAAACCAACATATTAGAGCCAGAGCAGAAGAGACCAACACTGAATGGATAAAGCTAATATTCTATGCAAATCCAATTCACTTATTGAGAACATGGACCGATAATGAAAACCTTGCTATTAAATGAGACTTTTTTTAAAAAAAAATTCTAACATTTTTTTTTCCTGAAAGCACCAAATAAAATGGGAAGAATCGGATGGTCCCGTACCATGTTCTGCCAATGATGATAAATGCCAGTTATGTCACGTTTCCTCCACTCTCTCAAATCAAAGATATTCATGCCGAATGCCCAGCCACAGGCATTTGGATCAAAATTCGCAGATATCTTTGGATTGGAAAAGTTGAGATACTTATCAAACCTATGGAAGCTCTCCTTGCAGGTTTCAACAGCACCGTTCACCATCCCTTGCAGATCTACAGACCATAAAGGTGTCAGATCCTTCTGGACAACAATGTCATCGTCCAGAAACAATATCTTGCCCAGCTTTGGGTAAACTTCAGGAAGGTAGAACCTAAGATGATTCAACATTGACAAGTATTTTGGATTCCGGTATTTAAGATTGTCGGACCCGGCAGTCAGGGATGACGATTGATGTGCCTTGAAATAATATTCTATCATCCTTGCGGATTCAAGCTGACGCATGACAGGACAGTATGAAGAGTTGAGCCAATCAAAGTCATCCACATTCTGCACTTGAATGGCTACCGCACCACCGACGGGGGCATTGACTAGAAACCACATTTTCATTGCTGCAAAATTCAGCTTATCCGTAACTATATGGAAAACATGCCTTTCGGGTTCTTTTGCATGCAGCACTGTCGAGTTGATAACAACAGATGTCGCAAGCACATTATCGGAGAAGATAGCATAATGGTATAGTGAAGGATCCTCAAGTTTCTCTTGGTTAGGAAATTCTTTTTCTTCATAATTACGCATGTAGTAGTCAGTTGTGAGCACTAACGGGATGCAATGCAATGGTCTGGGAACAGTTTTTGCAGCTAGCTGTATCAAAAACGAGCTCTTCTTCTTCAAGGAATTAGCATTAGTCTCACTTGCCTGAAGCATGGCCCTCAACTTTCTTGCTATCAGAATACAATCATATAGCTGGTCCTTTGCTGCAGCGAGAATGTGACCCATAGCTTTTGCTTGATCAAGCACACTGGTGCAGACATTAAAAACAAAAAAGAGAGAGAGAGAGAGAAAAACAAATGAACAGTTCCATACAAGAGCCAATATCCCTTATAAACTTTACCGGAAAATTGACATAGCAACACCACCTTGGATGAAGTTCAGCATCAGTTGTTGCTTCTCCAATAGCAACTTGACTTTCTCTCGAATGTTTAATTAGAGAAGAATAAAGCATAGTGTCATTCTTAGCCCTGGCCATTGTTGCATAAGCTTTGGCCATTATGATCTGATCTCGCATAAGCTTTACTGTGGAATCAGAGTTTGGATTTTCGTATTCTTTCCTCCATATACTATATTTGCCCTTGATGGTGGTGTCAAGCTCTGTAGCTCTTTCGATGGCCAATTCTTGCATTTGGTTATCAATCTCCTTGTCTTGCTTGATCAGATCTGCACTTCGCCTCTCCCTCCTTTCCCTTCGTAGCATCTGGAAGTACAACGGCTGCTATAAAGCACCGGACACGGGGACACACACCCGACACGCCAAAACAAGTGTCCCCTTTCTTATATGGGGACACTTCGGGGACACAGATTATAATTTTTTTTTTTTTTCTTTTTTCTGAACAAGGTTTTTTACTAATTAAAAAAGAGTAAAATAAATAAAATGTTTATATAAATACCTTAGAATAGTCACTTGGTAGTTTAAATAGTTTGAAGTATTAAATGTTTTTTCTAGAAATTAATGACTTATTATGGATGTTATTTATAGTTTATAACAACGATCTATGATGCTATTTGTGGTTTATATATAATTATATATATATATATATATATATATAAAAGTGGGTTCTAGTGAGAATAGATTCTTAGTTAAGAAATAAGAATACATCCATACCATTGATTTAACTAGTTTTAATGATCCAGATTAAATGCATGAAATGCATAGTTGTTAGAGGCGAGAGGCGCACAGAGGCGCAAAGGCTGCCCTAGCGCCCGAGGCGAGAGGCGCAAAATTAATTAAAAATCAATAAAAAAAAAGCATAATTCATGTAATTAAGTCTAAGAATTCCATAACATAAGGTTTAACTTCAACTTCAATAATAAATCACATAATCAACAAAAACCAATATATAACCAACAAAAATCAACACACAAAAGACATGTTTAAGTTCAACACTTCTTAAAGTCTCAATTAAACTATCACTCGTCTTCCTCCTCCTCCTCATCAAACTCCACCTCCTCATCAAACGAGAAAAATCATATCACATATTAATCAAATGATAAATTAAAAAATAATGAAAAAAAAAAAACAGAAAAATATACATAAAAACAGAAAATATAATCTTAAGATACAAAAATCTGAAAATATGGCAAATCATATCACATATTATATTATACAATAAATAAACAAAAAAAACTGAATAAAAATAAAAAAATAGCCAAAATATTAGGGTTAACCCTAATTTTGAATTCTCTAATATATCACATCTAATATATATTAATTTTAATATATATATATAATATTAATAAAGGTTGAAAATGAAGATGGGAGAGGCGCGCCAGCGCGCTAGGCGCACAATGGCGCCCGCCTCCCTCCCTGCGCCCGCCTCGCCTTCCAGGAGGCGCTGCCCTTGGCGCCTCTAGCGCCTCGGGCGCGCCTCTAACAACTATGATGAAATGAGGAAAAGATCATTTCCATATATTAATATCAATTTACCAAATGAGGAATCAGTCCTTAATTAAAAAACATTCCAAATATCAGACAATCCGGACCATCCATCACATGCAATCAAAGGCTGAAATGTATTCTTATTTCTCAAAATAAATCCCATTCTCATATGATCCCTTTCCTATATATATATATATATATATATATATATATATATATATATATATATATATGTTAGCGTTACCCGTGTCCCATACTTATCAAAAATGCCGTTTGCCGTACCTGCACCCCACACCCTTACCCGTACGGGTACCTGTGTCGGTGCTTCCTAGGCTATAATACATTAGAGAAACTCAATATAATACCCCCCCCCCCCACACACACACACACACACACACCACTACCACCACCCCATATGTGCAAGTAACGGAAACTACACATTTCTTACCTGTCTCTTAAGTTTTACAGGATGCATGATTTTTGCCTGTGCCTGCAGTATTTCACCCTCCTCACCAGTGTTCTTAGATTTCATTTTAGGTTGAAATGTCTGAGACAGGAAATGGCAAGTGTGAGTAACCTACCTGTGAATTTGATGAAACAAACTCAAAATGAAGGTAACTGACCAATGAACTCCTTGTTTGATCACGATTCTCGTCACCAGGGCTTTTCCATACCCATGAAGCAGATAGGTCCTTAGACTTGATACTCCTAACTTGAATAGCACCAGAAGGGTCACTGTATGTTACAATTATGTCAAAACCCTGCATGAATAGGCAAACAAACAAACAAACTGTTATTCTCAATGTTTCCAAGGAAGAAGAAATCGCTTTAAGGAGTTACCTTTCCATCAGGATGATTAACAGAACTGTTGTTGCTCTGATCCTGTAAGCCATTGTTTAGTCCGATCCCGTGAAGCATCAGTTGCGCAATGTTCATTCCAATCAAAGTAAACAATCGTTTTTGCAGTAAATATAACAAAAACAGTTAGCCTAGCCTATACAGAAGTATCTTGTGACGTAACAATCATTGTTCAGTGTTTGAGCAACCCCATCATATCCATCTACATGCTTAGTTTCTCATTCACAGACAAACAAACGAGATGCAGATGCTAATAAGCCAAATCCCTAACATTATCCTCCACATAAGCTCAAATTTATAATCTTGATCACAAGCTGAGAGTCCTATATGGATTATCTCATCTATTTCAGTAACGAACGAGAAAGTAAAGTCATAAAATCTCTAATTAACAATAGCTTCTCCTGAGAGTTTGAATAAAAAATGGACAAAATCAACATATGAACAGGAAGGGGAAAATACAAAACTAGTAGTACCTGTCTGTCAATACAGTGAGGACAGTCAAATAGTGGGGTACGCATTTTTCCTTCTATTTGACTGAAAGGAGGAGAAAGAGGGAACCATGAGATGCAATTAATTGGTATTTACAATCTTATCAGTCTTGTGACAAGAAGTACTGGAAAAACTAGATGTTCTGAGAGTAGTGAGCCAACTTACACTGCAGATGTATATGACATCTCAGCTCGTACTGGAGAAATGTGAATCACATTCTGTATCAATTCATGTAAGAACTCTCAGATAATAAAAACATCACCATGTTTGATTTAAAAATGAAAGCGCAAACCTAAAATTTGAACAAAAGGCAGGAACAGTGAGTTACTAATTGGGATAGCCAAATAAAAATTATTAGAATCTCCAAGAAACTGGTCTGAATGCCCAAGAGGATGGCTGTGGCACTGGGGGCTTTTGAGAAATTTGCAATTGCCTATCCTAATATGTAAAAGCTATTGCAGCCTATTACATTAACCTTAAGTGGAACTTCATCCTAAAACATCACGTGGAACTCGGGGCCTTCAAGAAATAACTAAACAAGTAATCAAGCTGAAGTAAACATGGGACTGGATAAGCATTGTTGAAGAGCTAGCAATTTTTATCCTAGTTAACAGTAGATGAATTATGCACGGTCATTTGAAATTTTCATGAAAAATCAAACAAAGTAAAACATTAGACCTAAACCCTAGAATTTAAATCGAAAAAGTAGAAGGGGTGTGTTTGATGGAAGCAGAAAGATGATGTATTTATGCAGCTGATGCACAAAAACAAACAGTCGATCTGCATGAACTAAAAAAAAAAAAAAAAGGAAAATCAATGAGTGCAAAGCAGGAATACACAATAAGTGCAAAGCAGGAATACACCATGTAATCGCAATGAAGCAACTGGAAAGTGAGCCGGGACGGAAGTCGTTGGATTACCAGGAAAAATAAGATCGCGACAAGGGATGCAGACATCAACAATGCTTCAAAACCGCCTCTCATAGTGAACTGATTTGCATAAGAAATGGTCACATCGGCTGACCAATCAACCCGAAATCGGAACCAAATACTCTCTTGATTCTTCTTTGTTCTCTTTCTTTATCATTTTCTTATTTTCTTCGTCAGTTCGAGTGGGCACTAAGGATGGCATTGGGCGGGTCGGGTCGGGTCGGGTACTTGAATACCAGACCCGTCCCACGAGGTGAACGGGGCAGGGCGGATCGATCCTCTACGGGTCGTGGGGTGGGGCGGGTCAATCGTGTAGGAAAAAATACTACTTCAAAATTAAACCAAACCAAATCAAACATACCCAGTATATCCCGCTCAGAGCAGGATCTCTGAGGAGTAAGATGACGCAGACTACGCCCTACTTATTACTAGAGGAGACTGCTTCCGTGAAGACTTCACTTAGTGCACAATGTAATCTTGTGTGATAAATACAAAGGAAAACATATGATTCGAAAAAGCTCGAGACCATACCTGAGCCCATGGCTTGATCCACATGGGACTTACCTAAGCGGAATTTGACTACTTCACTCCCGATGAACGCTGTTCTAACAAAAGAGAGGTTGGCTCTGCGCACAGCTCCCTGTCAAAAATACACCACACGCAAAGACAATAGGATAAAATATACAATAAAAGTAAAAATGCAATGTCCTAGGTCAAAGCTAACCGAGGCAACCCAACCCTGAGGCTCTCAACTACAGCACCGCTCCCTACAAAAGAATCCACAACTTTGATCTGGCGCCTCCAAGCGCACCTATCAACAGTCATGGTCTCGGAAAGGTTTAAGGCCTTCAAATCTAATCTCAGTTGCTCCTCCCACGTCCTCCTCGGTCTGCCTCTCCTCCTCTCCCCGACAACCAATAAACTCTCGACCCTCCTCACCGGAGCAGATGCCTGCCTCCTGCGGACGTGGCCAAACCATCTCAATCTCCTTTCCCTAACTTTCGCTGAAATGGGCGCCACTTCCAGCGCGTTCCAGAAAACCCCGTTCGCGAATCTATCTAACATTGTGCGACCACACGACCAACGTAACATTCTCATTTCAGCCACTTCCAACTTGCTCTCAAGCGACTTCTTCATCGCCCAACATTCGGAGCCATACAACATTACAGGTCGGATTGCCACTCTATAGAATTTACCCTTCAACTTTAGAGGGACTTTCTTGTCGCACAGGACCCTTGTCGCTGCTCTCCACCTTAGCCACCCCGTCTTGATGCGATGCGTGACATCATCTTCACACTCACCTTCCTTCTGAATGATCGAACCCAAATACTTGAACTTATCCGTACGGGGTACGATCTGATCTGCAATCATTACCTCAACATCTTCCTCGTTGGCCTCACCACTAAAGTTACACCAGAGATACTCGGTCTTAGACCGGCTCACACGCAAGCCCTGGGATTCTAACTTAGCCCTCCAAAGCTCCAACTTCGAGTTCACCTCCCTCCTCGACTCCGCCACTAACACAATGTCGTCAGCAAAAAGCATGCACCACGGAATGCCATCTTGAATCCCTCGCGAAATGACGTCAAGGATTAGAGCGAAGAGAAGAGGGCTTAGCGCCGACCCCTGGTGTAGCCCTATCTCAATCGGAAAATACTGGGTGTCACCAACTGGGGTCCTAACGCACGTCCTAGCTTGGGAGTACATGTCTTGGATCGCCCTAACGAACGGCAACGACACCCTCCTCTCTACTAGGCTCCTCCAAATAACATCGCGTGGAATGCTATCATAAGCCTTCTCTAGATCTATGAACACCATATGGAGGTTCTTACGCCGCTCTCTAAACTTCTCCATAAGGCGTCTGACGAGATGAATGGCCTCAGTCGTGGACCTCCCGGTATGAAGCCAAATTGGTTCTCTGAGATCTCAACTTCTCTTCTAACCCTGCATTCCACCACTCTTTCCCAAAGTTTCATAGTGTGACTGAGGAGTTTAATACCCCTATAGTTACTACAACTCTGAGCATCGCCTTTGTTCTTGAAAAAAGGCACGACAATACTATGCCTCCACTCAGTCGGCATCTTAGAACCTCTGAGGAGGATGTTGAACAGCTCTGCTAGCCACTGAACTCCGACTTCCCCCAGACAAAGCCACACCTCAATAGGGATATGATCCAGACCTACAGCCTTAGCTCTACCCATTTTCATTAGGGCACCCTTTACTTCCTCCTTGCTGATGCTCTCACAGAAACTAAACGAACGAGCAGAAGATAGACTAACTCCTTGCACCACCGAGTCACTACCTATAGCCTCATTGAAAAGTTCGAAAAAATACCTATTCCACCGCTCCTTAATAGCCACATCGTTCACTGACACTTGGCCCAAATCATCCTTAATAAACTTAACGGGACCCAGGTCGCACCGCCCTCTTTCCCTAGCTTTCGCTAGTTTAAAAATAGCATTCGCTCCTTCTTTGGTGTCTAGGCGCTTGTACATCTCCTCGTAAGCCTCACATTTAGCCTTAGCCACTGCCTTCTTAGCCTCTCTTTTCGCCACCTTGTACGCTACAATCTTCAAGATTCTCTCCTCCCCAGCACTAACCGACAAAAGCTCCTTAAATAGCGCTTGTTTTGCCTTAACCTTGTTTTGGACCTCCTGATTCCACCACCAAGCCTCCCTAGGTCCACTAGACCTGTCCGAAGAAACCCCTACCACCTTTTCGCCCACTCTCCTAATAGCATTGGCCATGCTGGTCCACATAAAGTCAGCATCGCCCGTACGCAAAAAACCTCCTTCGCGGGTCAGAGACTCCTTGAATACTGTCGTCTTCTCACCCTTCAGATCCTTCCAGAGAATCCTAGGTCTAGCTTCTCTAACCCTGCTAACAACACGACCTCCCATGGATAAATCCATAGCTAGCAGCCGGTGTTGAGAAGCACATGCCTCGCTCCGGAACACCTTGCAGTCCACGCACGCCCTAGCATCACGACTGCGCAAAAGAAGGTAGTCAATTTGCTTGTTGTGCCCCCCACTACTGAAGGTGTTGAGGTGCTCAGCTCTCTTCTGAAAAACAGAGTTAGCAATTACCAACTCATGCGCAGTGGCAAACTCCAATAGTGCGGAACCTCCTGCATTCCTAACACCGAAGCCGAAACCCCCATGCGCACTATGATAACCATCCACCCCCTCACCAATGTGCCCATTGAAATTGTCCCCCAAAATAAAAAATTGATCGTCCGGAATACACCCGACCAACTCATCTAAACAGACCCAAAAAGCTTCCTTATCAAGCACACCCAAACCAACATGTGGGGCATACACACATACCACATTAACCACCTTCTCCCCAACCACCACTCTAATGGACATAATCCTATCATTACACCTCTTCACGTCCACGGCGTTGTCCTTAAGCTCCTTAGACAAAAGAATGCCCACACCATTGCTCGAGTTAGCAAGGCCTGAATACCACAGTTTATAACTGTTCACCTCCCTGGACTGCGCCCCCTTCCACCTAGTCTCCTGAATACAAGCCACATCAACCCTTCTCTTACCCAAAACATCCACAAGCTCCAAAAGCTTACCCGACAAGGTACCCAAATTCCAACTACCAACCCGCAAACAGCGCGACATCGACCAACACAGAACACAAACGGACTACGAAAAATAAAATGAGGTAGTGAAGACAAAAATAAAAATATGATGAGAATGAGAAAGACAATTTAAAAGCAAGCAAACCGCATACAAATCACAATAGATAGTAGATATATAGCTGACGAAAATGATATTTAACAGAAAAGTACAATGATACCAGACTTCGACACGCCTTGGAGGAGGAGAAGCCGCGGGAGCTGGAAACCGAGCGACTCCTAAACACCACCCTGCAAAACACGGAAACGGTCACGACACGCAAAGACGATTCCGAGCAGCTTGAAAATCCGACTGGAAAACCTGCAAAACAGACAGCTAAAATCCAATACTACTGTTAGATTGACGGGGAGGGGGATTTTTACGAGTTTTTTATCTAGTATTTCATTTTTATAATACATTAATTATAAAATTAAATTGTCATTATTAACATAAATATGTAAGATCTAATAATAATTTATTAAAAGGTATATAAATATATAAACCTCACATAGAAATATATATATATATATATATATATATTATAAATTTGAGAGAAAAAGAGAGAAATTGGAAGAGAGGAAGAATAATGTGTGTATTCTTATGCGGGCAAATGCTTTTATTTATAGGTACACATCTAGAGTTTCGGGGTATAAAAGTCATTCATTAATAAATACATTAATTACTACACTCTCACTTGAATGACCTTTAAAACATGCTGCCTCATTAAAATCTTGTCGGGGAAACCCAGTGGAAAACAACCCGATCGAAGGAAAAAGAGTACAGCTAATCCCCCTGAAATTGATTACATTCGATCTTTGAGTTGACGCATTCTGATCTTGTGTACCAGTCTTCTGAATGTCGGCAACGCCTTTGTGAATAAGTTCGCCGACTAATCACTTAAGTGAATATTTGATGTATCTACCTGTAATATCCGTGTTTTCTATTTTTAGTAATTTCTATTTTTAGTGTATATTCGTTTCGGATAACTCGTTTGGCACTGTTTTGGAATTATGAACCTATTTTGTTCTTGGAGTTCTCCGCTTAGACGGGTCTCGATGATGTTTTTACGTAATTTCATCTTGTGTTATATTTTGTCTCATGTGTATTCGATTCTCGTTAAACTCGTTTGATTTCATCATTTTCTTACTTCCATGAGTTCGTATGATCGAGTAGAGCATGTTGTGAGTTTCGGATTGTTAATCCGACGTTGTGTCGTGATTTTCGGATGCTTGGGCCGTTTTTGTAATTTCCTAGAAATTTAGGGAATTTGTTCCTTGTTCGACTTTGGTTGTGTACCTCAAATCGTTTTGGGGTTCCGTACTTCCATTTCGTGTTATTGTTGCCCAAATATCGATTCCTATTGCTTTTATTCTCTTTTCGGGTCATTTTTCGTCATTTTGGGACCCGAGGGGGGGGTGTGGGCCGCGGCACAAGGATTGTGCGCCGCGGCACACACATCACCCAGTTGTTGGCCGAGCAGGCTGTACCGTGTGCCGCGGCGCAAGGATTGTGCGCCGCGGCACACAGCCGAGTCAGTGCCGCGGCACACTTGTCCGAGCCGCGGCACAACGAGCGGTCAGCCGATCCCTGGGCGCAATTTTTGGCCCTGTGCCGCGGCACAGTTTAGCTGAGCCACGGCACACAACGCGGTCAGCGCTATATCTGCGCTTTTATTCAGCGAAAGTCACTCATTTTTTCCTTTCTTCCACCGTGCGCGAGAGAGAGAGGGTTGAGAGGGGGATTTTCTCCATCTACCATTTGGTTGTGTGTTTTTCTTCATCTTCCTTCGATCGTGTAGCTCGGATTGTGGATCTAGCACGTGTTCTTCGAATTATAGGGCTTGAATCTTCAAGAGGTAAGAACTCATTTAACCCTAGTATGATTTTGGGGAGGGTTTGGTGGTGATCTTGTGTTTTGATTCGAATTAACCAATGTTGTTATTAGATTTTGATAGTATTCACGTGACCCTTGGTTTTCTTGTTATTGGTTGGGATGAAATCTCGTTGTTACACCGTTGACCGATTTCATTTCCTTATGCACTCTTGGTGTCCGATGAATTGTCCCAACGGGTAGAATTAGGATTAATTCTTACCTTTCCGCATTATTGAGACTTGTTGTATACCGTTATTGTGTTAGGATCGAATTTGGGAGGATTGTTCGGACCAAAACCTATCCCTTCGTTGTTTCCCTTGCTTCATCGTGTTCAAGGCAAGTACATGTATTACATTTCGTTATGTATGTTGTGATTTTCGAAATGAATGATGAATGGTGATTTTTGGGTGCGTGAGTTGTGTTCCTTCCACCCGGAGTGTCCGACGGGATGTCTGGGGGTCGATACTAAGGGGTACGTCCGTGGAAGTGGACTTGGGTGCGTGTGTGATTGAACTTCCACCCGGAGTGTCCGACGGGATGTCTGGGGGTCGATACTAAGGGGTACGGCCGCGGAAGTGGTATCCCACCCGGAGTGTTCGACGGGATGTCTGGGGGTCGATACTAAGGGGTACGGCCACGGGATACCAGTTGTGATTTTGTGATATCGTGATGATTGGAAACTGATTTGATTGCCATTGTAGTATTCCGGAATATTTATGGCAAATGACTTTTGATTGAGATGATTTCTTAAAACCATTTTTGTATATAATGTTGTGTAATTGTGTACTTGCACTAGCTATTCGAATGCTAACCCCTTAAATGGGGGAAATGCGTCTTATGCATTTCAGGTACCGGGAGGGCTGAGGAGCAGGCACGGGACACGCACGCAAAGGATGGGCTGGCTTGATGATGTGGCTCGAGTCTGCATTTTTTTTGTGTTTTGTCATTGCATGGTCGAGTATTGAAGTTAGACTGTCTATTTTGAAACTTGGTTCAAGTCCCCTGCGTGGGCAATGAATTGGTATTTAACCTCTGTTCATGTTTTACGTTAAAAATGTTTTGGCCGAGGCCACGGCCTTATTTACTTTTGAGTGCATCATTCGGGATTACATCGTGGTTTATGTGTCATGTGTTAGCCTGGTAGACCTCACGAGGGTTCTACGGCGTGTAATGTCCCAGTTGTGAATTGGGGTGTTACATTTATGGTATCAGAGCCTTAGGTTTTGAATACCTAGGCTGTCGGTGAATTTTGGGTCTGTCAGTTGCGTCATTAGAGTCAGTTGTTGAGCCTAATATCATCATGCTACCGTCTTTTCGTGCGACCCGTGGCTGTAAGTCTCCTCGAACTCTTATATTTCTGTAATTCGTTTTCTTGTGCTGTTCGGAATCGTGACTTGTGTTACCAACCTTGTGAATCGTGAATCTTTCTGATCTTGTTCTTTTCTTATTTTCCTTCAGTATGTTGAGAGGTCGTGGTAGACCGGCTAGGGGACGCGGCCGAGACCGTGGTCGGGGTGCTGATAATGAGGAGGGCTCACTTTCTCAGTCCTCTGCGGACTCAGCCTCTCACTCAGTGCCGTCGGGTAATAATGCTGACGCTGGCTATCGCCAGATTTCGGCAGCTTGGTAGCCCAACTTACTCGAGATAGCTCGGGGTGGACGCTTAATCCGCCCCCGACACCGGAAGAGGAGGCAAGTAAGTGGCTTCAGACGGTGACTAAGATGCACCCTCCTCGTTTCTCCGGATCCTCTGACTCCCTCGGTTGGGAGAATTGGCTCTTTTAGTTGTCCAGGACCTTTGATGCCGTAGCTTGTCCTGAGGACAGGAGGGTACATATTGCCCAGTACCTCCTGGATAAGGAAGCTGCGGAATGGTGGGAGGCCGTTGTGCCCAGAGACCGTCGAGCTACTTGGGAGGAATTCAAGGCTGTTATGGAAGCAGAGTATTGTCCGCCGCCAGTCAAGGAGCGCAGAATTGTGGAATTCTTCACCGCTACACCTCAGGATGTGCCTATTTCTCAGGCCATCATTTCTTACAATCAGCAGTTGGGTTTCGTAAGAGATCAAGTAAGAACGGAGGTTGATAAAATCCGTTACTTCAATATGCGAATGAAGCCGCATATTAGGCAGAGTATGGCACCACTCATGTGTGCCACTTTGAAGGAATACCAGGATCGCGCCCTAGCGATCGAGATGGCGGTTCCGGAATCAGAGTCGGTTTCGGAAGCTAAGAAGCAGAAAACTACTGGTGGAGTCTCGACCGGGAAGGGTGGTCAGTTTTCGAGATCTCGTTCTGCTCCCATACCGGGGAAGAGGCCGTTCCATCAGGCCGGTGGATCTCAGAGTAACTGCTCGATTCGATCTGTTGCTTCTGGTGGCAGGGTTTGTTTTAACTGCAACCAATATGAGCATTTGATGAAGGATTGTCCTTTTCCTCCAGTTACTTGCTACACTTGCGGGCAGACCGGGCATCGGGCGACTCATTGTGAGAGAGCCACCAGGGCCGCTAGAGTTCCGACTACCACTACCGATCAGAGGGATCACAATACTCCAGCCTACTCAGTTCCGCAAGGTTCGGGTCGCGGTAGAGGTCGGGGACAGCCGGATCGCCGCGCAGCCTCAAGTTCGGGTTCAGTTCACCCCCGATTGTACCAGATGAGGCGCACGGGGGAGGCGAACATTCCGGTGGCGTCAGGTACCACTCAGATCCTTACTCATCCAGTTTCCGTGCTTTTTGATTCGGGTGCTACCCATTCCTTTATTGCATCGGATTGTGTGAATCGTATTGGCTTTAACTACTTGTTTGAGTGTGAACCATTTGTGGTGAGTACGCCTAGCGGGGATCGTATGGTTGGGGACCGGGAAGTTAGGGATTGCCCCGTGAGGATCGGGAGCCGAGATTGGCCCTCGAACCTCATTGTTATCGACCTTCAGGGTGAGGATTTAATCCTCGGGGACGATTGGTTAGAGCATCACGGTGCTATCATGAACTATCACACTCGTACTATCTCGATCGTGGCCGAGGATGGCACCGAGCATACTCTCGTCGGCTGTAAGCCGGGTAGATCGGGGAGCGTGATTAGCGCCTTGAAGGCGATGAAACTTCTGAACCAGGGTTGTGTCGGCTATTGGTGTTATGCTCTGAAGGCGGAAGATGGTGGAGTTGACATGTCGTCAATTCCAGTGGTTAGTGAGTATCCCGATGTTTTCCCAGACGACTTGCCGGGGTTACCACCGCAGCGAGAGGTGGAGTTCCCTATCGATCTTGAGCCGAATGCAGCCCCTATTTCTCGAGCACCGTACCGTATGGAACCGTCGGAGATGTTAGAGTTGAAGAACCAGTTGGGAGAATTGTTAGATAAAGGGTATATTCGTCCGAGCGCATCGCCTTGGGGTGCGCCCGTACTTTTCGTTAAGAAGAAAGATGGGTCGCTTCGTTTATGCATCGATTATCGAGAATTAAACAAGCTGACCATCAAAAATAAATACCCTTTGCACAGTATTGACGATTTGTTTGATCAGCTTCAGGGGGCGACAGTCTTTTCGAAGATTGATTTGCGATCGGGCTACTACCAGTTGAGGATTCGAGACGTCGATATTCCAAAAGCTGCCTTTCGGACGAGATATGGCCATTACGAGTTTGTGGTTATGCCTTTCGGGCTAACCAATGCCCCAGCAGTGTTCATGCAGTTGATGAACAAAGTTTTTATTGAGTATCTGGACAAATTCATAGTCGTTTTTATCGACGATATTCTTATCTATTCACGGAATCGGGAGGAGCACGCCTTACATCTCCGGATTGTATTAGACACTTTGAGGGCTGAGCAGTTGTTCGCGAAGTTCTCTAAGTGTGAGTTTTGGCTCGAGGAAGTGACGTTCCTCGGGCATGTGATTTCAGCAGAGGGAGTCCGGGTAGATCCGCAGAAGATAGAGGCAGTGATGGCTTGGGAGCCGCCTAAGAATGTGAAGGAGGTGAGGAGTTTTCTGGGTCTTGCCGGCTATTACCGCAGATTCGTTGAGGGGTTTTCTAAGATCGCTAGACCACTCACTCAGTTGCTCCAGAAAACTCAGAAGTTCGAGTGGACTGCGGACAGGCAGGACAACTTTGATGAGTTAAAGAGACGTCTGACTACCGCACCCGTTTTAGCATTGCCTCAGGGGAACGAGGATTTCGTAGTGTATAGTGATGCTTCGGGCCTTGGTCTAGGATGTGTGTTAATGCAGAGAGACAGAGTGATTGCTTATGTGTCCCGCCAATTGAAACCTTATGAGGTAAATTATCCCACGCACGATTTGGAGTTAGCTGCAGTCGTTTTCGCCTTAAAAATCTGGAGGCATTACCTCTATGGGTCATCGTGTAAGATTTTTACGGATCACAAGAGCCTGAAGTACATCTTCAGCCAGAAAGAGTTGAACATGAGGCAGCGTAGGTGGTTAGAGCTAATTAAAGATTACGACCTCGAGATACTTTACCATCCGGGTAAGGCCAACGTTGTGGCTGATGCGTTGAGCCGAAAACCGATGGCTTTGCAGATGTTAGAGGTACTTACACCGCAGAGTAGGATCCAGCGAGATTTCATCCGTCAGAATATTGAGGTTTGGGTTCAGAAAGTTCAGGGCCAGTTATGTGCGTTAGAGATCACTTCGTCCTTGACTGATGATATCAAGGCGAAGCAGTATGACGATCCGTTTTTGGTCCAGTTGAGGGAGGATGTGAGGAAGGGGAAAGCCCCTGGATTTGTGGTTCACGATGATGGAGTTTTGAGGTTCCGCGGCAGACTTTGCGTACCGAGTGATATTGAGCTGAGGCAGAAGATCTTGAGTGAAGCTCATGCTACACCTTACTCCATACATCCTGGTACGAGTAAAATGTACAAGGATGTGAGGAGCAACTACTGGTGGAGTAATTTGAAGTCAGACGTTAGCGAGTTTGTGTCGAGGTGTCTGACCTGTCAGCAGGTTAAGATCGAGCATCAGCGACCGCTGGGTCATTACGACCACTTCCTATCCCGGAGTGGAAATGGGAGGATATTTCTATGGATTTCATTACCGGTATGCCTAAGACTCGGTCGGGAATGAACATGATTTGGGTCGTTGTTGATCGACTAACCAAATCAGCTCATTTTCTAAGTATTAAGGACACTTGGGGGCCGGAGAGGCTTGCACGAGTGTTTGTTGCGGAAATCGTGAGATTACATGGGACCCCTAAGAGTATTGTTTCGGATCGTGATGGCCGATTCATATCACATTTTTGGCAGGCCATTCATCGAGCTTTGGGGACTGAGTTGAGACTCAGTACGTCTTACCACCCTCATACTGACGGACAGTCAGAGCGGACGATCCAGACGTTGGAGGATATGTTGAGGGCCTGTGCCTTAGATTGGAGGGATGATTGGGAGTCGCACTTGCCGTTAATCGAGTTCACGTACAACAATAGTTGGCACGCCTCGATTAAAATGGCACCATTTGAGGCATTATATGGGAGAAGGTGTAGATCGCCGTTGTGTTGGAACGATGCGTCCGAGCTGATTGGTACCGAGCCCGACATGATAGTTGAGACGAGAGAGAAGGTTGGCCTGATTCGCGATAGATTGTTGACGGCCCAGAGTCGGCAGAAGTCTTATGCCGATACCCGTCGCCGACCGTTGGAGTTTGAGGTGGGAGACCATGTGTTTCTTAAGGTGTCGCCGACACGGGGAGTTTACCGCTTCGGTCGAAAGGGTAAACTTAGTCCGAGGTTTATTGGGCCATTCGAGATTTTAGATAGAGTTGGAGAGCTTGCGTATCGGTTAGGCTTGCCGCCGTCCCTGAGCCACGTGCATAACGTATTTTATGTTTCCCAACTTAGGAAGTACGTATCGGACACTAGCCATATTATTGATTTTGGAGAGATCGAGTTGGGACCCGACATTACCTTCGAGGAGAGGCCGATTCAGATCTTAGAGCGTCGAGTGAAGCAACTCAGGCACAAAACCATTCCTTTGGTCAAAGTGCAGTGGTCGAGGCATGGATCCGAGGAAGCCACGTGGGAAACAGAGGAGAGTATGAGGTCGAGATACCCCGAGCTATTTGTGTTGTAAGTTTCGGGACGAAACTTATTTTTAGGGGGAGATAATGTAATATCCGTGTTTTCTATTTTTAGTAATTTCTATTTTTAGTGTATATTCGTTTTGGATAACTCGCTTGGCACTGTTTTAGAATTCTGAACCTATTTTGTTCTTGGAGTTCTCCGCTTAGACGGGTCTCGATGATGTTTTTACGTAATTTCATCTTGTGTTATATTTTGTCTCATGTGTATTCGATTCTCGTTAAACTCGTTTGATTTCGTCATTTTCTTACTTCCATGAGTTCGTATGATCGAGTAGAGCATGTTGTGAGTTTCGGATTATTAATCCGATGTTGTGTCGTGATTTTCGGATGCTTGGGCCGTTTTTGTAATTTCCTAGAAATTTAGGGAATTTGTTCCTTGTTCGACTTTGGTTGTGTACCTCAAATCGTTTTGGGGTTCCGTACTTCCATTTCGTGTTATTGTTGCCCAAATATCGATTCCTATTGCGTTTATTCTCTTTCCGGGTCATTTTTCGTCATTTTGGGACCCGAGGGGGGGTGTGGGCCGCGACACAAGGATTGTGCGCCGCGGCACACACATCACCCAGTTGTTGGCCGAGCAGGCTGTACCGTGTGCCGCGGCACACAGCCGAGTCAGTGCCGCGGCACACTTGTCTGAGCCGCGGCACACCCGTGTGGCACTTGCCGGCCAAAACCTCCTGTACCGCGTGCCGCGGCACAGTCCGGCAGGGCCTCGGCACATGCCGAGTCTGAGCCGCGGCACACTTCGGATGAGCCGCGGCACAACGAGCGGTCAGCCGATCCCTGGGCGCAATTTTTGGCCCTGTGCCGCGGCACACAACGCGGTCAGCGCTATATCTGCGCTTTTATTCAGCGAAAGTCACTCATTTTTTCCTTCCTTCCACCGTGCGCGAGAGAGAGAGGGTTGAGAGGGGGATTTTCTCCATCTACCATTTGGTTGTGTGCTTTTCTTCATCTTCCTTCGATCGTGTAGCTCGGATTGTGGATCTAGCACGTGTTCTTCGGATTATAGGGCTTGAATCTTCAAGAGGTAAGAACTCCTTTAACCCTGGTATGATTTTGGGGAGGGTTTGGTGGTGATCTTGTGTTTTGATTCGAATTAACCGATGTTGTTATTAGATTTTGATAGTATTCACGTGACCCTTGGTTTTCTTGTTATTGGTTGGGATGAAATCCCGTTGTTACACCGTTGACCGATTTCATTTCCTTATGCACTCTTGGTGTCCGATGAATTGTCCCAACGGGTAGAATTAGGATTAATTCTTACCTTTCCGCATTATTGAGACTTGTTGTATACCGTTATTGTGTTAGGATCGAATTTGGGAGGATTGTTCGGACCAAAACCTATCCCTTCGTTGTTTCCCTTGCTTCATCGTGTTCAAGGCAAGTACATGTATTACACTTCGTTATGTATGTTGTGATTTTCGAAATGAATGATGAATGGTGATTTTTGGGTGCGTGAGTTGTGTTCCTTCCACCCGGAGTGTCCGACGGGATGTCTGGGGGTCGATACTAAGGGGTACGGCCGTGGAAGTGGACTTGGGTGCGTGTGTGATTGAACTTCCACCCGGAGTGTCCGATGGGATGTCTGGGGGTCGATACTAAGGGGTACGGCCGCGGAAGTGGTATCCCACCCGGAGTGTTCGACGGGATGTCTGGGGGTCGATACTAAGGGGTACGGCCACGGGATACCAGTTGTGATTTTGTGATATCGTGATGATTGGAAACTGATTTGATTGCCATTGTAGTATTCCGGAATATTTATGGCAAATGACTTTTGATTGAGATGATTTCTTAAAACCATTTTTGTATATAATGTTGTGTAATTGTGTACTTGCACTAGCTATTCGAATGCTAACCCCTTAAATGGGGGAAATGCGTCTTATGCATTTCAGGTACCGGGAGGCCTGAGGAGCAGGCACGGGACACGCACGCAAAGGATGGGCTGGCTTGATGATGTGGCTCGAGTCTGCATTTTTTTTGTGTTTTGTCATTGCATGGTCGAGTATTGAAGTTAGACTGTCTATTTTGAAACTTGGTTCAAGTCGCCTACGTGGGCAATGAATTGGTATTTAACCTCTGTTCATGTTTTACGTTAAAAATGTTTTGGCCGAGGCCACGACCTTATTTACTTTTGAGTGCATCATTCGGGATTACATCGTGGTTTATGTGTCATGTGTTAGCCTGGTAGACCTCACGAGGGTTCTACGGCGTGTAATGTCCTAGTTGTGAATTGGGGTGTTACACTACCTTTGAGATACAAGTGACATCGTTTTCATGCAATACTTCCTCATGAATATAATTTTCATACATTGAGAGATTTAGTGAATAAATCTGTTAGAATATCATTATTGTTCTTCGGAAGCTCGTGTGGAAATCAATTTCATCTTACTTGCCCAAACATCATATGCAACACATAAATGAAGAATATTTCTCATCATAATAAATAGGCAGTATGAGAACAAATATGAGATCATAATACCCTAATAGCCATCAATATCGAATCTCAATCTCTTTTATGTAATAGACCAATATGGTTAACACCATTCCACATTCTCCTTCTTGGAGAAATATTAAATTTTGCTAGCATGTTAGCTTCAAATTGTATATCAGGCCCGATAATGTAATGCTTCAATAGCACACAAGTAAGGAACTTCTGGTCCCCTTATATCTTTGTTATCTTCTTGAGATTTATATGAGTCAGTATCCACTTCAAGTGGTAAGACAACCTTTAGGTAGCTAAATGGATAAAATTTCTCCATCATATATACTCGATTTACAAGTCGAGCAAATACTAATACTTAGTTTTATCTAAGTTTTTCATTTTGAACTTGGTCTTTAGACATGAGTTCAAATAATTCACATACATCCTCTTCAAGAAGAATTCACTTAGTTGGTTGCTCCACCAGACTATTTCAAAAGGTATAAATATTTATAACTCAAAATAGTACATGTTGCGAATTTCGTGTTCCTATTACTTTAGGAACCTCAAGTCCGTCAGGAACTTTCATATAGATATTCGCGTCCAATGACCCATAGAAAAATGTGGTGATGACGTCACTAATTAAATACTATATTCATAATAACTGTCGTATGTATATTAAATGACGAAATGTAGTGCCAACGGGAGAATATGTTTTGGGTATGCGCTTAAACCCTTGATAAGCTAATCTCGCTTATCTTTCACCACTTTATTTTATTTTGCGAGTTAAGCTCTGTCTCAATTGCTTATATTTTATTTAGTGCTTCAGGAACTCCACTAGCAATTGTTGAGACACAAAGTGTTGTCGACAACTATCATTCTTATAAACAATTCTCCCATATTCACAAAGTTCATGACAACTTCAACAAAATCAAATATTCAACATTTTCCATAATATTTGATTTGGTCGTTCCATAATCCTAATATTATAATTATTTAGTGCACGTGCAAATTAAGGTATTGAGATTATCGTCTTCGAGATGATCCTCTTCAGGAGGTTTTTGAAGTGATGTTATAGTTTAATCTATTTGTATTCCGTAAATTTTATCTTTAATACCAATAAAAAATAAGTCTCTCACGCTTCTGGCGGCGAGGAGTATCGACAAATGTATTTCGTTCACAGTCGACTTTAATTCTTTATGGTACATATACAACTGGTATATGAGATTTCATCACTCCTTTGGCAATCAATAACTTGTTGAACTTCGAGTTCATAGTGCGTAAATTTAAATATCCAACCCAACGAGAATTTTCCGACTTCTCTTATTTATATTTCATATATCTCCCTAATGTCGGGGATAACTTTAGTTGGATTATGAAATCGGCGTACCAATGATCAATTGACCCCAATTTTGGCGCAAAATATGTATTTTGACACAGTATACATGTAACTTTCATGTAGCCCATATAGGTACGTGAAATTATCATATGAGAAATTCTCTTCCGGAGATATTTTAATCACGCACTAATTACATATTGATCCAAATATTCATGTCTTGATAATAATTTGGATCCTTGAATTAGAAATTCATCGCAACATGGTCATTTGATGCAAAATACATCATGTAATTAGTTTGATACTCATTGGAGAATCAATATATAACTAGTTTGATACTCGTCAAAGGATCAATGAAGCTCTTAGAGAGACAATAATAAGAATAATGTCATTTGAAATTCTACCAATCCTTCAGGGATTGTTTTAATAAGATATTGCAAATCAATTTCAACATCATTCCACCAATAAGATTGATCAAGTCAATGTTATTATGACATATTACATTTTTTCATTGGAGATAAACATATCACCTAAATATTAACTGCTCTTCAAGAGCATGTAATATTCTTCAAGAATTGTGCTACTTCGGGAGCAATTATTTAAAATAATATAAGGATAATGATTAAAATAATTAAATAATGGGAATAGAATATAACAATGCTCGAAATAAAGCATAAAAAAATGTAATCTCAATGTTTTAATATTCTTCAGGAATACTAAATTTATTTGACGTGATCATCATAAACATATTATAAAATTATGATGAGATATCGTTGTGTTGTTCTTCAGGAACTTCAACTATTATTTTTAATTATCTTCAAGATTATTGAGATTGCAAATTTGCATTTCTTCAAGAAACTAGTTAGAGGGATAAACATATATTACATACGATATGAATTATTCTTCGAGAATTTGTAATATTCATCAAGAATATTACTGTGCTACTTCAGGAGCAACAGTCTAAATCAATATAATGATAACTATAAAAATAATTCAATAACGAGAAGGAGTACAAATGCTCAAATTTAAGTTCAAAAAAATTGCAACCTCAATATTTAATATTCTTCAGGAATATTAATAAACTTATTTAATATGTTCATCATAAACACATTGTTTTTAATATGATAAGATATTGTTGTGTTCATTAAGAACATCAACTATTTATTTCTTAATAATCTTCAAGATTATTAAGAATATTGCAATTTATGTTTCTTCTAGAAACTACAAAATTAATGCAGTATAATCGATTTCATAATTAAATCATGTAGCAACAGAAATACATGCATTACAAAAAAATTATAATAATCAAAACATGTCGATGCAATTGAGCAAATCACAATTTCTGCACAAGTAACAAAGTACTTCCATTTTAATATCATGATTTGCAGTTTATGAAATATATATTATTAACATTAGTTTTCATATCCATTTTTTCTTTTTCTAGAATTATGACACAACATACCTTAATAGTAGAATCAAAAGAAACGAATCAATTGAATCTCTCATATTTTAAACCATTCATATATAATTGTTCAAGCACTGAACCAAAATATTCATATGATATTTTAAATTGTACAGTATGTCTAATCCACAATTATTCAATCAAAATATCATCAAAAGTTATTTTTGTAAAATTCTTTCAATTTTCGTAACTTTCAATCGGTAATAATGTTAATACAGTATCAAATTTAAATTTATAGTTTCGTACCTTTAGGAAGTCGATCCCCCAAAAGAATGGAGAAGGTAGAACCATAGATCACTAAACAGAGATCCACGATAAGCTGGACGAAGAGGAGCTCGGTGATGATGTTGGTCGGGATCGGAGATCGGGTGACTTGAGTATAAACAGAAGCCCACGAAAGGCTATTTATTTCAGAAGATATCAATGTGTGTGTGTGTGTATACACACACACATAAAACCATGAGCCGGCTATAGGGTAAGGGAATATACAAGATATCCAAATAAAGGTAAGAAAATCAAGAGATATTTGCAGGCCAAAATATGAGATGTCGAATATTCGTAATCTAATATACTAACTCATTTTAATGTTTTAGCCCATTTTAAAACTTTATTTATATATATATATATATATATATATATATATATATTATGCTTCTAATTTGTAATGTGGTTTCGTTATGAAACTTCAATTTTCAAAAATATAATATTCGATACTTCTCAACTTTAAGTTCAAGAATTTTGATATGAAACTTCTAGTTTCAAATAATTATTAAGAAGAACGTCGTGTCCTTCAATTAAACTATGTGAAACTGCAAGTTCATATTTAAATGGTGAATATTATGTAGAACTTCAGGTTCTTATCATGTGAAAGCGAAACTACAAGTTTTTGTATAAAGATCTTTAAATATTTGGCATATGGCATGGTCTTACTAATATTGGAACTTCGGGTTTCAGAGCTTCAAAGAAGCTTATTGGATCAATAAGTTCCTTCAAGAGCTTCAAGTGGTCCTAGCACAGAGCTGTCTGTGCCGCTATTTTGCCACTATTACTGGGCTATTGCTTAGGCTAAGGAGCCTAGGTCTTACCACAGGGCAAAGCATATTGAGAGAAAGTATCACATCATCGGAGAGATGGTGAAACATGATATGTAACACTGCTAATTGTATTAGTATATTCGGACACGACTCACCTCAATTCGGTCACAAAGACTTCACTCTGGGATAGTCAATGACTAAGTGGTAAAGTTATGATAAGTATATGTGAAACTTAGACTTGAGGATTCAGTGTGAGATGTACTTGTGACACTAAACTAGTCACTAGAGTAGTTTGATCCAATCACTTATCGCTAGATCAACTTTGAAGTGCAACTTGATGGACAAGTGCAGTCTCCAGTAAATACCAAGATATGATCCTTCCTCATATATTGGTATACATGTGAATGTCCTATGAGGTTAGTGGCAAATGAGATCAGAAGTATTTGGCCAACATATGAGCTAGATATATTTGATACACAAGAGCTCAGTGATCTCGATTTGCACTAACTCGGGCATAATATCAAGTTGTAGTAGGGTTTGACACTTCATGACTCTAAGATTTGATCGAGACATCTGATTGAAGGGCTTATATATATATGGTACTCGTAACGTGAAAGGTTTGGAATGATCCCATTATTCGGTCTCAGTTGGGCTACATCATGAGATTGGCTAAGTGTTACTCACACTCTTTGGATCATCTCTATTGACTGAGACGAACCTACATAGTCACACAAACATGATAGACGATGGATTGATTTGAGCTTATTCTACCGTCCTGAATATTGGACCTTACATGTCTAATTATCGGATAAATTACCACGGTCCAGTGAATTGAATAAGATTAATGATTAATTAAAATTAATTCACAAACTTTGTCGTTGAATTGATTAAATATTTTTTGGAGAAATGATTTATTAATTATATTGTATTTATTTAATTAGACAATTAGATTGATTAATTAAATGAATACATTTATTGAGAGCAAGAGCTTAAGGCCTGTTTATTTTTTACTTAATCAGCTTAATGCTTAATCAGGTTAATCGGTCAGCTATGCTGTTTACTTTCAACTTAATAATCTTAATATGTCTTTTTCATTAAGCAACTTTTGGGCTGTCCTTACCATTAAGTCAGAAATACTTCCTCAATATACCAAAATTACTCTCTCTAATAATAAAAGAATTGAGTATATATAGTATAAATTTAAAATATATATTTATATTATATATTTAAAAGTCATAAAATATAAACTATTTATTGATAAAAAATTAATATAACTATATATTAAAATATAACTTAATATATTTACAAAAATATTGTCTGATTATTTAAATATAACTACAAATTATAATATGCTTTATGAATATATATTAAAATACAAATTAAAATATATATTATGTTATATTATATATTAAGTTATATTATATAATTTTTTTTAACATCGGTTTTATTCGGAACTGATGTTAAATTGAAGTTTTTTTTAACATCATTTTTTTTCGGAACGGATGTTAAATTGATTTTTTTCTTAACATCGGTTTTTTCCGGGACCGATGTTAAATTGAATTTTTTCTTTACATTAGCTTTTACCTGATGTTAAATTGAAGATTTTTTTTAACATCGGTTTTTATTAGAATCATGTTAAATTTTTTTTTTATATTTTTAACATCGGTTTTTAAATGTCTTTTTTGTAGTAATGAATACCATTCAACTTAAAAAATAAAGAACATTTTATCAAAAAGGACTTAATACATATTGAGGGGTAAAATGGTCATTTCTGTCATTCAGATAGTTCATTCAGAAAAGAAAGAAACAACAAGATATTTTTTCAAACCAGACAGATTAATCCACTCAGACAGCTTAATCCATTCAGAGATTAATAGAAAAAAAATAAACAGCTCCTTAGTAGCTAGTTCATGGGGCCCATAAATGGATCATATGGGTCGTCCAAGTCAGACATGGAGCGTGGGGATATTGTAGCTTTTAGAAAGTTTAAAAGAATTACATGAGTAGAATAAATACGTCTTCCTTCTTTTATATGACTAGTTTCGACTTAATGGGACTTAATGGGCTGAATGATTTATTCGTGCAGATATGGTTGAGTGTTTACTTACGACTTAATGAAAAATGAGGAGTCTGAATGGAGTCACCTCCCCCCTCTTGTCCCATTAAGACACAAAAATGACACCCTCCCATTTCACGACTTATTAATTAACAAAAAATCTGAAAAAAATAACATAAACTTAAAATAATAAAACTTAAAATAATCAGATTTTTTATTATTTTTTTTTATGTTCATAAAAAATCTGAAAGATAATACAAACTTAAAATAATAATATAAATAATAATAATAAAAAACTACTGTTTATTTTTGTAAAATAATAAAAAATATTAAAAGAATATAAAAAATCTAGAAAATCTGAAAAAGTTTAAAAAAATCGGAACTTATTTTTTTTTTTTAAAAAATCTGCAAAATTAAAAAAAAATCTGAAATTTAGGTAATTTTATTTTTAATTCTGGAATATTAATATTAAAAAATTAAAAAAAATTATTTTAAATTCGAAAATTCGAAAATCTAGAAAATTCTGAACTATTTCAAAAATTCGGAAATTAGTAAATTTATTCTTGCCATTTTTGGATTATATCAATTATATGACTTAAAAAATAAACAACAATTTATAAAACAGCTTATAATTCATATTCAGGGGTAAATCGGTCATTTATGTTATTCAGACAGTTTATTCAGATGAAAAAGTAAACAACAGCATCAATTTACCCAGACATACATATTTATGTCGTGTATACGATCCTTGATTGATTCTCGGTCGGGGTTCAGATGAATTTTTATCTTCCATTGAGTATTGTTTTTGGCCTGTATCTCAACCCATGTCAATCTCTGACATATCTTGAAATGCATCTCATGGATGTTGTAACATTATTTATATAGATCATTGGACACTGATATTTACATTAGAGTTCCTGAATGATTTAAGATGTTTGAATCATTAAAAGAAAGATTAAAGAAATTATGTGCAATTAAACTACAACTATCATTGTATGGACTAAAGTAGTCTTGACGTATATGATATAATTGCTTAAGCGAACTATTTTGAAAGACGATCATGTGAATAATTATATTGTCCACGATCTTTATAACGAAAATAACAGTTGGATTTGTGATTACTGCTGTCTATGTTGATGATCTGAATACTATTGGAACTTGGAGGGGATTGATTATCTCAACGGAGAATTTGAAATGAGTGGTAGCAAATAGACAAAATACTATCTTGATTTAAAAAATGGAACACTTACAGAGTGGACTATAAATACACCAATCCAGTTATATGAAAAGTGTCTTGAAGCATCCTAATATGGAAAATGTTAATTCCTTGAGTCTCCCAATTAGTTCACAAAACATTGAATGCAGAGAAAGTTACAATGTTTGTAAGGAAACCGCCCATAAAAGGCATAAGATGATATGTAGAGACACGTGGAGCAAGAACGCACAAAGGACTTCTTGGTTCAATATTCTGCCTATGGTTTTGAATACTTTCAATATTAGATATACACATAATACAAAATGTAGTAGCAAAAGTTGATTTCACAATAATATAATCGGATTTTAATTTTCTATTTTTTATGTTGTTTCCTAATTTTTTAGTACCCCGAAAAAGATTATGATGTCCCTTAATGGTGAAATCTAGAAATCAATTGCATTATTAAGTAATTTCATCGATATTGTTATTATTTGTCAGATCAAACCTGGCCACAAGATATGCAACAAATAATATAATAAAAAAAATATATAAATGCATATAATTCTACAGCCGTTAGATTACTAATATCAATGGCCTACAAAAGTTTCTACATTTCATATATATATATATATATATATGTGCTTTTCCACCACTCTGGCGTGTTGCCAATATCATAAATCCAAAGTCATGATGTAAAATGGATCAAAAATCAATAAACAAGACATATGCGGATAGATTGATTGAGATATTTTATGTTATCTATTTTTTTCCTCTTATTATTTATCACTGAGTACATGATATAAGTTATCTATACGGTCTACCTATGTTTTCCAAACATTTTGCATTTGAAATACAAACTGAGGATGAACTTTTTACTCAACAGAACATACTCGAATTCCGTTCATGTTGGTCTTACTAACAATTCAACCATATCAAACACAACTTCACGGGAAAATTCTCTACTACTTCAACTCTATATATACACGTATGCGACCATTATAACCAGTCGTTACAGAGACTAATGAAAAATGTGCACAGAGTTGCAAAACAGCCAAATATATATTAATCAGCGGATAGGCTCGATTCACCTCTCATTGCCTAGGATGAAGTGGAGAACGATACTGCGGATGTCGATGGGCGCCTGCGCGATGTGTTACTGCTACTCTAGGCTCTCTAGGTTTCTCATTGGCTGAATCGATTCTTTCCAGTGTCTCGACTATCTCTTGCATTGCTGGTCTGTTTTTAGGTTCGTTTTCCAGACATTTTAAAGCGAGCTGAGCTGTGTGTAGTGCAGATCTAGAAGGATATCTTCCCTCGAGGCGTGAATCGATAATGTGCTTTAACTTCCTCCTGTCACATAAGTGAGGCTTGATCCAATCAATCAGATTGTGCTGTCCAGACGGACGGTTTTGGTCGAGTGTTCGCAGCCCTGTCAGCATTTCTACTAAGACCACACCAAAACCATAAACATCACTCTTCACATACAAGTGTCCTGCAGGGTGGATTAAGAAATACGACAGCATTTAGCTGGGATCAAGTAATATTTTTTATTTTTATTTTTCTACATTCAGGTTTTACCGATTATACAAAAGAGTCCATCAGCATATAATTTAATTTACCCGTTGCGACATACTCGGGGGCAGCATAACCATATGTCCCCAGGACCTGTGTGGTTACATGGGATTTACTAGCTGTTGGACCATTTTTTGCTAGGCCAAAATCCGATATCTTGGAGTTGTAGGACTGAGAACCAAACCAAAAAAAAAAATTGGATATTAAAGCTTGATTCTTCAAAACGACGTCAAGGAAACAAATACCAACTGTAATAGCAACAAGTTCGAAGCAAGCTTACTCCATCAAGCAATATGTTTGAGGCCTTGAAGTCTCTATAAATAACTTTTTTATCCGATGCATGTAAGAAAGCCAGACCACGAGCTGCTCCAATTAATATCTTAAGCCTAATATCCCATGAAAGTGGATGAACTGCCGAACCCCCTATTCAATCAAGCAAAATTCATTGAGTGTCTATCTATATTCGTCTTCATCTAATGAGAGTGAGTAACACATAAAAATAATAATAATAAATAATAATAATAATAATCATAAATAGTAATAGTGTGGTGTATTTATTTACTTCCAAAAAGATGGTTCTCTAAGCTGCCTTTTTGCATGAACTCATAGACAAGAAGCAACTCTTGCTCCTCCCAACCGTAACCCAACAGCTTCACCAGATTAGGATGAGAAAGCCTTCCAAGGAAATTAACTTCAGACTGCAATGCCAGACTAAATACTCTTATTAAACAAATTAATTCACAGTATTATATATAAATGCAGCTATTAATATAATTTCTAGTTACCTGCCACTCTTGAAAGCCCTGCATGCTTTCAGAATTCAACCTCTTAACAGCAATAACGGTTCCACCACCACCACCACTCCCGGAGGAAGATCTGTCGTCGATCATCCAGCCCTTGTAAACTTTCCCAAAACCACCTTCTCCCAACACTGTATCACCTCTGAAATTTCTTGTGGCAGCCCTGAGTTCTGACAAGGAGAAAACCCTCAAATTCGGGTTGGGCAACATCTTCCCCGCACTCGGCCCACTCCCCGCATCGCTTCCGCTTGCTGCCGACGAGAATCTACTGTTCCCGGAGGAGACATTACTGCTTGACGACGTCATGTTGCTCGTCGTCTCCGGTGCTGCCCCTGCAATTAATTTATATATATATATATATATATATATATATATAATTAAGACAAATTATTTATAGTAATTCTTTTTAACAAGTCATTAATTCGGAGAAGATGGGATATATATAATTAATTACTATAAAAAGAATTGGATATATAGTCATTCTTTTTAACAAGTCATTATTATTTACGTATGACTGTAAATTAATTGATGCAATCTATTAAAAAGAGGAATTTATAATTAGGGCAAACCTGATGAGCTGAATTGAGAGGTAGAATCAGGTGGGCTTCGATTGACAGAGGCAGAAGAAGAAGAACTGTAGCAAATTCCCATGGCTTCTCTTATGTTGTCAGTATGCAGCACTAAAATTTAACAGCAGCAGCAGCAGCCGGCAGCTATGTCTATTATCAATCCAAAAGAATGATCAAAAATCCAAAAGAATGATCAAAAATCCAAAAGAATTTACATATCCTCCCCTTTGTCAATTTTTTCTTCCCAATAAATGAACCTTCTTTCAAGATACCAACCGACGACTTCTTTTTGTTGACTAAAAAATAGTTCATCACTTGCATTTGGATTATTGGGGGGAGAGAGAGAGAGAGAGAGAGAGAGAGAGAGAGAGAGAGAGAGAGAGAGAGACCGAGTCAAGGTGGTGACGTGATCAGAGAAATTTGCATTAAAAAGGAAAAGATTGCCATATACTGAAATTAATACAGAGGCGAAAAGTAAAAGTCAATACACCGAATTCAAAACAATCGAATTAGTACTGCTCATTCTGTCCCATTTATTTATATTTGTCAGTGGAACAAAATGAAAATCAATCCAGCCATTTTGTGATAGTGAATGAAAATATTTGTTAAGAGACTTAGTTTGTACAGATTCTAATAAAAAATACACAAATTTTAATTAAAAAGGACATGGTTGGACCAATATACCCTTACTTTCAATAAACTAACACACTTTATCTCTCTTCTTACCTTTTCTGAGTTTCTGTGTTACGACGTATGTATTTCGTATCGTCTCGTTACCATGTGTTGTTTACCTTTTGTGTTATTGTATTGTAACTGCGTTACCATATCGTAACTGTGGATACGATATTTGTTTTTCGTTACGTTCGTTACATTACTCGGTTAATAATTGATCATTTATTATTTGTTTTTCGTTACGTTCATTACCATAACCCGGTTAATAATTGACCATTTATTACTGAGTTACCATCACATAGAAGGGTAACCCAACTAATAACTCATGATTTCGTACTGAGCATCCCAGCTAAGAAATGACAATTTCGTAACGAGTTACCACCACACAATAGAGTAACCCGGAAATTCGGATCCAGCCTGGGATTTCACAAATTCAAATATTTCAAACCAAAACCCTAAATTTCACAGAAATACAGTAAATAAGAAACGAAATTGTTTTTTTTAAATTAAAAAAAAAAGAAAAATAAAATTAAAGGACAAAATAGAACAGCTCCATCGTTTTTAATTCCAAGATCCATCGTCTTTTATTACCGCCTGCACCTCCGATCCCGACACCGGAAACCCCATTAAGACAGATACTAATTCGTAGCTGGAAATAGTTACGGTTACACTAATACGAAGTCATTAATTCGTAACTCCGTACTAGTGAGAGAGAGATGAGTGAGAGAGAGAGGCCAGGGGGAGAAATCAGAGGGGCCAGGGGGTAAATTGATCTAAATTTATCCTTTTTGCCTACAATTTGTACAAAACTAAGTTGCATGACAAATATTATAATTTACTAAACTATATGACTGAATTATGTCTTCTCTCAATCGTTTATATCTAAATAGCTACTCTCTAGTCTTATATCACAGATTCATTTTTAAAAAGTCTATGCTACAAGTCTCTTTGTAGAAACCCGACTAACCCTGTCCGTCACTAGAAGTTCAATCGCGACCACAAATTTTCTCTATAGCAAAGAAATGTCGTTGCTGAAGGACCATATTTTCTTGTCGTGAAGAGGAGCTCTATTGGAAGTTAATGAGAGAAATGACATGGATATTATTTCTCACCTAACTTCTTGAATCAGTTCATGCACCACTCACAAATCATATGATACCTTATGTTCTGAGATTTGATCATTAATTACTTGTGTTGATGCACTCTTAATTAATTAGTTGCATCACATGTTACCTCGGATTACTTAGAAAAATTATCTTTATATATATATATATATATATATATATATATATGCATGTTTATTCACCATTAGATTCATGATAAAAATTATTTGCTACAGATCTAATGGTGAATATATATGCAAGTATGGTACCTGTGTGTATACCGTAGGATTTTCCATAAATTAATTTGCATATCTAATTAGACTGGATCGTCAAGCTATCTAATGCATGTGAGCTCCGTAATTAGTCATTTGTTGATGATTCTCTTCTGTTATATGACTTGACACTTATAGAGAAGATTTAGGATCAAATGAGAATGGGTCTTATCATGCGAATTGCGAATATGCATGGATTTTGTACTAATTATGCATGAAATATATGCATTTCGTGCATCAAAATTGCTGTATCAAAATATCGATGCATTAAAATATTACAATATATGCATCAACTTTTTGTGAAAATAAATCTAGGTCATCCATTTATCAAGATATATGGATGAAATTCATTCTTATTGCTTAAGTTAAATTGCATTCTCATCTGAACTCACCCTTATATATATATATATTAAAGTAATTCGATTTGGTTCGATTTGGTTCTTTTTTGTGCTAGGTTGCCCCTAACTCGAACCAAACTCCTTGGTTTTGAATTTTTTTTCTTTGGGATCAGAATTTTACGGATTATGTCGTTTTTGTCCATTCAATCTATTTTTTTGCATTCGCTTTAACATCATAATGTGGATTTTTCTTCCTCTCATGTACTACCTCCATCACGCTCAAAATTTTACATTTACCATTTTTATTCTTTTAAAAGTTTTACATTTATTACTTTTATATATTCAAATCAAACAATCACAGTCATACTGCTTAATCTCCACCATGCATCATCATTACCAATTACACAATCGACTAATCTATCATATTCAATTATTTGGCTAAAAACGACGGGTGAATGGACAGAAAGAACATGTAGTGATCAACAAATAAATTAGGACCAATTAAATGGTTGAATGGACAGAAAGAACATGTAATGAAAAGGTGTATGTGGTAATTATGAGGAAGAATCACAAGAACAAAAAAAAGGTCGTCTTTGGGCATTTTGACACGATCAGTGTTGAAATCTTAAAATTAGGTGCTGCATAGTTTAAACGTAAGAAGTAGAGATGGTGACGGGCTGGGCCCGAACCGCTATGGCTTAGCCTGCAGGGAAGCTATGCAAATCGGCCTGCACCGGCCCGACTCGTAGGAAAACCGACTCTGAACCGATTTTATTCCGTTAGGGTCAGGGTTGTGTTTTTTCGACCCTGACCCGAGGAGGCCCGCCCCTAACCCTGCTATGGCCCGTTGAACCCGCACTGCTGTGGCCCAGCCGGCGGCACAAACCGGCCCGCACCGGCTCGCCACCTGCCCCCTTGCAGTTCAAAATTGTAGTTGTTGGGAACATTGAAGATCCAAGTTGACCATTGGCATTGAATGCCATTTTTGAGGCGTTGAATGTCATTTTTTTTCTTATTAATACTTTTTAATTTCTATAAGTACCACTTTAATTCATCCGATTTATTCACATCAATTCTCTCAATCTCTACAACAATTCTCCATAATTCTCCAATCGAAATTAGGTATGGCAGGGCCTGGCCCTGCTATGGCAGGAACCGGCCTGTGGCCATCTCTGGTAAGAAGCAAAGAACTACATCTGTATTTATACTCTACATCCTCTTCTTGTACAAAACCTGACTAAAACTATTAGAGTTGTAATGTGAAAATAAACCAATTGCGACTTGACTGCGCTGTCGTGATGCGTCAAAATTAATTATTTGTTATTTTTCCTCAGCTTACTTCTACTAGTAGTATCGGCAAGTAAAGGTCGATCCCACGGAGAACGGTAAATCAATTATACTTTTTAAGAGTTAAATACTTTTAGTAATTAAAACAAAATAAAACGAGGGGGGATTTAGTTTACTAATTTTTGCTAACAAATAATTTACGTAAAATAAATTAAATCAATATAAACAAAGGAAATAAAAATCGAAAATATCAATTAAAGGAATATTCTAGCTCTTAGTTCCGTTATCCACCGTTTCGAATTAATTCATGCTTTAATGCAGCACTTATCTTTTCTCTAATCTCATGACTCCTATTCTGAAGCCAACAACAAGCTCTGTTGATTCCAATTATTTCTTAAGTTTATTTAACTAAAACAAGCTCTTTAATTAAACCTATCTAGGCGATGGATTCAAAACAAGCTCTTCAAATCTCGCTCGTTAGATGCATTAAAAACCAAAATAATGAAATAGGCAAAATATTAAGTTCATAAGCTCGACTTAAGGGATCTCGATTTTGTGTTACTCAATTGAGAAAATTCAATTGTTGCTACTTGTGAAATTAAAATTGCAACAATTACGGATTACAACTTAATTTCTAGCATGAGACATAAAATTCCTAATTTAGTTGGCCAAACCAAATCAAGAAATTATACGACATAATAATGAATTCAATAACACAAAAGTAATTCAAGAGACTTTGAGTTTAGAATACGCTATGGGATTAAAACATGAATCATTCAAATATGGTTTCAAACTTCCCTAAGAACTAGAATGAGAAGGTTAGCCAGACATGCTGGCTTTAGAAGACAAATAGTAATTTAGAATATGCATAATAAAAGTAAGTAGAATTCTTCTCTCTTCTCGTCGGAAAATAAGCTCGATTCCGTTCTTCTTTGTCCGTCTCCCAGCCACGTTTCTGTCCTCTCTCGTGTTCCAGCGTCTCTTCTCCCCAGAAAAATAACCTCAGCCCTTTCTTTTATAATACTCCCTTATCTCTTAGTTTCCTTCTTTAGTTAGATCTCATTCCTTCTTATTCTTCTTGAGTTTTTATTCTTTGGAGTCTTTCCTTCAAAGTCAATTAAAATTCCTTTCTCCAGCCTAGGGGATCAATTTTCACCTTATGGAACTAATTGGGACGGATTTGAGCCGTTTCTTAGGCCCCAAGTAAGAGGATTTTTAGGTCAAGGCCGACACCGGGTCACCTAGTGTGTGCGACAGTTTCTTCATTGAAGCCCAAATCACATTGGCATGGTCCGTTTGATGGCCCAAACTATTCTTTAAGCTTAAAAACTCCACCAAACACCTAAATTAAACAACAAATTGCCAAGCGAAGTAAATTGCATACAAAATATAAATAGATAGAAAGTAACCCAGTGTGTCAACATAAAATTCATTAAAACCCAATAATTAACAATAATATTTGCACACTATTTTCGACCTATCATGACTTTAAATAAATTTGTATTTGATATTATTTTTAAAGTGTTTCTAAAATATAAAATATTAATTTCCAGTAATTTTATTACAGTGATTTATAAAAGCAACCTAATGCTGCTTCCAACATTTGCTACCAGTAACTCTAAATTCTTAAAAAAGAAAAAAATTATTTTTTTTCATCTACCAAATACTATCAAATTTAAAAATTTATCAAAAATTGATTATTTTTAAAATTATGCAATACCAAAGGTATTTGCGATGAATATAGCACATACAAGACATACAATTACATGGTAAAGTCCGGAAACTTTACTTGTTATTTAGTCGACCTTAAATAATTGTATTATCATATAATTATAAACTACTTACCAATAAATCAGAAAATTAAAATTAAGTTGTCCATTATAGCCTTAATAATTTACCCATCACCACCCAAAATTGGCGCCGCGCACCCACCAACAGGCCATGTTGCCAGCCGGCGACTTATTTTTTTCTGAGATTGCTCTTCGGTATTTGAATAAAGGGCGTTTTTGAAGAACTTTCAAAATATTTGTTGGCGATTTTTGGAATGAGCTCAGTTGTTTCTTATCAGAATCGACCCACTGAGCAGAAAAATGACTTTTAAGTCCTCAATTTTGCAATTTTTTATTTTTAGGGACCTAATTGCAAATTTTAAGGTCCACTGAACAGAAAAATAATGTCTAAGCCCTCAATTTTGCATTTTTTATATTTTTTAGGGACCTAATTACAAATTTTAAAAAATTTGTGTGCTTGTTATTTATTTCCAAAATTTTAACCCTAGCTTCCCGAGTGTGTGTGTGTGTGTATATATACTTGTAAGACAATTATTTTGCATATTATTGAATTCAAACTTTTCTTTACAATTTTCCTGAAATTCTTATATCGGTTGAATCTAGAGTTTTAGAAGGCTCTATTTTGAAGATCCATTGGAATATATTTATTTCCTGTAGCTTTGCTGCATCAAGTCAGCTGCCACCAGCATTCTCTTTTTTTCTGGGCATCAAGGGCTCAATTCTCATTCTCCTCTCTCGGCCACGTACTAAAGTAAACAAAATAGTAGCAATGATAGAAATATAGAAGTACACAAAGATCACATGATATGGTGTATTGATTTTTTAGCCAAGACAATGGAACCCTGGACAATGAACTAATGCGTCCCAGTCTATCACAGAATTAATAACACAGTGGCTGCTGAAAACCTGTAGTATTACAAGGGTAAAAAGACTTGTACTGTATCATCACTGCCCTACTCTACCCTACCTCAGTCGATCAAAATCTCAACTGAATCATGGAAGGAATTTCATCTAGAGTCTTCTTTGATTCCGAGTTGCTGGAGAGAATCTGGGCCAACAAGGAATACACGCTTTTGCGTTTGATACCTGAAAACAACTACTCCTTTATACGCGGTTCTCGGGACACCATCCTGTAAAATACACGCAAGAAAAAAAGAGGGCACTGACTTTCAGGAAATTCAATAGAAAAAGGCATTATTCATAGTGAAGCAGGCAAAGTGCAAGTAGTGGAATGAGAATGACACTTCCTTGGGATTTACCTATACAAGGTCCAACTATTCTCTACCAAAAGGCAATTCACTACAAATTAAATTCCCATGCCTACTTTCATGAGATGTTTGCTTAGAGAACGAATGATGAGAACCCCCCCGCCTCCCAATATCTCTACCCAATATATATTTTACCTTCCATTCTTGAAAAATACCAAACTGAGTTGCAATATGCTCAAAATTTGACTGGTCCCGGTACAATACACGAATGTCACCATCTATGTTATTTGCCTTCAAAATAGCATCAGCCCCATGCACAGGAGTGGAGTTCTTGAGCAACTCAGCAAAGTGCTCAACATACTTGTCCTACAATAACACAGATTCACAAAAGCAATCACGTTTATAACTCTTCTTCTGTGTCATTCTCATATCCCATATTGTGCTCTTAATGCAAAAATTACCTCCTCCAGGTACCTCAGGTCCATTGACTTCCAATCAACCTTCCAGACAGATCATCATCAGATATCGGCAAGCACAAGGATAAATTGAGGAACATAGGCCATATTGGTTACACACCTGGACATCATTCAGCTTGATAGGTTCAAGATATTGTTTGAAGAACTGCCCCATACTGGAACCCTGTAAGAACATTTGATAGCCTCGTATTAAGCCAGCTTCGCGAGAGAAACAATGTCTAGCAAGCTTTCTTTCATGAAAAACACAGGGTTTTTGTAAAGTAGAAATGCGAAAATCCACTGGTAACATGAAAGAAAAAGTGACAATTGCTCAGACTCTATCAGACAAAGGGATTAAAAGCTGAACTTACACTACCAAAAACTCAAGAGTAAAAATTAACTGTCATACTCCGTCCGTCCCTTATAAGTGGTGCCACACTTTTTGGGCACGGATTTTAATAAAGTATTAGGTAAGTGTGTGTAGATGAGTGAAAAAAGGGACCCACAAATAGAAGGGATAAGTGGTAGGTAGTTTCCAAAAATAGGAGAACACTTTTGAGGGACGGACTAAAACGGCAAAATGTGAACACTTGTAAGGGATGGAGGGAGTAGAATTTAGAGATACTCGGCGAACACGTACATACAATCAGAAAGAGGAGAGATTGTTTTATTCGACCAACAAATCTAGAATTCAATAATCAGCATTATTGCTTTCATTCCATAGATTTAGGTAAAAGGAACCAAGCCCCAACAATATTAAGAAAAAGATTGTCACAATCTTGTAAATCAATGGTCATCTCTGCCAAGGGATGATATAAAAGCACATACGAAACGAAAGAAAAATTAGATGAAGCTTAGCGCTACTGAATCTTGAACCCAGCATTCAGGTATTCAAAGGCAATCTGGAGATGAAAAATAAATTCTTACATGCTCCCCGAAATTATATGTTCTGCACACTTCAGGACGAATGAATTGTCGCCCTCTGTGATTCTCTTTCAGTCTCAACCAGTCGTCCCAATAAGTAAATGTTTGGTTAAGAAAATTATCAAGATTGCAGCAAAAGATACATAACAAAATATAGTTATATTACACATTAAGTCATAAAACTAATATTTTAATGTTTAACAATGACTTGACAAGTATGATCATTGAAGGATATGCCTTCGGCCATTTAGGAGACAATTCATCCCATGTGGATCTAGATAGCATCCATCCAAGACCAGGGAAAAAATCAGAGCGATATAACACATCTGCAAAAAATTCTACGAGATCAGATGTTGGGGGTTGTTTACCGCGTTCACCACACTTGAAGTGGTCTTTTTGCATTTGCATTAACCATCTGCTGTATATACAGATTCTCAAATCTGAGCTATACATGTAATATAAGTTTAATCTAAATAGCATAGTGAAACAGATTAGTATAATAACATCACATCTCAATCAAAAGGAAAAATAGGGAGAAAAAAAAAAGGGGGGGGGGGGGGGGCCGCATGCTTGATGATATGCAAACTGAGCAGGGAGAGCACTTGACATCATGAATCTCAGAGATGAAAAGGTACTCTAACATATGACCCCCACTTGGTAGAGTATCAAGGTATCAGAAATAATTTAGTTGTTGGAAACAATATGGTGAAAGAACAAATATTGGTTTCCAAACACAAATTTTTGCATTGGGCTAGAGATACCTAAGCAGGTGGACAGAAGTATTAATATATGTTCTGTCTCACTGATCAACCTTTTTTTTGTTCCTTTACACGGAAACCAAATTACAGAATGGTAGGTCAATCCTATTGGATTTTACTGACCTTGGAGACTTGATTATTGTATTTAAAGGATAACAGAAATGGCTTTTTATCGAATTCTTAATGCATAAACATTTTTTCCTTCTACATCTTGAAGACTGCAATGTTGCATTGACTCGATTGTGAATGACAAACATCAAGACCCAGAAAAAAAAATACTATATTGCAATTGTTCCTTTGGGTCTGGGAACCTAGACAAAATTTCTAACCAGCTTATATTACTGCAAACAAATAGTTAACTTACAAGGATCATGTACAAACTGCCTCTGACCATTATCATTCCATGAAGATATCGCCATAATGGATCTGTTAAAGTAACAATTAACAAAAGTGAAGAAGCTTAATCAGAATATAAATGGATATACCAATCAGGTCTTAAATTCTAAAAACCTCACTTGTCATGGTCAAGGAGTTCAGCTCCAGCCTCAAAATAGTCAAAGAAATCAGGAGAAATTTCCATATCATCTGCAAATTGAAATGCTTCAAGTCAAACCAAGAGACAGGGAAGCAAATAAAATGAAAATAATATAAACGAAGTGTACAGGCACCTTCAAGGATGATTACTCGATTAAATTTATGCCTGTAAAATAATTGGTCCAGTGCCCATTTATAATGGCCTGAAAGGCAAGTAATTGAATTATGCTGGAAAGAGGAATGGCGTCCAACATATGATGATTATGAACAAGAAACCAAGTAATGGAAAACTTTACTTGCAATCTTGTAGTATGCAATCAACTCCCCAGGACTTTCTGTATGTACAGGTCCATAATCCAGATGCTAGGAAAATACAATTACTATATCAGATTTCTCATAGTTCATCAAGGCAGCATTGACTCTTAAGACTTCAAATAAGCAAATCAAGCAATCCCTTAACTGATGTTTCAGAAAATCGATTAAAAATTCTAATGACTGTAGGTAAATGCTAGTATTAAACGAGAATGTGGTAGGGTATTTGAAAAATGCCTTACTAAATTGGTTAGCTTGGTACCAAACTAGTATTTTATGATGTTATATTCCTGATATGGATATAAAAGTGAGTACCTGCATGTATGTTAGCTGATCATAACTCAGTGCCTTACTTTTAACATAAGGATCAGATCCATCCTGCCCAAAGAAAACATCTTATTATATCTCGTTGTTCTGAAACAACCACTGGCTATATGATAGAAATGCTGAATTAGTATCAATCAGAAGTCTTATTGTCAGGTACCTGTGATATGAAGAGAGGATATCTTGACGCAACCGGACTCTGATACCTAGAAGCATGAGTCGGTGGAATACTAGCAATTAAAACTATGGTTCTAAAAAACGCTAGGCGCTAGGCGTTAGCAATACTAGCAATTAAAACTATGGTTCTAAAAAACGCTAGGCGCTAGGCGTTAGGATTGCTAACGCCTAGCGCCCAGAGGATTATTCGGGGATCAATCGGGAGTTAAATTAATCGGACTAGACGGATTTATTTTTTATTATTATTTTAATCATTTTTATATATAAAAAATATATATATATGTAAAATAATTAAAATTAATTAAAAATTAACCATTTAAACAAATATATAATCAATTATATATTAAATTTAAAATATTGATATAGATATTAAGGAGTCCATAATATCCATAATATCTCAATTTAGGAATTTATAGTACTATGAGAACAAAATAAAAAAAAAACAAAAAAGTATAACCGCCTAGGCATCCGCCTAGTCGCCCACATAGTTACGAAATTTGAAACATTGATATAGGTATAAAGTAGTCCATAATATCCATAGTATCTTAACTTGCCTTCATAGGCCCCCGCCAGCCAGCCTAGACGACCGATTAATCACCCAAACGCCCAGTACAAGCGCCTAGGCCATAATCGGAACGGTAGAGGACCTTCTAGGGATTAATCGGAGGATTAATCGGCCTAGGCGGGGATTTTTAGAACACTAAAAGCAATAAAGTTTGCATCAAAAGACACCATACTTTAGAATAGATTTAATAGTCCTGTCAAGGTAATCAGCACGGTTACAAGCCATTACTACAACTGCTGCCACAGGAACCTGATCATTCATTCAGTTGCAGGTTTAATGAACAAGAGTTAGGAGAATAGCATATGGCACAAGACTATTAAATCTTTCATCTCATCCAAACCTGTACACCACCAACCAATTTCTCGAGACCTTTCCCTGCAGTGTAGCAGATTAATAATCAAGAATCCAAGATCATGCCATACGCAGCAATAACTCCTAAATAACAGGATGAACTGAAGAGCGAAAATATTATGCCAACTTAGTTTAAGTAGGAAAGAGTATCTTGCAATAAAGATGTTCAAATTTACCCAAGAACCATATCAAAAATTGATAAGCTTAAAAGACGACGACACGAACACAAAGATAACTTTTGATTAGCAAGCATGCATCAGCCACACAAGGGGAAACTTTGAAAATCTTCCAGGAAGCATAAAGACTGAATGGGAATAACACAAGGTTAAAATGGGGGCAGGTCCAGCAGGTGACACAACCACACAATTCAGAGGATAAAGCAACAGAATGCAAGAGGAGTCAATAGGAATGGAAGAGGTTATGTTTCGGGATGTGAATAACAGAAATTTCATTCTGATCAATTCCTGGAAGTTGGAAACAAGTAACCAGTTCATATGTCATAATGACGGGGTAAAGAAGAGGGTCACTACTTACATATCAATGGAACTTCATAACAAAGATTGGTAATGGTATATGGTCTTACCCAGCAAATAGAACTTTGAAAAAACTCCAAATGGCACCCGGCCCCTACTCCACCTCGGAGAAAACATCTACTTACTCTACGACTCCCCTAACTTGAAAACCTTGGAAGCATGTAATGCACTTCTGTTCAATTTGCCACTTACCCCCATCCTCTCCTAGCAGTAGTCCTCTTATATCATATGCTTTATCCACTAAAATGATAATGGTACCATAGCCCCCCCCCCCCACACACACACACACAGCTAGCAGATTAGTTCCAGACACCTAATGAATAAATCAACTTGTAACATGATAGCAAGAAATCCTTGGAGATAGAGGAGCTACATAACCGTACTTTGGAGATCTTGAACAAGTGCTCTCAGCTGTCTGCATTCCTGATCTTGACGTTTCATGTATTCTGAATTTCAGCATGGTCAGTGTTATAACAGGTACAAGATAAAAATACAAATATTTTCTTATTAATAGAAAGATAGCAACTAGTAGTAAAATAGAAAATCCATCAATATCATCTAAGAAACAGAGGAGTAGTCCGGCAATGAAAAGTAAAGGAAAAAAGATCTGAAGTAAAGGGATTGGCCTCGTCGTCATTCTCACAAACTACAGTGTAGAGTGATGCATATGAAAAAACTTCCTACAAACGGTGACAAGATTCCCTGTCATCCTAAGTATAAAATATTCTATACATAAAAATATCCTATAAATGGTGAGAACATATTTAAGACCCTCAACTTCAAGAGCATTGCTATGAATTATATAAAGAAAGGTTAACCCCTGCAGGAGGTGATTATCAGGATAAAGCACCTTCAAGAGAAATAATTCGTCCTTGTTGCATGCTAATCTGGTCAATTAATAATCTTGTCTGTCTTGCACACTGATTTTCTGCCTCAATCTGCAAACAAATAGATTGTGGATGCTTATTTGCCACAAGAAGAGCAAACTCAGTGCGATCGATAATTACAAAATGGGTAATATCAATATTGGTCTTCTTGCATAGGACAGGTTATAAAATAGAAATGAACGGTTCTGGTGTCAACAGGAGAGGATGGTAAGCAAATAATTTGTGTTGGATCAACGCTGGTGTTTCATTAAATGTTTTAACTTATCAGAAGCTTATAATCCTGTCCTATGTACAAGATCTAACCAATATCTACCCGTGGATTAAACCAAAACAAAGGTGTACGTACAGCATCAGCAAGTCGATCAGCATACTGCGATTGAGTAGCAAAAAGGCGCATCTGTGCATCAAGAAATTAATGAGTTGTATCACCAATTTATTAAAACATGTGCCGCACTGGGCTATCGGGCCAGAATATAAACAAGACAGCTGACATGAAAAGAAACACAGGGCACAATTCACCGAAGCATTTAGCAAAATATCCATTTGGAAGCAAAAGACTACCACTTTCTGCGGCAGTGGCAGCAAGCAATAGGCGAAATTCTGATAGAATCAAATCTAATCAGTAAAACCATAAGAAATCTACAATCTTGCTTGACCAATCCATGGAGCTAAATATCTGGTCCATCCACCATATTTGGTAAATACAGTTTTACGCTGAAACAACAATAGAATTCATACGAAATCAGAGAGCTCGAGATAGGTTTTCACCTGAATGTAAATGAAAGGCAAGGCGGCGATGAGGAGGAGGTATCTGTAGTCGCAAGAGAACCTCCGCATCCTTTATTCTCCTTCCTTCGTACTATTCTGAATTCTGTCGAGGACACGGGGCTAAAAGAAAAGAGAAGATCAAGAGGTTTCCTTCCGATGGAAGTAACCAAGCTCCCCGCCCTCACAAGGCCACCACCGGAATAACTTGAATATCAGCGATGTGTCTGGTGACGGCTTAAGCTGTCCGCGCTTGTTTGCGACTTTAGCCCTTGATGACTTTTGCTCCGGTAAAAGTAATAATCCCTCAGTCCAGTTTAGGTTTAACTAATCAAAATTTATAACACGCTAGGCCAATAGATTGAAGATGGTCCTGGGCGACGTGGTCTCTCATTCCTAGAGTGCCTTCGTGCCGGGTCGTGTTATTACCGATAACATTCTATCAGCTGCATAGGTCGGAGTCGTCGGACATTATCGACATACCAAAAGAGACGGTAAGACGGGGGTGGACTGGTCTCAAATTGGACATGGCAAAAGCGTATGACTAGACCCGACCACACGACACAAAAACACGACACGAAAACGACATGAAAATTTAGTGTTTGGGTTTGCATTTGAGTACACGACACGAAAATATACGAACACGAAAGTACACGAACGAAATTTGGTGTCGGTTTTGTGTTACCGTTTGGGTACACGACACGACACGAGGTACACGAAATAAATAAATAAATAAATAAGTATAATATTTTATATTTAATTTAATAAAAATATATTTTATGAATTCTGTTTATACTAAACTTTAAAATTTGAAAATATAATGTGAATTTTCATAAATTTAGTGTAAACATTCGTGTTTTCGTTGCCATTCGTTTCATTTCTACTAAAACCTATAAAAATAATATTATAATATTAAAATTATTATTTTTTATAATATTTTAATATTTATTTTATATTATGTGTCTGACACGAAAACACGACACGAAACGACATGAATTTGCGCGGTACACGACACGACATGACACGAATTCATTTAGTATCGTGTATGGGTTTGGACTTTTGGTACACGAAAGTACACGATACGAAAATACACGGCACGAACGAATTGCCAGGTCTACCTATGACTGAATGGAATGCCCCTTCCTAGAAGGTATGTTCCGGAGGCTGGGTTTTGCCAGGATTTGTCTCGATAAGTTGATGCATTGTGTGAGATCTGTCTGCTATAATTTCCTAGTTGGTGGGTGAGTTGGTTGGACCGGTCGTACCAAATAGAGGAATCAGGCAAGGTGATCCGCTATCTCTGTATCTCTTCATTATCTGTGCGGAGGGTCTCTCGTTTCTGCTGAGTGAAGCTGAATCAAGGGGATATCCATGGTGTCGAGTTGCAAGAGGTACTCCATCCATCTCGTATTTGCTCCATGCAGATGATAGCTTGTTGTTTTTCAAGACAAATGTGGAGGAAGTTAGGTGTGCTCGGAGATGTTTACAAGAGTTGAAATAACGTCGGGCCAAGTTGTGAGTTTTCAAAAGTTAAGTGTCACCTTTAGCTCCAATACGTCCTCGGCTAGTGCACTAGCGGTCTGTGGTGTAATCAGTGTTCAACGTAGTCCCGACTTCGGCAATTATTTGGGCCTGCCATCGTACATCGGGCGAGTTAAGGCAAGTATTCTCATTTTTAGAGCATAAATTGAGTAATTGGATCACGTCTTTGCACAAGAGATTCCTTTCTAAAGCGGGGAAGGAGGTCCTTATTAAAAGTGTAGTTGAGGCCTGGCCTATGTATGCTATGAGCGTTTCTCTTGCCAAATTGGTTTGTGTGGTAAGCTGGAGGGGTTGATGGCTAAGTACTGGTGGGCTAGTGAGAAAGATAGGAAGGGTCTCCACTGGTTATCATGGAGCAAACTGTGTGTTCCAAAAGAAAAGGGGGTATGGGGTTTAAGTGCCTTCATGATTTTAATGTTGCGCTGCTAGGGAAACAAGCGTGGAGACTTATAACAGCCCCCAACCCGTTGGTAGCTAGAGTCATGCGTGCTCGTTATTATCTGATGACCTTGTTTCTGGAAGCTGAACTCGACCATAAGCCAAGCTTTGCTTGGTGTAGCATTTTAGAGATCAAAGGAGGTTGTGGTGGGTGTTCAGGGGAGAAGGATTGGTAATGGAGAGATTACTAGCCTTTGGTGAGATCTCTCGCTACCAAATAATGCCAAACCAAGGGTGGATTCGACTTATTTACCGCATTTGGTTGATATGTGTTGTTACCCAAAATATTATCCGGAGATAGTATTGCTGGAACGATCGAGTAACAAACAAAATGCGAGAACACTTCCGTGGGAAAATAGATAACACAAGATTTGCCGGGGTTGTTAGTCCCGGGCTTGAATGCTCTCGCGAGATGTTATTAATAAATATACTGTCGAGTACAAATATTAATGTTAGAATCTAATACAATGAGTGTAAAAGCTTCTAGTTATCTAGGCTTTAGAGCGCGTAGATTGCCTAAGAACCGGATGGATGAATCTGAGTTCTTGCTTGGAATTTATGATGAATGTGTGTGAATGTCACTATGAATATGTTAGTGCTTGCCAAAAGAGCCTTTTGTTCTCTCTTTGGTGTGTATTTTGCACTTAATTCGTGGTAGGATCCGTCCCTTTGGCCGCAATGGTGAGTTCTCTATTTATAGGGGCTAAGTAGTTGGGATCCTCAGCGATCGCGGCGATCGCCGTTTTCTATATTAAAATAAACGCCGATCGTCCCGTCACGTGGGCCTGTTCTCCGAGGTCCGAGGTTGCGCTGAGGCCACCGGTGGACGATGGGAAGCAAGACGCTGGCCGCGAGTCGCCGTCCGAGGAGGGTCCACTACGTACCTTTCGGCGGCCTTGTCGAGGTGCGGTAGGTGACAGTGGTCAATGATCCTTTTGTTGGTATCTGTGAAGATCCGCGGTGGGCCATCGTCCAAGATTCGGTCTTCGACGACTTTGACGGACGCTGATCCCCACGTGGCATGAGACGATCGCCTCGATCCGTTAGACAAAGACGATCGCTGTGTATCAAAAGACGATCGCCGTTACCAAAAGACGATCGCTATATCATGCCGACTTTAGGTGTTCGTCCGGAGTTTGGCTTCTATGGTTGACTTTTTCAGGAGGTCGCCGATCGCCTATCGCGCGAATTAATCGTCGCACAACAATTGCCCCACTCGCCTTGATGTTGAAAACACGGGGTGAGGTGGCACCGCTGGCGATCGCCGATGTTTAGACGACCACCGATCCAATTCAAATATGGACGACCTTCTTTCGCGTCGAGCAATGGGAAAAGAAGGCGGGCCTTTCACAAGCGGCCGACACGCGTCGTGCCGCTTGGGGAATCCGACGGTTTGTCGACTCACCGGGCGTGCCCTCGAAAAGACGCGTATGCGGGATTCGAGGGCCGCATTTAATGCGTCCCCACGTGACGGTTCCGATTCATCCCCGAGGTTTCTCCTTTTTGCACTTAGGCCCTCGTTCCCATCTATAAAAAGGAGGGCTCCTTCTCCTTCACTTTTTACGCGCCCTTAGCATCCATAGCCGAATCTCTGCAGAAATTTCTGGAGCATTTGAGTTCCGATCTTATTCTTTTTCCTAGGTAAGATTAAATTTAACCTTCTCCTTATTTTTACTTTCCAATATGTCGAGGATCGAAACCTTCGAGACCGAAGTTCTTCCACGCCGCGTTGCTCGAACGGGAGGAGGTTCCCGTTAGAGTGGATATGGAGACGGCCGCAGGCTATTCGAGCGGGATTGCACCCAAGAACTCGAAAAACTTTTCAACGAGGCCGAGGTGGCGAGGACGGCGAGACGGCGAGCAGGGGGTTCGCGGTAGATGAAGACGATCCGTGCGGGAGGCACAGGAAAGAGAGAGCAGATTCGGCCCTCCTATGTGGCTTTTGCCCGATGATGGAAACGATCACTGGACCTTGCCCGAATTCGATTTCGAGGCCTACTCCGCCGCTCACCCTTACAAACATGTGAATCGGACGGTCTTCCAGCCGCCGTCCGTCTCCGTGGACTCTCGGCCAGATCCGAGTACGGCGACCAAGAATGACCCGAGCCGCTGGAGGGCCAAATATCACATCCCCTCGACGTTTCCCTCCACGTGCCTTTGGAGAATGAGCGCGCCGACCAACCGCCCCAGGATATGGTCGCCGTCAACGAGATGATTATGGAGGCGGGTCTGCGATTCCCGTTGCCACTCGCCGTCTCCTATTTGCCGATCGCCTGAATTTGGCGCCTCTTCAACTGACGCCGAATGCTTGTCAGCAGATCATCCGCACGTTGACCTTGTTCGGCGGTCACCGGTTATTTCGCTACCTTAGCGCTACCGGAGATGAACTATTTGTTTAAACTGGCTGCGCAGAAAGGGACGATCGGCGGTTATCATATCCAGGGCCGAATCGGAGAGTGGTTCTTGGCGTGCCGAATAAGACCAGGGCGACCTGGCAAAATGGTGTTGGGTCGGCGGGGCATGGCGATCGGCGTTGAGTGAAGGGCCGAATGAAGAGTTGGAGATTCCCACTATTTTCCAGGAGAGGAATCCGAGTAAGGATTTAAACTCTCCCTTTGATTGAGCTTGTCTTGGACTGATCTAATTTCGTTTTCTTTTGCAGACCTCTCGTACCGGCGACCAGCGACCTCCCATTTGATTTCTTGATCGTTTGGGAGCGTATTCGTGCGTTGCCGAACTCCTTTATTGACGTTCGATCGCTTGGTACCGAAGCTCATCGGTTGGGGGCTCGTTTGTTTTGCTACCCTCGTCACTTGAAAGTTCCAGTATGAGGTTAAATGGTGTTTCCTTTCTTTGACGATCGTCTCCAAGATGTTATTTTATTTTATCTAACTTGTTTGCACCTTTTCTTTGACAGAGGCTTATTTTCCCCGACCGCCGAACCTCCGCCAGAGATAGCTATGTCGGACTTGGGAGTTCTTGGTCGCCTTAATTTGGGCAAGCGGTGGTCGCGTTCTGCGACGACGTCTCAACCTGCCCCGGTGACGAGACCCGCCGAGGCGCCGGCCGCCAAGCCGGTGGTCGAGGGAGAGGAATAGCTCAAACGCCGCAAGAGGCGAGGTCGGAGTCCCCGTCGATCTCTCGAGGCGGACGTATCGATTCTTGAGCCTCCTGGCCGCCGGCTCCTATCTCCGCCATCCCGATGATGGAGCGTTCTGGCGCCAAGCCCACGGTCACCGGACCCCGGTCATCTGGCAGCTCGGCGAAGAAGATGGCGATCGCCGATGCGGAGACACCCCGGGGCAAGCCTTTTTTCGGACGTGACCCCGAGCTGGTCAATAGGTAAGAGTGGGTTAAAAGTTTCTTTCTGAGTCAGGCATTCCGAGCATGGTATGGGCTAACTCCTTGATTTCCTTGGTTTGCGCTGCAGGGTTCGCCTCGCCGACCCGGACGTCGCCCCCATGGTGCTGGATTTCCTGTCGAGCAAGGCTCCACAAGGTTCTGTCGAAGTCCCTGCTTATGTTCGCCAGGCAATCACTTCCCTGCCCAAGGCCTGGACGACCGACCTTGACGCGATCGCTCGTCGGCGATCTGGAGATGCCATGCAGGCGACCGTTGCCCTGGCTCTTCAGGCGGCGACGATGGCCGTCCAAGCTGCTCGGGATTTTGAGGGGCGACCCTCCACTGCTCATCTCCATCGCGAGCTCGAGACCGCCTTAATGTAAATATCGAGGATGCGAACCGGATTTGGTCGATGGAGAAAGAGTATGAGGAGACCGCCAAGCGGGCTAAGCAGACGTGGATCGATTGAAGCAGAGCCGAGTCGCTCCAAGGAAGCCGCCGATCGATCTGTAATAAGGAGAAGGAGACTCGCGAAGCTCGAGGCTTCGCAGAGGAGGCGACCGGCCAAGGTCTGCGGTGGATCGGCTCGGTGAGCCGGAGGCGGCGAAGAGAGAGCCGGAGAAAGCTAGGGCGAGAATGTTGCCAAGGCGGCCGAATCAAGCGGAGGTCGAGAAGACGGCGGCGGATCTCAGGGCGGCACTGGCGATCGAGGTCGATCCCTACCTTAACGTCGGGCACGCCGGCGAAGTTCGCTACTATTCGCCTATGCCGACGCTCGTCCGAGTTGCTAAAAAGGCGGGGTTGAGACCGGTCCTCCGATGGAAAGCTTCAGATCCTATGTCTCCAAGCATCCTCTCGCATCCAGAATTCTCTGCCGATCCTTGACTTGGTCGACCTCGGGATTGACTTGAGTTGGTATACCGGCAAACTCATTCATCCCGAGACCGATGCCCAAGCCGATCCGCGACCCGAGGCGAAGACCAAGCAGCGGGGCTTTGAGAGGCTTTTGTTTTTCCTCTGAACTTGTACTTTTTGTTGTAATGCCTTCTGTGCCTTGAAATGTATGAAGCTTGTGTTTATGAATAAAATACTTCTTCTCTCATTCCGCGTAATGCATTATATGCGATCGCTTTGACTATTTGTGTGCAATTTTTCGAGTATGCGTATATTTGCTTTCGATTTTTGTTCGTCCTACCGATTGTCCGAGTGTTGAAAGTATTGACATGTTTTGAATTGGAATTCTTACTTGTTATTTTCGTTTGACGGTCTCGATCGCCTGCATGTTTTTGAGCGGCCGATCGAATATGGTTTCTCTTTGTTCGATCGTATTTTAGAGTAGCTCTTCATATAACTGCCACCTTGTTTTTGTTAACTTAATGTAAGTAAGTGAACAAAGACTAGTCTGTCTGGCGAGCTATCTTCATTTCGCCGATTCTCAAGAGTCATGTGTGGTTGCGGTGTTCGATGGACCGATCTCCCAATCGTGTCTTCGTGTGCGCGGGATATTCAAGATCCTGCGACTCACTTTGTGAGGGTCCTCCGTTAGCTACGCCCGCCTTGTGTTAAAACGAAGGCGGGTGATCTCGGTCTGGAGGAGTCCTTGCGCGGAGTGTCGTCGGCTTATTCGACACCACGTCCGCGGCTTGTCACCTCTGCTTCCACCTCGGCCCGCCATGAAGATGGCGATCCTCGACGGTACGTTGAGACGGGGTAGCGGCACGTCGCATTGTTCGGGTTCACCATGTTAGATGATGTACCTTGAGAACGTGCGATCGCGCCACCGACTATTTTGGAGGGTCCTTCGCCACGTCGACCTCGTATTTAAACGAAGGGAGGACGATCTCAGCCCAAAGGAACCTTGCATGGCGAAGCCGTCGGTTCCATCGACCTCCGTGACCATGGCCGCAATAATTTTACCTAGGATCGTCGTGATCGGCGATCGTCGGTGATATGCGATGCTGGTGGGGCGATCGCCATAACAGATGGGATAACAAAAATCTCATTATATTCCTTGTACATCATTGAAATCGAATACAAATTTATCACCGATAGTATTTTTTCGGATGCACGGCGTTCAGGTATTGGTCCGAGTACCGTCAGGATGTTCCATTCGTAGGCTCCTTTAGTTAACCATCTGGATACTCCGAAAGGTCCTTCCTATTTGGACCAAAGACGCCTGTATGGTTTGGATTTTCTTGAGGACGAGATCGCCCACTTGAAATCTTCTCTCTCGACCTTTGAATTGAAGAACTTCTCGCTCTCCTTTTGTGGATTGTGTTCTTCATTTCGAGGTCACCGCCTTTCTTCAAGCATGTCTAGGTCGATTCGCCGGCTACATCGTTGTCGGTCGTCATCTCCTGTTCGGTTCAATGGCCGAGGACGGCGATCTCCGAAGGAATCACCGCTTCGTTCGAAGGTAAGGGCGAACGGGTTTCGCCGGTTAATTGCGGGTCGTCGTTCGGTAGGACCATAAAACGTCTGGGAGCTCGCCGCCCATCTTCCTTGCCGGATTCGAGTCGTGCTTTGATCGTGTGTTTGAGGATCTTATTCACCGCCTCTACCCGCCCGTTCGTCCGAGGGTGATAGGCGCCGAGAATAACCTTTTGACTCCCCACTTTTCACGCATTGCATGACTTCTAAGCCGTCGAACTGCTTTCCGTTGTCGGAGATGATGGCACAGGGCAAACCGAATCGGCATATTATGTTTTTCCATATAAACTTGATCACTTGCTCTTGGCCGATCTTGTTGAGTGGTTCGGCCTCACCATTTGGTGAAATAATCGACCCCAACGATGGCGAATTTACACTGAGCCGCTTTCGGCAAGGGACCTATAAGGTCGATGCCCCATTGCGCAAATGGCCAAGGGCTATACATGGAGGTGAGCTGTCGGGTGATAGTTTTATGTTGGGGCCCATTATCTCGACATCTATGACAAGATCTCGGCATAAGCGATCGTATCTTTCCGAAGTGATGGCCGGAAAAATCCTTGTCTGTCGTCTTATGGAGGAGGGCTCGCCGCCCGCGTGGTTCCCACAAATCCCGTCATGGATTTCACTAAACGAGCCGACCTTCCTCCTGTAATACACTTGAGGAGGGGAAGGCCGAAAGCTCGCTTGTAAAGCCGATCGTCCAATAGGGTATACCCAGTCGCACGGCCGGAGTTGGCGAGCTTTAACACGGCCGCCGTGACCGTCCGCCTTTTAAGTATTTGATGAACGGAGTCATCCAATTCTCTTGGCGATGGCGACCGTGGTAACCAAGTTCTGTCGATCACGGCCTTGTTGACTTTGTGATTTGGATGTTGGAGAAGTCGGCCGCCCATCCGATGATGCTAGTTTGGAAAGTGCATCGGCACGGGAGTTGTGCTCTCTGGGACTTGCTCGATTAGTACTTCTTCAAATTTTGTGCACATTTCGCGACCGGCTCTTGGTATTTGACCATCTGTTCGCCGCGTGCCTCATATTCCCCCTTGACTTGGTTCACGACCAAAAGGGAGTCCATGTAGATATGGAGGCGTCGAACATCTAGGCGAGGGCTAGATCAAGCCCGCCTACGAGCTTCGTATTCGGCCTCATTGTTGGTCGCACGAAACCGAAACGCACGGCATTTGTGAAACTCGACCGTCTGGGCTAATGAGGACAATCCGCCTCGCTCTCGCATTGGTCGCCGAGCCATCCACGTATAGTTTCCAGCAGTCGGCCGACTGGCCTGACCGTGAGGGAACGTTAATTCCACCACGAAGTCCGCCGAGCTTGGCCTTTGATCGCCGTGCGAGGAGCGTAAGTGATACCGTATTGTGCGATCTCCGACCACTTGAGGAGTCGTCCGTTGGTGTCCTATCGGTGCAGACTTGTCTTAGGGGTAGAGTGGTTAGGACCTCCACCCGGTGATCGAAGAAGTAAGCTCTCGGGCCGTACACTCATGACAAGGGCATAGGCGATCTTCTCCAATGGTGTGTAACGTGTCTCGGCCGTGGAGCGCCCGGCTAACATAGTAGATCGGCAAGTGGGCTTGCCCTCTGCTCGCACTGCAGCGGCACTCGGTGCGACCTCCGAGGCCGCTAAGTAAAGGAATAATTTTTCACTGTGGATCGGCTTTGCCAGATCTCGGGGTGGATAGATATTCCTTTATTTTGGCGAATGCTATCTCGCTTTCTTTCGTCCATGCGAACTTCTTGTTCTTGATGGTCGCGAAGAAAGGCTTGCTTTTATCGCCGAGCCGTGATATGAAACGGTTGAGGGCGGCTAGACACCTGTGAGGCGTTGCACTGTTTGATGTTCCGCGGTTCCTGCATGTCAAGGATCGCTCGTATCTTGGCGGGTTCGCCTCGATCCCCTTTGGCTCACTATGTGCCCCAAGAACTTCCCGGAGCCCACCCCGAAGTTGCATTTCTTGGGGTTCACTTCATGTTAAACTTCTCAAGGATGGCGAACGTCTCGGCAAGATCGTTGAGGTGATCTTCCTTCTTGAGGCTTTTGACCACGATATCGTCAATGTAGACCTCCATGGTCTTGCCGATCTGATCGGCGAACATCCCGCTGACTAATCGCCGGTAGGTCGCCCCTCGCTTTTCAAGCCGAACGGCATTCGACCCAAAAGTATATGTCTTTTTCTCGTGTGGAAAGATGTGTGTTTTATGTCTTCCTCTCGCCATTGGGATTTGATGATATCCGTGAAGGCATCCATAAACGACATCATTTCGCAACTGCCGTGCTATCGACTGATGATCGATATGAGGCATTGGGAAGTGATCTTTTGGACATGCCGCATTGAGGTCGGTGAAGTCTATGCATAATCTCCGAGAGCCCCGGCTTTTTGACGAGCACCGTTGGCGACCCACCGTGGTTCGTCCGTCGCTACTCCGATCACCGTTGTTGAGTAACTTCGGACTTCTATGTCGAGCGCCGCGTATTTCTGACCGAACTTCCTACGCTCGTGAACAGTTTCATTGCCCGGTCGATCTTCGATAATGGCAGCGTGTTCGGGACTTATGCCAACCATATCTTGATGCGACCGAGCAAAGACACCGATGTTCTTACGTAGCAAGTTGATCGATCTCCCTTTAATTCGCGGTCGATGCTCGCGCCGATCCGTACCTCCGCTCGATGATCCGGATCCATCGTAATGCTTTCCAACTCTTCGACGAGGCAGTCGCCTCTCGTTGGTACGATCTCCGGACTCGGTCCTTGGATCGATGTCGAGACTTGGCTCGAAACCGATCCTTGGCTCGATGTCGTCCGTCGATCGATGAGAGATGGCGTCCCCTGAGTCGGGTTGGTACGAAGTCTCAGGCTCGTCGATCTCCATGGGTTGATCGTCGGTCGCTTCAATGTTACATACAGTACGGGGAGTATTGAAAGAATTAACAACATAGGAGTAACTCAAACATCTCTTTGCCATTAGCTGATCTCCTTTTACAAGACCGACCGTCCCATCGGCGGTGGGAATTTGATACAGTAAAAGAAAGATGAGGCGACCGCCTCAAAAGTTTCTAAGAAGGGGCGACCTAGGAACCCATTATAGAGGCTGGGCCTATCTATGATTACAAAGCTCAGGTTCCTAGTAATCCTAACCTTGGGATCATAAAAGCATATTAGCTCGACGGAGAGCTTGATCCTCCCGTAGGCTTGATCGTGTTGTCGCCGAACCCTTGAAGCACGGTGTCGAAAGGCTTGATGAATTTGATCGTTGCCGAGTTGGTCTAGGCGGATTTGAATATGATGTTGCAAAAACTCCCATTGTCGACCAACACGCGATCGACCGCCTTCCCAAGGATGCAAGCGGAGATCACTAGTGCATCCTCCTTGGGACATTGCACTCCTTCCCCGTCCTTGTTGGAAAAGGTGATGAGCGCGTCTCTAGAGATGGTCGCCCGGTACAACGACGTGGACCCCGCGAATGCCCTCACTCGGCTTTTCGTTTCTGTTCGACATGGTGGAAACCGGGAAAGACCCCCGAGGTTTCCACCTCCCGCTTGAAGCATGTTGACCGGCCGCGAGTTGATCGGTGGGACCGAATCATCGAGTATTCGGCTCATGCTCAATTCGCGGCCGGATTGGGAGGAGTTCTCTCGTGTTGCCGACGCTCGCGCCTCCGGTCCTTTCCGTCCTTGGTTCCGCTTGGTGACCAAGTTGTCCAGTTGCCTTCCTCAAACAATCGCCGAGTTGCTCGAGGAGATCGCGGCAGCTAGTGTTGTGGCCAGGACTCTTATGATAGGCACAGAATTTGCTACGGTCTAGGTGACCGTGGTCCCTTATTGGTTTTGGCTTGGAAAGCCACTCGCGACCCTTGATCGCGTTGAAGATGTGGGCCGGAGATAAGTTGAGGTTGTGAAGAAGGTGGACCTCTACATCCTCGAAGGCTTTGAACTCGCCAGCGGCTTGGCGATCGCCTTTCCGGGCTTGGCGACCGCCTTCTTCCGGACATGGGAGGGTGCTTTTCCTTCTTCGGATGGTCCCTCTTCTAAGCGGAGTGAGAGCATCCTCTGTCTCGGCCAGAACCCGCGGCCTTGTTGCGGAAAATCGAATAGGTCGGGGATATCTTTTGTGAGATGCCTAAACATGGGCGAAGGCCCGTGGAATCCGCTCATAATCGAGTTGAGAGCGATCTCGCCGCCGACGGCTCACCGGTGAGGACTATCTCGTCTACCCGGCCGATGTAATCCTCATCCGATTCGTCCTTCCCCGCCCGATTTTCATCATGCGGTGAGGACCTTCCGGCGAGCGACTTTGGCGGCGAAGTATGACTCAAGTCGTTCGCTAGCTTCTCAAAGCAATTGATTGAGCGAGATGGTAGTGAGGTGTACCATCTGTGGGCGAGGTCGCCCAGAGTCAACGGGAACATACGACATTTCGTCGCATCTGAAGCTCCGCACCCGGTCATGTAGATCCGGAATTTGCTTAAGTGGGTTTCCGGATCCGATTTCCCCTCGTATAAAGGTGTTTGTGGGGGATTGATAGTTGGTTGGACTGGGGCGAGCTCGATCTGAGTCGTGAGTGGTTCGCTTGAACCAATGATCGATCTCCTGGCGCCTGCCCCATTTTCCATGAGCGCCTTCATCTCGTCGAGCTGGCGTTGTATGGCGGCTATCGCCGTCGCCTGACTGCTCGCCGATTGACTCTCAGAGCGTGAACCAAGGCGATCGTGTACTGATCCCCTGGCCCCGTGGTGAACGACGATCTCCCTGCCAGAGGGTTCCCTTCTTGGGTGAGCAGGGGCTCGTTGACCGGTCTGCCTCTTGGGAGTCGGATACGCCGAACTCCTGGTAAAGGATTCAGATATCGATGTCTCCCGGCTGGGGCCTGAGTGCCCCGGTCGCCATGAGGGATCGCTCCCTAGGCGGCTGAAGACGGAATCGTCCCGCCTTACGAGAGCCTTCTCCAGCGGCTCGGGGCTTTCTGTCGATTTCTCAACATAGATCCCCTTGAGCTTCCGTTTGCTTGCCCGGCGGTTGGCTGACGGGGTGACGGTAGGCGTATCGCGGGCCCTCTCGCTGCCTCGAGGATGGCTATAGCCTCCTCAACTGCTCCGATGTCCTGAATCGGTCGAGTGAGAGGCTAGAACCGCCTCGGGGCGGGAGTGAGAGCCTAGCGTCGCCACGGCCGCCTTCCGCCGTGGGCCGGATTCGGTCCTCGCCGAATAAGATTTCCGGCAGATCTCGGGTGGCCCTCTTGGAGGTTGTTCTTGATGTCATTTTCTCGATGGTTTTTCTATGAAGAACAGTGAGTGTTTCTTCAAGTATATGTCCGGAGAGAAGTGAGTGTTCTTCGAGACGTAGGAATAAAAATGAAGGTTTAGATGCCCCTCCTTCTAGCGCCAATTGTTGTTACCCAAAATATTATCCGAGATAGTATTGGGAACGATCGAGTAACAAACAAAATGCGAGAACACTTCCGTGGGAAAATAGATAACACAAGATTTGCCGGGTTGTTAGTCCCGGGCTTGAATGCTCTCGCGAGATGTTATTAATAAATATCTTGTCGAGTACAAATATTAATGTTAGAATCTAATACAATGAGTGTAAAAGCTTCTAGTTATCTAGGCTTTAGAGCGCGTAGATTGCCTAAGAACCAGATGGATGAATCTGTGAGTTCTTGCTTGGAATTTATGATGAATGTGTGTGAATGTCACTATGAATATGTTAGTGCTTGCCAAAAGAGCCTTTTGTTCTCTCTTTGGTGTGTATTTTGCACTTAATTCGTGGTAGGATCCGTCCCTTTGCCGCAACAGTGAGTTCTCTATTTATAGGGGCTAAGTAGTTGGGATCCTCAGCGATCGCGGCGATCGCCGTTTATATTAAAATAAACGGCCGATCGTCCCGTCACGTGGGCCTGTTCCTCGAGGTCCGAGGTTGCGGTTGGAGGCCACGGGTGGACGATGGGAAGCTTGACGCGCGTCGCGAGTCGCTGTCCGAGGAGGGTCCACTACGTACCTTTCGGCGGCCTTGTCGGTAGGTGCGGTAGGTGACAGGCTGGGGTCAATGATCCTTTTTGTTGGTATCCTGTGAAGATCCGCGGGTGGGCCATCGTCCAAGATTCGGTCTTCGACGACTTTGACGGACGCTGGATCCCCACGTGGCATGAGACGATCGCCTCTGATCCGTTAGACAAAGACGATCGCCAGGTATCAAAAGACGATCGCTGGTTACCAAAAGACGATCGCTATATCATGCCGGACTTTAGGTGTTCGTCCGGAGTTTGGCTTCTATGGTTGACTTTTCAGGGAGGTCGCCGATCGCCTATCGCGGCGAATTAATCGTCGCACAACAATATGAAAGTGTCCTCACTAATTGAGAGCGGGGGTGAAGCATGAGATGAGGAAATAGTTTGGGCCCTTTGTAATACAGAGGACGCTGAGGATATCTTTAGTATTCCCTTGAGTCATTCGGAGCGAAGTGATGGTTAATTTTGGCGATATGACACCCGTGGTATCTTCTCAACTAAATCAGCATACAAACTGATAAGATGACAGGATTTTGAAGTTGTTTCGCAGACCTCATTTGCTAACTGGAATGGTATTTGGTCTTTGGACATTCCCCCTAGAGTTAAACAACTTTTATGGAGATGTTTGCATGGCATACTCCCCACCAAGGCGGCATTCGCAAGCAGGAGAGTAAAAGTTGATAATGTGTGTCCCCTTCTGTAAATTGGTTCTGGGGACTGACATTCACGTGTTGATTAGTTGCACAGTGGTGGCACCGCTGTGTAATAATTGCCCAGTGTTATCGAATGGAGATGATTCACTCCATGTGTGGTTTGAAGGCCTGGTTGGAGTGGATCAACATTTAGCAGTTTTGGTAGCCTTTAGTATTAATGGTGTATGGCATGCTAGGAACCAACGCGTTTGGGCACAGAAATATTTTAATACTGAAACCACGAAGATCCAAATTCAGACACAATTGGCGAGCTAGAAATCCTCTAAGGCACGGCCAATTCAGAATTCGTCTGCTAGACTAAAAAGCCCAGTTGTTTGGTCACCTCCACCATAGGGCATGCTAAAATACAATATAGACGCAGCCATTTTCGAGGGAGACGGGAAGGCTGGTTTTGGGGTCGTGATCTGTGATGATTCCGGTGCATTTGTGGCGGCCACAAACGGTCTTTTGCACTTCACCTCTGATGCTATAATGGCGGAGGCACTTGCACTCAAAGAGGTTTTATCCTGGCTCAAGGACGCAGGGTATGCTAATTTGCGGGTGGAATCCAATTGCTTGCAGGTTTGACTAGATTGCAGTATGATGATCGTGATTTGTCTTACATTGGGACTGTTATTGATGCTATCAAATGTCTGAATCTTGCTTTTATGAGTTTGTGTTTTAATCATGTACGGTGTGTTGTGCGGCGATTTATACGCCTCGACGGCGATCGGTATAAGGGCCGAGCGACCGAGTTCATGACCAAATGAGCTACGGCAAACTTGCCAAATCGAAGGTAACAGTCCATCTTCGAGTATCTAGCGATCGACCTCCCGGAGCGATCGTCTCTTGGCACCTAGCGATCGACTCTGGTGTCCGACCAAGGACGACCGTCCTATGCCACGAACAAGGCCATCGTCCGTCAAGTCTTCGAAGACTAGATCACGAAGCAAGGACCCATGTGCTGATCCGCGAATGACACCGCAGAACATGGATCGTTGACTCCAGCCCATCAGCAGCTGTCACTGACAAGGACAGCCTCACCTACCGACAGACCCGCCGAAAGGTCCTAAATGGGGCCTCCCAAGACAGCGACATAGACGCGTGTTGGCCTCTCATTGGTTCGCACTTCTGGCAGCTAGCAACTGCTGCGGACTTTAAGGAGACCAACCCATGTGCTAAAGACGATCACCCGCTTATTATAATACAGGCGATCGCCCAGCGACTCCCAGTCCTATAAATAGAGAACCTCCAGCAACTGGAGAAAGGTTCATAAATTTTCTCCTCTCGGCTTTCTCTCTTGAATCTATTTTAGGATTTCTCTCTCAGTACCTCTTAACCAAAAGACGGTCATCAGAGGCAAGAACTCCCTATAGTTCAGATTCGAAGAAATTCACAAGCTGAGAAGCTCAGATACTCAGCTAATTCACACAGTGAGAGACCGTCGATTTCTCATCGTCAGTACAACACTCCATCGTTGTTACAAGAACTCACAGAACATCTACTCTGGTTCTTCCGGAAATCTTCAGCACTAGATAGCTAAGATAACTAGGGTCTTTACACTCATTGTAATTGTACTTTAACATTAATATTTGTACTCCCAAGTATTCGTATTAATAACATCTCGCGAGAGCATTCAAGCCTGGGACTAACAACCCCGACAAATCTTGTGTTATTTACTTCCTCACGGACGTGCTCTCGCATTTTGTTTGTTACTCGTCCATTCCAGCATATCATCTCCGGATAATATTTTGGGTAACAACAATTGGCGCTAGAGGGAGGGCATCTTAACCTTCATTTTCATACCTACCGTCTCGAAGAACACTCACTGTTCTCCGGGGCATATACTTGAAGAAACACTCACTGTTCTTCAAAGAAAAAACCTTCAGAATCATGACGTCTGCCACCACATCGAATAGAGCCACTCTCTGAACCGCCAGACATCATATTCTGGCTCAATCCGAGCCCCAACCTACGACTGAGGGTATCCGCGGTGACGCGAGACTCTCGATCCCGCACCCGAGGGACGGCCCCAGCCTTTCGCTCGACCAGTTCCAAACCGTGGAACAGATCGAGGAGGCTATGGTCATCCTAAGGGAGAGACGGAGAGCATGCGCAGCGCCCGCCATAACCCCCTCGGCCATCCGTCGCGCTGGCAAACGGAAGCTCAAAGGGTTACTGGCCGAAAGATCGTCAGAAAGCCCCGATTCGCAAGAAAAGGCTCTCGCGAGGCAAGACGGTTCCGTCTTCAGCCGCTTAGGAAGCGATCCATCATGGCGACCGGAGCATTCTGGCCCCAACCACGAGACGACGGAATCCGAGTCCGTCACTAGGAGTTTGGCCTACCCAACTCCGAACCAAATACAGGTCAGCCGTCTGGCCCCCATCCGCCAAAGAGTCGAGCCACGCGGCAAGGACATCATCGACAGCGGAGCTAGGGGATCAGTACTTGATCGCCTCGGTTCCCGCTCCGAGTGCCTAGCCGCGAGCAGCCAGACCGCGGCGATGGCCGCTATGCAACGCCAGCTCGACAAGATGAAAGCGCTCTTGGAAACTGGGGCAAGCGCCAGTAGAAAGATCATCGGACCGACTGAGCCACTCGCGGTCCACATCGAGCTTGCTCCCGTGCAACGAAGGATCGCTCCTCCCAAAACACCTTTGTATGAAGCGAGATCGGACCCCGAGACTCACCTAAGCAAGTTTCGGATTTACATGACCGGGTGTGGGGCATCAAACGCGACCAAGTGCCGAATATTCCCGTTAACGTTGTGCTTACTGCAAGAGTCCCAGTCACAGCACCAACCAATGCCGCGACCTCCTCAGACAACTCTGGAGATTGTTCGAGGAGGGCAAGTTGGACAGTTTATTGGCTTAGCCGGAGCCCCATCGATCTCCCGATATGGTCACCAGAGTCGAACGCGAACAGGCCGGAAAGCTCATACGAGTCGACCCCTCGATCAACCTCGGCGACCGAATCCATATGCTTCAATCAAGAGGAGGAAACTTCGGAAGTCTCTCCCCGATTCCCGCCTCGTCAAACCAAAGGCTACTGCCTGAGCAAACGCTTCGAAAAAGAGGATGACTCGCTCGCCCTCTAAAATTTTGTCATTAAACATGATGGACCTAGGCAGCGATCGCTTCCCCCAGCACAACGTATACCGTCGAGGATCGCCATCTAACATGACGGTCCGAGGTAGAAAAGTGCCCACATGGTCGCGAAGGTCGATGAAACCGACGATCCGTCCATGCATGGTTCCTTTGGGCAGCGATCGCTCGCCCTTCGTTTAAATACGAGGCGGGCGTAGCCGAAGGATCCTACAAAACAAATCAGAGGATGACTCACTCGCCCTCTAAAGTTCGTCATCAACATAAAGAACCTAGGCAAGCGAACGCCTCCCCTTACACAACGTATACCGTCGAGGATCGTCATCTGACATGACGGTCCGAGGTAGAAGAGTGTCGACATGGTTGTGGAGGACGATGGAACCGTTCTCTGTGCCCGTGCAAGGTCCCTTTGGGCAGTGATCGCTCGCCCTTCGTTTAAATACGAGGCGGGCGTAGCCGAAGGGCCCTCCAAAACAGATATGTGGACACGTTCGCCCACCCTCAAAGGTCCATCACCTAACATGGTGGGTCCGGACAATGCGACGCGTCTCTCCCCCCGTCACAACGTATACCGTCGAGGATTGCCATCTTACATGACGGTCCGAAGTAGAAAAGTGCTAACAAGCCGCAGTCGTGGAGTCGATTAATCCGACGATGCCCCGCACAAGGACTCCTCCAGACTAAGACCGCACGCCCTTCGTTTAAATACGAGGCGGGCGCAGCCAACGGAGGACTTTCACAATTAAGTGAGTCGCGAGAACTTGGCCATCAGACGGAATGTCGCTCGCGCAGAAGACATGGTCGTGGAGGTCGGTTCCATCGAACTCTGTGATCGTGCACGATTCCTTTAGGCCGGGATGGTCGGCCTTCCTCGAGGAATCTGCAAAATTGAAGACCGCTCACTCAACAATTTATTTTCGTTCCCTTACCTTACTTTCACTAAGTAAACAAAAACAAGGGGGAAGGGCGGAGCTATATATACCACGATCGTCCCTATCCAATTACATACGAAGATCGGCATTTTTCAGATGTATGTGCAGCGATCGACTTTGTTGTAAAAGTTATCAATATGAGTTTATCAATTCACTTGGAGCTGTACACGCAACAATCGTTCCTCACACACTTGTATAAAGTCATGCAAAGACTCAGAAAGACAATCATTCAAGCAATACATCATAGAAACAAATATTCATTTCATTACTTGGAATGCAAAAGTACATACACGGTCGCCCGAAGACCAAAGTACAACAAAGCTACAAAAATTACAAGTAAAAAAGCAGAAAAACTCAAGGATCGGCGCCCGTTCCATCGCCAGCTGTAGGCTCTGAACCCCCATCCTCCGAGGCACTCGGATGAACGAGATTGTCCAGCAGCGGGTACCAGCTCAAGTCGATCCCGAGATCCACGGAAAGGTCAAGAATCGGCACTGTGAAGTCGGGCTCCAAAGGATGCTCCAGCGCATAGGTTTTGAAATTCTCAGCCAAAGGGCCGACCTCAAGCCCTCCCTTCCTAGCGGCGCGGATGGCGTCAGCATAAGCCATGTAATAGGCGAATTCGCTGACGTACTCCACGTTAACGAAGGGATCGGCCTCGATCGCCTTCAACTTTCCCTTCAAATTCGCGACCGTCTGGTTAGCACCCTCAAGCTCGGCAGTTTTAGTGGCCTCCCCTTCCCTTGAGGATGCAAGCTCACTGGTCAGACGGGCAACGGTCACCTTCAGCTGGTCGGCCTCCTTCTGCGCGGCCGCGTGCGACCTGCAGGCTTCTGTCATTTGGTCCTGCATCCGGTCTGTCGCCGCCCGCGCCCGGTCCACATCCTGCTTCACCTGCTTTTCCGCCTCCACGGAGCTCTTCTCCATGGATGCGAGCCGATCGCCATATTCAATGACTTGTGTCCATGCGGCTTTGAGGTCTGCATGGAGACGGGCAGTGGACGGCCGCCCCTCATAGTCCCGCACGGCCTGGGCTGCCATCGTCGCCGTCTAGAGGGCCAGCGCAAAGGTATCCTGCATCGCATCAGCAGATCGTCGGCGCGCGATCGCATCTAGGTCGGTCGTCCAGGCCTTTGGGAAGGAAGCGGTAGCCGAGCAACATGAGATGGGATATCGCTGACCTCGTGGGGAGCTTTACTCGACAGAAAGTCCAGCACCATCGGCGAGCAGCTCGGGTCGGAATGGCGAATCCTGCACAAATGACAAAAGTGCTAAGTATGTTTCCTACACAGGTTTCATAACTTGGCAAAGCAACCAGGCTTACCTCTCGAGCTTCTCTGGGTCACGACCAAAGAACGGCTTGCCACGCGAAGTCTCGGCCTCAGCAGTCGCCATGGACTAGAGAAAAGCCAAGTAGGGCTTAGACCCCTCCACCAGAGGAATCGCGGAAATCGGTGGCACAGAGATCGGCGGCTCGTCTGCAGTTAAAGGGGCCGAGGCCTCCACAGTTCTCCGTTTCTTTCGAATAAGCCGATGTTGCTCCTCCTCCCGAGGCTCTCGCCCTTCGGCTGTAATATCCGCAATTTCGAATTTCGGTAATTTTCTTTTTTTGGTGTATTTCTCGATCGTAGTGACTCTCGTATACCTTTCAGTGTGTCCATCCTGTCAACTGTTGAACTGTGTTTTCGTTATTGATGCGCGGAACCGTCGTTTCGGGGTTGCCGCGGATCCATTTCGTGTTATTGGTTCCCAAATATTGATTCCTATCGTTTTATTCTCTTTCCGGATCATTTTCATCATTTTGGGACCCAAAAGGGGGTGTGGGCCGCGGCACAAGACAGGTGTGCCGCGGCACACATATTTCTCCAGTCGATGGTCGAGCGAACTATACTGTGTGCCGCGGCACACCCATCCGGTGCCGCGGCACATCCGTCCGGTGCCGCGGCACACCCGTGTGACATCTGCGACCAAAACCTCATGACTGTGTGCCGCGGCACACGCGGGCTGTGCCGCGGCACAATTCCAAAACCTGGGAGTAAATTTTCGGCCTGTGCCGCGGCACACGAAGCGGTAAACTGTGCAGTTCGTCTTTATTAGACGAAATCGGTCGTCTTCTCCCTCATTTTCACCTGCATCGCGAGAGAGAGTGAGAGAGAGGGGAAGGGTTCTTCATCTATATCCATTGGGGGGTTGATTTTCACCATTTTCTTGGTGTGAGGCTCGGGCAATCAATCTAACGCGTGTTCTACGGATCTTGGTACTTGAATCTCGTAAGGTAATATTCTAAAACCCTATTTTCGATTAAATTGGGGGTTTTGGGTTTTTCTTCCGATTCGTTCCGTTTTGTTGGTGGATTCATGATGTATACGATTAATATTGTTAGTATCTTTAGTCTTCCTACGGATTCATGGATATTTTGTGGATTTTTACGGAATCGAGAGGGTTTGGTTGTGGTCCGCCCTCGTTGTTGTTTTCGGTATGAATATACATGAATCGTAGGCGGGTTTCCGGGTGTATTCCATTTCCATAATCGTTTAGAAGTGGTTGTGATTGTGCTATTCGAATCGTTAGGTTCATTTTCGTCGGTTCCTCGCGGTCGTGCTTGATTCTTCCGTTCCGTTCATTGTCGTCTTCCTTTTCGTTAGCATCGGGCGTTACGAAGCTTCCCGGTTGAGCCGTATCCGTTCGTGGTTCAGTGCTCGTGGTATCGAGGCAAGTACCTTGCCCATACTTTTCTTATTTTTGTGGATATGATGATCGGTGATCGTATTAGTGTGTTTGTTTGGTTGTTTGAAACGAAGTTTCAAAAGATTTCGGTTTGGCCTCGTTAAAGGCTTTCTTTCAAATGCGTGTGTGTTTCGTGAACGGTGTGTTTTGGGAATTGATTATGATTTGATTATTTTGAACGTTGAAGGATTTGATGATGATACTCCTATTGTTTAAAGTTATGGAATCGTATATTCCGTATTTAATCTTGTTATTGTGTTTTGAAGAGTTTGATAATGGTGTCGAGTTAATGGCCATCTCTAGTGAGTATTCTTAATGAACTTACATTCTTAGCATGTTAGTATTGCATGAGTAACGTGTGTGTGTGTATGCTCACTGCGGGTTAGATCCGACGGGGTCTCGGTAGGGCTCCACGAAGCTGTGGAACCGCGAGCTTGCTTTTAACCACTGCGGGTTAGATCCGACGGGGTCTCGGTAGGGATCCACGAAGCTGTGGGTCCGCGGTTAATTGTGGTGCATTTTGCAAATGTGATTTGATATTGGCATTTCGGAAATGAGCGCTTTTGAACGGTTTTCATGATTGCATGCATCGACTAAGTGTGTAAGAGGTAAGTTGTTCGTTTGGCTTACTTGGCTAGGATGGCACTAGAGTATTTTGTTGTTTGTTTTAAATCCTTTATTTGTGGATTTTGATGTTGGGAGACGAGCCTTATGGTCGTTCTTGTGTACTGCGAGTTGATGAGATTTGGGGCTAAAATCCCAACATTTTTGTAAAAGTCATTTTACGGATTTGGGGCTAAAATCCCAACGGTTTGGTAAAGGTGATTTTACGGAAAGTAAACTTTTGGGCGGTGACCCCTTTTGTCTTGTGGATTTTGAAAAGTAGGATTTGATAATCCTAAATGGTTTTCTATTAAAACTCTCGATGGCATTCTAAACCGTCTTATAAATTATTTCCATTGGTTTATGGTATTTCGATTTTGAAATGTTTTCTCAAACCCTTGCCTCGAGAAGTACTTTTCGTTTTGTTTGGATCTTTGAGGATTCCTGGTTATTGTTATTCGTGGAATGTGAATTGTATGGCTCGTATTTGCACTTTGTATTTGCACTAGCAAAACGGTGGAGTTTGCTAACCCCAGAGTATTCGGGGTGGATGTCTATTTTTGCATTCAGGTTTTGGAGCATAACACAGGGTCGGCACGAAGGATGATGAAAGATGAACGATACTAGCCACACGAGGATCCGTTGATGTCGTATTGGTCTAGTTGCATTTTCTTTTCCGCTGCAGTATCTTTTCCCCGTTGTACGGGAGTTTATTGTACTTTGACCCCTGCGTGGGTATATGTTGTAATTGAGTTGTATATTTTATTGAAAGACCAAATCGGTCTACTGAGTCATTTAGCCTTGAAGGCATTGTCGAGATGTTAAATGTTGTTACCAGCCTGGTAGATCTTCGAGGAGATGGTCTACGGCGTGTAATATCCCTGAGTGGATTGGGGGTGTTACATAAATGGTATCGGAGCTTAGGTTGAGGAAACCTAGACTGTCGGGTCAAGTCGTGTTGTTTGAGTCTTGTTTCGTCGGATTTTATCTGACTGAGTCGTGTCGCGACGCGTCGTTTGAGTTTGTTGGTCGTGATTAGTATCGTGGGGCGATCATCATCTTCGTGCGACCTGTGGAAGTAAGTCTCCCTTCTTCGTGTTGTACCTCGTGTGACACGAGCTATTTTTATGATTATTTGTTAAGTGATGGAATCTTTATGTGGATTTTGATTTCACGATATGTATTTAATCGACTCTCGTATTTGATTTATACGAGGAGTGTAAATCGCTTGTGATGTCTTTTTATTATTGTTTTTGTCCGTTGCTAATGATTTTCGAATCGATTTGCACGTTTTACAAGTTCTCTTGTGGAAGCTTTGTGCTTATACACATTCGACTTGTTCACTAGCCAGTGCGGTAGGGTCTTTAGAGGCCTCGAATGGGGCCAGTGGTTTTGTTCTGAATGTGGTTATTTGACTCTAATATTTTGTTCTTATGAGGAGGAGTAGTGTTCTTTGGATTGTGCGTGTTAATCGTATTTCTTTTATCCGCTGCGTGAGTTCTTTTGTAATGACTTTCGGTATTTTACCGACCGAGTTTTATTTCGAAAACCAATTCCCTTAACCGAATTTTTGACATTATGGCCTTGATCATTTTGGCGAAATTCTTATGACGGTATTTAGCATTTTGTAAATGGCTACTGTGAATTTTTGAAATATTACCGTCATCAGCCTTTTTGGCATTTTTGTAAATGGTTTTAGCCTGGGGTTCCGACGCGGGACCCACAGCGCTATGATGTTCCGTGTGATTACCTGAAATTTTTGGGCATTCTAGCCTTTTTGGCATCGTCCTTTTTGGCATTGAATTATTTTCGAAAACTTGAGTATCCTAGAAATAAATTTCGAGACATATTTTTTTTCAAATGAGTTATTTTCCTGTGGTACATCCAGGTGTCACAATATATTTCAAAAAATTTCTGCCTCGAGGACCAAAACGTTTTGAGACATTTTCAATGTTTTAGAAACACTTTTATTTAGACCAGAGGGTCGAATATTCTGAAAGTTTTCACTAAGAGAAAGTGTCCTCATTTTTTTATCAAATGCGAAACGGTTCTCCAAAGTCTCGATAACGATGTTTCACGTTTGTACTTTTTGAAAGGTGATACTCAAGATCAATCGGTGTTCTTCTAAATTATTTTCAAAATGAGGTTTTCGTTTTTAAAACCTATCCATTCCCGTTTGAGGGCTGGGTATATATGTATGATGTTCGCGTTGTCATTTTGATGTTTGCTCCCGAGTATAACCGAATTGGCGGTTTGAGCGTTGAGTCGTTTTCCACACATTTGTTGTGTTAGCCCCTTGTGAGAGGTGGGATGTTGGTGTTGAATATTGTCGCCTCGTGGTGATTTCTGCGTTGTCGCGCATGTGCGAGCGGTTAGATCTTGGGTTGGTATGGCCGTGTGCATCGGTGATCGTTCCGTTATGTGTCGGTTGTTTAATGTCTTGTTACCTTGCTCCCGTTTTTGTGAATTTCGTGGACGGGGTCGGAGGTAATGCCCGTACTATTTTGACTTCTATATTTTCTCTTTCTTCATTCTTTCGATTCGCTCATGTTCGTTGATACTCTATGAACTTGTTCTGTATTTCGGTTTCATCGTCCGAACGAAATGCGATCTTGTTATGGGTCGATCTGATTATCGCCGTGACTTTTCGTGTCGGTTCGATTCTTGTGAACCTTGTTCTAAGTGACATCATCTAGTTCTATTAGTTCTTTTATTCAAGTGGATCGGATTTGGAACTCTTGTGTTTTCGACTTTGTCGACTCATCATGTTCGTTGACATTTTTGAGCTTGTCCCGCCCTTGCTTTTGTTGATCGAACGAGTGTGGTATTGTTTCTAATAGCTCTTTTGTCGTTGTGACTTTTCAATTTCTATTCCCTCTCATGTGGATCTTATGTGAATGCATATGTTGTTGTTTTCACCGATCATATATTGTCTCGAGTCGAGATGTGAACCTTGGAGTTGTTGTTTGAATTTTTATTGTTCTTCGTGATTCGAACATGATCGTTCGATTTTTGTTGTCTCGATCTTTGTGGTTCGATCGTTTGATTGTTCGGTTTTGTCGATCTCGTTTCGCGATTGTTGAGCGTTCGAGACTCCTTCCTAATTCCCTTAAGTTTGGGAAACTAGTCTCGTTTTCGATCTTCCAACCCTTGGGCGGTGGAATTCGTATTTGTTCGGCCGATTGGCTCGCTTTGATTGATGTACCGTTGGGTTGGTCAATCATACCGACTTTCGTGTTTTGTGATTGTCGGATAATTGACTTGGCTATATCATCCGCTTGATGACGCTCGTCATTTGTTGGTTTTATTGTATCCCTAACGGCGACGTTGTGTTGGTCGTCGTGGAGCGTGTTTGCACGCCGCTTATTTCTTTGCGTTGCTTGTAACGTTACCGATGGGCGTAAGTTACGCATTTCTTGTGTATCTCGTTGAGTTTTCCACATGAGATATTGCTTCTCCCTACTTGTTTTAAGTTTCGGACGAAACTTCTTTTAAGGAGGGTAGAATGTAATATCCGCAATTTCAATTTCGTAATTTTCTTTTTGGTGTATTTCGATCGTAGTGACTCTCGTATACCTTTCGGTGTCCATCCACAACCGTTGAACTATATTTTCGTTATTGATGCGCGAACCGCTGCTTCGGGTTGCCGCGATCCATTTCGTGTTATTGGTTCCCAAATATTGATTCCTATCGCTTTATTCTCTTCCGATCATTTTCATCATTTTGGGACCCAAAAGGGGGTGTGGGCCGCGCATAAGACAGGTGTCCGCGGCACACATATTTCTCCGGTCGATGGTCGAGCGAATCAGATCTGTGCCGCGCACAAGCCGAGTTAGTGCCGCGGCACATCCGTCCGGTGCCGCGGCACACCCGTGTGACATCTGCGACCAAAACCTGCCTGTACCGTGTGCCGCGGCACACGCGGGCTGTGCCGCGGCACAATGCCAAAACCTGGGAGTAAATTTTGGCCTGTGCCGCGGCACACTTCGGCTGTGCCGCGGCACACGGTAATCATGCATTCGTCTTTATTAGACGAAATCGGTCGCCTTCTCCCTCATTTTCACCGCATCGCGAGAGAGAGTGAGAGAGAGGGAAGGGTTCTTCATCTATATCCATTGGGGGTTGATTTTCACCATTTTTCTTCTACTGTGAGGCTCTGCAATCAATCTAACGCGTGTTCTACGGATCTTGGTACTTGAATCTCGTAAGGTAATATTCTAAAACCCTATTTTCGATTAAATTGGGGTTTTGGGTTTTTCTTCCGATTCGCTCCGCTTTTGTTGGTGGATTCATGATGTATACGATTAATATTGTTAGTATCTTTAGTCTTCCTACGGATTCATGGATATTTTGTGGATTTTTACTAATCGAGAGGGTTTGGTTGTGGTCCGCCTCGTTGTTGTTTTCGTATGAATATACATGAATCGTAGGCGGGTTTCCGGTGTATTCCATTTCCATAATCGTTTAGAAGTGGTTGTGATTGTGCTATTCGAATCGTTAGGTTCATTTTCGCTTGGTTCCTCGCGGCCGTGCTTGATTCTTCCGCTCCGCTCATTGTCGTCTTCCTTTCGTTAGCATCGGGCGTTACGAAGCTTCCCGCTGAGCCGTATCCGTTCGTGGTTCAGTGCTCGTGGTATCGAGGCAAGTACCTTGCCCATACTTTTCTTATTTTGTGGATATGATGATCGGTGATCGTATTAGTGTGTTTGTTTGGTTGTTTGAAACGAAGTTTCAAAAGATTTCGGTTTGGCCTCGTTAAAGGCTTTCTTTCAAATGCGTGTGTGTTTCGTGAACGGTGTGTTTTGGGAATTGATTATGATTTGATTATTTTGAACGTTGAAGGATTTGATGATGATACTCCTATTGTTTAAAGTTATGGAATCGTATATTCCGTATTTAATCTTGTTATTGTGTTTTGAAGAGTTTGATAATGGTGTCGAGTTAATGGCCATCTCTAGTGAGTATTCTTAATGAACTTACATTCTTAGCATGTTAGTATTGCATGAGTAATGTGTGTGTGTATGCTCATCAGGGTTAGTTCCGACGGGGTCTCGGTAGGGCTCCACGAAGCCGTGGAACCGCGAGCTTGCTTTTAACCATCTGGGTTAGATCCGATGGGGTCTCGGTAGGGATCCACGAAGCCGCCGCCCGGTTAATTGTGGTGCATTTTGCAAATGTGATTTGATATTGGCATTTCCGGAAATGAGCGCTTTTGAACGGTTTTCATGATTGCATGCATCGACTAAGTGTGTAAGAGGTAAGTTGTTCGTTTGGCTTACTTGGCTAGGATGGCACTAGAGTATTTTGTTGTTTGTTTTAAATCCTTTATTTGTGGATTTTGATGTTGGGAGACGAGCCTTATGGTCGTTCTTGTGTACTGCGAGTTGATGAGATTTGGGGCTAAAATCCCAACATTTTTGTAAAAGTCATTTTACGGATTTGGGGCTAAAATCCCAACGGTTTGGTAAAGGTGATTTTACGGAAAGTAAACTTTTGGGGCAGTGACCCCTTTTGTCTTGTGGATTTTGAAAAGTAGGATTTGATAATCCTAAATGGTTTTCTATTAAAACTCTCGATGGCATTCTAAACCGTCTTATAAATTATTTCCATTGGTTTATGGTATTTCGATTTTGAAATGTTTTCTCAAACCCTTGCCTCGAGAAGTACTTTTCGTTTTGTTTGGATCTTTGAGGATTCCTGGTTATTGTTATTCGTGGAATGTGAATTGTATGGCTCGTATTTGCACTTTGTATTTGCACTAGCAAAATAGTGGAGTTTTGCTAACCCCCGAGTATTCGGGGGGTGGATGTCTATTTTTGCATTCAGGTTTTGGAGCATAACACAGGGTCGGCACGAAGGATGATGAAAGATGAACGATACTAGCCACACGAGGATCCGTTGATGTCGTATTGGTCTAGTTGCATTTTCTTTTCCGCTGCAAGATCTTTCCCGTTAGACGGAGTTTATTGTACTTTGACCCCTGCGTGGGTATATGTTGTAATTGAGTTGTATATTTTATTGAAAGACCAAATCGGTCTACTGAGTCATTTAGCCTTGAAGGCATTGTCGAGATGTTAAATGTTGTTACCGGCCTGGTAGATCTTCGAGGAGAGGGTCTACGGCGTGTAATATCCCTGAGTGGATTGGGGGTGTTACATCGGCGACAGGCTCCTGGAGAGGTCGAACCTCAGGGGTCGGTCGCGGCGGAACAGAAGGAGCTCGGATCACCTTCTTCCCGTGGCGAAGACGATTCATAACCTTCGGATTAGACATAGCAATCGCAGCAGGAGGCTATGGGAAGCAAGGGAAACGAACTTCTGCAAAAGGAAACAAACGACGAAATTAGTAATATTCCTCAATCGAGTCGATCGGCATATCAAAGCAGATCGCGAAAGTTCGTACCTGGAACCTTTAAATGACGAGGGTAGTGAAACAGTCGAGCTGCCAACCAGCAGGCTTCGTTGTTAATTTGGCGGGCGTCTAAACGGTCGTCAGTAGACCTGGCAAACGGGCGGGCTCGGCCCAAATGGGCCGGGCAAAAAACGGGCGGGCCAAATCTGGGCCGGGCCAAAAAGGCCCGGTTTTTTTTTGGGCCAAAAATATTGGGCCCGGCCCGGCCCGCGGGCCTCGACTTTTTTTTTTTTTGAAATATTATTTCTGAATAATTATAGAAATATTTTTCGATCCGTAATTATTATATTATTCACTATACTATCACAATCAATTAAATAAATGTAGAATTATTTTTATTTGATAATTATATTATTTACTACACTACCACAATCAAAAGACAAATATATAAATATTTTTATTTGATCATCATTTCATTTATCACTACTACTTTCTTATAAAAATCATAAAATAATATTATTATTGATATGAGATACTACAAAGTAATCACAAAGTCCCATAAAAAATAAAACTACATCAATAATTAACATATAGATGTAATCTAATCTAACAAATAAGGAAAAATTTTAAATATTATAATTACATATAACATAAATATATATAAAAAAAAAAAAAAAAAAAACTGGGCCGGGCGGGCCATGGCCGGGCCTCAACAGGCGGGCCAAATGCAGGTCGGGCCAAAAGGCCCGGTTTTTGGGCCAAAATATGAAGCCCAATGCCCGCCCAGCAGGCGGGTGGCCCAGCATGAACTGGGCTTATTTTGCCAGGTCTAGTCGTCAGGAAGACTCCGTATCTTCTACCAGACGATCACAAAGTCAAAAGCAAGGTCGCGCGCTGCCGGAACAATGACACCTGCAAAAAGAAGACCAAAATCAAATCAGTTCAGAAAACGTCCGAACAAAGAGAGAGTCTAAATCCTTACTCGGACTCCTCTCCCGAAAGCCAGTGGGAATATCCAACTCGTCGGCCGGATTTTCGCTCGTCGCCGATCTCCAAGCACTGCCAACCCAGAACCATTTTGACGGGTCGCCCCTCACTTTATTCGGAACTCCAAGAATCACCCGGCCCGAGCGACCTTGGATATGATAGCCACCAACCGTGCCCTTTTGAGCCGTCAACTTAAAGAGATGGTTCATCTCCAGCGGCAATGGAAGACGATATAACCGGTGGCCGCCAAACAGAGTGAAGGTGCAAATGATTTGCAGCCAGGCGTTCGGCGTCAACTGTAGCGGCGCCACGTTCCAGGCAGTCAACAGATAGGAGACAGCAAACGGCAGTGGGAATCGCAGCCAAGCCTCCACTATCGCCTCGTTGACGGCGACCATGCCCTCTGGTCAAAGCCCCGGCAGCGGAAGTGCTACCCGATTCGTACTCATCTGATCTTCCTCCAGACATATTCAAAGAAAGGGGGGAAGGAATTTTTTGTTCTTACCTAAGGTCCGAGTCGAACGACGATCGTCGACTATGTCTTCTCCTCGGGCAGAAACGCATAAGGTTTTTAACCTTGTAACCCTGGCCCTTTTTATAGGAGAAGGCGGGGCTTCCGTGCAATTAAGAAGAATCTCGGGGGTCGAAGTGCAACCGTCAGATAGGCAGCATTTAATGCTGTCCTCGAATCCCGCGATTCGCGTCGTTTCGAAGGCACGCCAAAGGACAGCCCTACAAAACCGTCGGACTCCCCCAACAGGTACCCGGCACGTGCCCCGATGACGTTTTCACAACCGCTATCATTTCCCGCTCATTTCATCGATCGACCAGGTCGTCCAGATTCAAAACCAGTCCGTTCAAAGACTATCATTTGTTCCGTAAAGTGCTGATTCACTCGTCTAAGTTAAGCGATCGCCAGTAGAACCACCTCACCCCACGTCTCCAACATCGGAGCGAGCTGGGGGTAATTGTTGTGCGGTGATTTATACGCCTCGACGGTGATCGGTATAGGCCGAGCGACCGAGTTCACGACCAAATGAGCTACGGCAAACTTGCCAAATCGAAGGTAACAGTCCATCTTCGAGTATCTAGCGATCGACCTCCCGGAGCGATCGTCTCTTGGCACCTAGCGATCGACTCTGGTGTCCGACCAAGGACGACCGTCCTATGCCACGAACAAAGCCATCGTCCGTCAAGTCTTCGAAGACTGGATCACGAAGCAAGGACCCACGTGTTGATCCACGAATGGCGCCGCAGAACATGGATCATTGACTCCAGCCCATCAGCAGCTGTTAGTGACAAGGACGGCCTCACCTACCGACAGACCCGCCGAAAGGTCCTAAGTGGGGCCTCCCAAGACAGCGACATAGACGCGTGTTGGCCTCTCATTGGTTCGCACTTGGCGGCCCAAGAATGCTGCGGACTTTAAGGAGACCAACCCATGTGCTAAAGACGATCGCCCGCTTATTATAATACAGGCGATCGCCCAGCGACTCCCAGTCCTATAAATAGAGAACCTCCAGCAACTGGAGAAAGGTTCAGAAATTTTCTCCTCTCGGCTTTCTCTCTTGAATCTATTTTAGGATTTCTCTCTCAGTACCTCTTAACCAAAAGACGGTCGGCAGAGGCAAGAACTCCCTATAGTTCAGATTCGAAGAAATTCACAAGCTCAGAAGCTCAGATACTCGGCTAATTCACACAGTGAGAGACCGTCGATTTCTCATAGTCAGTACAACACTCTATCGTTGTTACAAGAACTCACAGAACATCTACTCTGGTTCTTCCGGCAATCTTCAGCACTCGATAGCTAAGATAACTAGGGTCTTTACACTCATTGTAATTGTACTCTAACATTAATATTTGTACTCCCAAGTATTCGTATTAATAACATCTCGCGAGAGCATTCAAGTCCGGGACTAACAACCCCGACAAATCTTGTGTTATTTACTTCCCCACGGACGTGCTCTCGCATTTTGTTTGTTACTCGTCCATTCCAGCATATCATCTCCGGATAATATTTTGGGTAACAACACGGTGTACGGCCAATTATACGTCTCATGCCTTAGCTAGAGCTACTAATTTAGATGGTGGTATATGGTATTGAAGTTATGTTCCGCATGCTTGTATCCTCGACTATTTCACTTCAGTTTAATATATGGTGACGCTTTTACTTTAAAAAAATCAAAATTTATAAATTCTGTTAATTTAATGCAATTAATATTTAAAAAAAGTTTATAGTGATATAATTATTTGTTTGATTTGTCTTAGTTTGAATTTTTCAAATACTACATTCTATATTTTTTATTTATATAATTAAAATTATTAATGATCAAATGTGTATTTTAAGAGACCGGTCAAACTCAAAATGTGCATATTTTTAGTGGACGGAGATAATACTAAGTAGAACCCCTCTAAAGTGATTAAGGCCCTGTTATTTTGGACTAATTTTTCGATTTTTCTGATTCGATTCGATTCGATTCGAGTCCATTCGATTCGATTCGATTGATTGATTGATTCGAGTCCATTGATTGATTCGATTGATTCGATTCGATTCACTCGATTCTTCTTCTTATTATTACTATTATTAATCTTAATTATTATTATTGTTATTATTACTAATAATATTACTATTATCGTTGTTGTTGTTAATTACTATTATTATTATTTACCATTATTATTATTATTATTATTTACCCTTAATATATATTCGATTCGATTCGATTCGATTCGATTCGATTCGATTCCATTCGATTCGATTCGATTCGATTCGATTCGATTCGAATCCATTCGATTCGATTCGATTCATTCGATTCGATTCATTCGATCAAAAGAACAGGCTAAGTGATAACCTTTGTAAATTGATAAAAAAATTATGTTCCCAAACCGGGATCGATATTGAAATTTAATGACTCTATTATCGTGATAATTAATAATTTTTAGAAAATTTTAGTATTAAATACTGATTACAATTTTCTATAAAGTGATAATACATATATTACATATACTCTATGAAATTTGAAAAAATATTTCATGATACTAGTTTGTTTTAGGTTTGATCTTCTATTCTGAATAATTTTTATTTGGACCTTTTGCTTTTCTTCTTGTTGCAGTAAGAAAATCTCAATTGATCATAGCATTTGGATAGTGCTAGACACCGAACTTTTAAATATCTCATGACTATCGTCATCATCTCCATCCACCTCTTTCGGATTGGAAGATTATTTGGGAGTATATAGGACGTAATTTTTTAAGTGGACGGATTCGTATACATGAATGGTAATACTTTTTTAGAAATTTGAGAAACTATTAAAATTTAGTTGATAGGATATAGAAAAACGTGAATGATCAATTTTGGTGAATTGAATATATACCAAAAAAAATATGTACATCTTATTAATAATTAAAAACATAATTTTAATTATTCTGGAACAAAGGTATTAATCTCTCTTATGTAATAACATCTCTAAAGTGATATTTCTAACGGTCCCAACAATATTATTTTAAAGGAGGCTTTGCGCCTTTTCATTCTAATTGAATGAATCGAATCGAATCGAATAAATGAATCGAATGGATCTGGCCAATCGAATCGAATCGAATCGAATGAATGGCCCAATCGAATCAATCGAATCGAAATATATATTAAGGGTAAATAATAATAATGGTAAATAATAATAATAGTAATTAACAACAACAACGATAATAGTAATATTATTAGTAATAATAACAATAATAATAATTAAGATTAATAATAAAAATAAGAAGAAGAATAACGAATTTGGTAATCAATCGGGCCCAAGTGAATGGACTCGAATCAATCCAATCGAACTAAACTAGATGGACTGAAATGAATCGAATCAATCAACGAAAATCAAAAATAAGTCCAAAAACGGCGCCAGTGTACTAGCAATTTAGGTCTAGTTTGGTAATGTTGTGACTTAATAAAAATATTGTTGCATATGTGATGTAAAAATAACCAGTTGTGAGTTTAAGAAGATTTGTTATTGGTAAATATTATTTTTCAAATTTCTTTTAATATGTAAAATATTAATTTCAATATTTTTATGACAGCAACTTGTAGAAACAACATTAATGCTGCTTCCAAAATTTGATGTCAGTAATTTGTAAATTTTAAAAAGACTATTCTTTTTATTTACTAAATATTAGTATTAAATTTAAAAATTTAACGGGATCTTTAGTTCCGTAGGTAGGTGAGATGGGCTGCGTTTTAGAATATGCTAATTTTTTTCCGCCCCCAATCAGATTCTCCCAGAAAAGTCTTGATTTGAACTCAGAATAACCCTTTTCCCCCACCAATTACAAAAAATTATTTTTAGATAAAAATAATACTCCCTCCGTCCGCCATGTGATGCGATAATTTCTTTCCATGTCATGCCATGTGCATTGTTTATTTTTGGCGAATTTTTTTACTCTTTCACCCTTTAACTCAATCACAAGTGGCCCCCTTACTCTACTCATAACAAATCCTACCAACTAAGTCAACTGAAATATTAAAAACCCGTGCCGGTCAAAACAATGCACATGGTTGGCGGACGGAGGGAGTACCAAATTGTTAAAGTAATAATACCCAATTGCCTAAGTCTGTTAGTTTACGGGCTTTCCTAGTTAGGGTAGGGTTAGGTTTGTTTGTATGTATTTCTCCCTCTTTAAAGGGATGTCATCAATGGAATAATACACAGTTTTTACCCTACTTTTCTATTCAGTTATTTTCTCTTCAACATGTTATCAGCACGTAGTTCCCAACTGAGCAAGAAAATCCCCTCCCGTTTTTTCTATAAAACTCCGGAAAAAAAAATCTGTCAGAAACCCTAGCCGCCGGTTTTCTCCCCTGACCGACAGCCTGCATCTTCTTCCTCGATCGGTCATCGGAACGCGACCCCCAGAACCCGACCGGTCCTCTTCTTCCGCGAACCACTGCTGCTGCCGCCCGTCGCACCCTCGATCCATATTCTTCCTTCTTCTGCAAATCGGAGCCCCCTTCCCACGTTGCCGTCGGATGTCTTCCAACTCGCCTGCACAGATCGAATCTCCTCCAAAATCCGAATTCCAGAACCACCGCCCGCAACCCTGCTCCGACTCTGACCTCCAGTTTAGACGACATCCCGCTCAGCCCGTTGTTCTAGATTTCGTCCCGGTCCTGACCAACCTGCCCAGTGCAGACCGATCGACAATTCGGATTCCAGCTTGACCCACGCGACTCGTCCGCTGCAACCCTGCCGGCCCGCTCGTCCATATCTCGGCCCGCTCATCCAGCCTGTCTTCTAGTCCGACCCAGTTTCTGGATCACTCGAACCCGATTCTTGCCAGACCCGGACCCGACCCTTGGCGGCCCTACCGACTCGGCGATCCGTTTTTAGTCCGTTTTACGCTTTATTCATGAAGTAAAGTACACAATACGAATCCTACTATCTGCAATGTGCAATTTTAGATGCCTTTTAAATATCTTTGATTGCATATTATACCCGAATTTATTTATGACTAATTAAACCAACGAAAGCATGATACATTAATAACTTTAATTAAATCAAAGTAAATTGCATAAAGCAACTTGAATTAAAATAAATTCACGTTGAACTAATAATTATATTGCGGCATAAGAGACCTACTTGACTGCATAATACGTGTATAGATATATTCCTAGGATTATGTGTCTATATCTATAAATATACATATATTTGCATACATATATAGATATGGCATGTAAATTATGCTTCATCACTAGTAGATTTTAGAGGACTTATTTCTACTGCCTATATCAACTCGAACCGTGATAAAGTAATTTCATTGGTAATCCTCAATAGCATCGAAAGTAATTTATTGACCACTTGGTTCTGAAAAATAATAACCCTGCACATTATTGAAAATTTTATCATGGAAAGTAGTCATGATATACTGTGAAAACTTATTTTCCTTCTTTCTTGTCTTAAGTTGGCAGATCCAACTCGTCCTGAATTTGACATCTTGGACTCAGAAGGACTTGAGTACCATAGATGAGTTTCTGACATAGAGACCACTTTTGTCGCTAAGGACTATAGAGCTACTATCATTGAAAAAGCAGGTGAGGTACCGTCTGACAAAACCAATGCTAATGCATTAATGTTCCTTAGGCGACATATCGACCCCAGCCCAAGATGGGCCCTAAATAACTGTGGATGCCCTTAAGGGCCGTTTTGGGAACATCCACAATACTTTGCTCCCAGAGTTGACCGTGCAGTGAAATGAAATCCCCTTGCTTGATTATAAACGGATCAACGATTTCAAGAAAGATATGCTCCATCTTAAGGCACACCTTAATTTCTGTGGAAAGGACATCAGAGAAGATGATATGATCCAAAAAACCCTTTCCACCTTCCCTAATTCTGCCCTTATACTAGCAAACTAGTATAGGCTGGAGTATGACAAAAAACGCATCACTACCTTCAATAAGCTTATTAACCTACTGCAAGTGGTTGAGAGGCATAATGAAGTGCTAGTGAACAACAATGCCAGGCCTGCTGAGACAAAGAAAGTTCCCGAGGCCAACTATGACAAAGTGAAAGGTGGAAAGAACTCCAATGCACAGGGGACTGGTCATGGCAACCCCAAACCACAACGTGGAAAAGGGCATAGTGGTCGAGGACGTGGGGGTTCTTCCAATATAATGAGAATACTTGGTGCTCCCGGCTCTAATAGCCAAGGAAATAAAGCACCTACCCCCCATGTCGCTTCCAAAGTCAGAGTTGGCGATGAACCGTACTATCGATGTGGAGATGTTGGACATTGGTACAAGAACTGCCATGCAAGCAAGCAAGTCACAACACACTACAAGAAATATAGAGAGTCCAAAGAACGGGAAGCTCACTATATGGAGGAAGATGCTCTCGACGAGTCCCCCAACGTCAATTTCACAGTCACCGATAATCGCAATGAGGCATACGTGTCACACTCATTAGAGCCACTCCTTTATGACTGAATGTCATCATTATATTTACTTTCTCGTTTACATTTGCATTGTTACCTCAGAACGATTTTATCGATTTTTTATTTTCAGTAATGGTGTGATGAAACTTTGTTTCTCTAGAACAAGATATTATTATTGCTTACGTTATATTCTTAACTTTATTTCGAAGAAACGAATATTGCTTATGTGTTTATGGTTCCATTTTTTTTTCCTCTTTTTCATAGGAATGAATCGAAGAGAACTTGAATGGTTGACAGTGGGACCACCCACACCATTCTTAGGAATAGGCTTCTATTCGCAGAATTAGTTACATCTCAATCCTCGGTAACCATGATGACTGGGTCCTCCCAACTCATCCAAGGGCAAGGCAATGCCCAATTTTTATTGCCTAACGGCACTCTTCTCCGAGTTACCGATGCTCTATATGCACCTAGGCCCCCTTAAACCTTACTTAGCTTTAAGGATATACGTAGCAATGGTTTCCATGTCGAAACCCACTGTGAGAATGGAATCAAGTTCCTTTATATTACATATAATGAATGTGGACGTAAACACATATTAGAAAAACTTAAGAGTCAAAATAGTGGATTGTACACCACAACCATTAGGGTATTCGATCATGTGCTGTCACCATAAATGAAATTTGGGACAATGACTCATATAGGCTTTGGCATGATAGACTAGGTCATCCCGGTCGAGATATGATGATCCGTATTCTAAAGAACTCGCACAGACATCCTTTCTTTCGAGTGAAAAATGGGCAACGACTCAACGCAAAGAACAGTATTGATGTTATCATGCTATGTCGTCTAAAGAAATAGAGACATATGCCCCTCCTAAGCAATTGACTATGTCAAAAGCACATCACTCATTCTGCAAAGCCTGCTCTTTAGTTAAAGTAGGAGCGAGACCTTCCTATGCTAAAGATAATAAAGCGAACATCTCCTTCTAACCACATATACAAGGAGATATTTATGGACCCATCCACCCAGAATGTAGACCATTTAGGTACTTTATAGTACTGGTGGATGCTTCGACACGCTGGTCACATATCGCACTCTTTTCCACTCGAAATGCTGCATTTGCAAAACTCCTAGCTCAGATCATTCGTCTAAGGACTCACCATCCTGATCACCCTATCAAGTCTATTTGACTAGATAGTGCAGGAGAATTTACATCTAAAGTATTTGATTACTACTGGTGTCAATCGGAATCGATGTAGAGCATCATGTTCCCCATGTACATACGCAAAATGGTCTCGCAGAGGCAACCATTAAAAGAATCCAAATGGTAGCTCGGGCATTGGTTTTGCGCACCAATCTGCCCATCTCTGCTTGGAGATATGCAGTCCTACATGCAGCCGTACTTACTCGTTTTAGACCCACCGTTGGCCAACCATTCTCCGCGTAACAATTGGTAACTGGATATGAGCCGGATATCTCACATCTACGCATATCTGGTTGTGCAACATATGTGTTGATTGCACCCCAACAACGCAGTAAGATGGGTCCTTAGAGACGTTTAGGTATGTACGTTGGATATGAATCCCCAACAATAATCCGCTACTTAGAACCCCTGTCAGGTGATCTTTTTACCGCACGCTTTGCGTATTGTCACTTCAATGAGTCGAAATTCCCATCGTCAGGGGGAGAGGAGGAAAAGAAATTTCTCAAGGAACGACAGGAATTGTCCTGGTCCGTCACTAGTCTGTCTCATTATGATCCCTGTACCTCACTATGTGATTGTGAAGTATAACGAATCCTCGATCTTCAGAACGTAGTAAATTCGATGTCTGATGCATTTACTGACATCGCCAAAGTGACAAGATCACATATTCCAACTGCAAATGTGCCTGCAAGGTTACAAGTCCCAAATAAGGGGCACATCACCAATGTACCGATTGATGCAGTCGCACCCAGTGGAAGCACGATCGAGGCCGTGGATCCCAAAAGGAAAAGGGGGAGGCCACCTGGTTCGATAGACACCCGCCCAAGGAAAAAAAGGGTAGGTGAGGGACAAATCAACCCATTAATCATCAATACTGGGAATCCTTCCCATGAGATTGTCTCTGACTATAGCTATGTCCACAAATCATTACTGGGGGAGGCCCCAAAGATCGATTCGACATCAGAGAACAAAGAGATCTCGATCAACTATGAAAGTGCGTCTGATTTGATGGAGCGATCGACCACTCATATTGATGATGTGTTTGCATACACAGTTGCACAAGAAATTATAGAGCACGATGATATCGAACCACGCCCTGTTGAAGAATGCCAACAAAGAGCCGATTGTCCTAAATGGAAAGAAGCTATCCAGGCACAGCTTGACTCTCTGACAAAACGCCAGGTATTTGACCCAGTAGTGCTAACTCTGCCAAGTCTAAAGCATGTTGGACACAAATGGGTTCTTGTCAGAAAGCGTAATGAGAATCACGAAGTCCTAAGGTACAAGGCTCGCCTTGTTGCACAAGGTTTCTCGCAACGCCCTGGTATCGATTACGAGGAAACGTACTCCCCCATAATGGACGTTATTACGTTCCGCTATCTAATTAGCCTAGTTATTTCCGAAGGATTGGAAATGCAGCTAATGGACGTGGTCACTGCGTATCTCTATGGGGATCTAGATACGGAGATTTACATGAAAGTGCCCGAAGGCATTTCACTACCCAAATCAAGTAACTCCAGACCACGGAGTGCGTATTCAGTGTTGGAATATTTTATTCCAAATATTCATTATCTAGTTTTGATGATTAAGTTGTTAAACAAAGAAAACAACAAAGAAGCAAAACAAAACAACGAAGAAGTCGAAGACACAAAAAGATGGAAATTGCAAGCATAACGTACGCTATGAAGCATGCATACTGCATGTAATATAAAGCTATCTGATCAGACGAGTCAGAAAAGTCGACTGCAGATAATAAGCTTAACGCACGATATATGCATTGTATAGCGCACGCTGTCGAAGGTGTTTAACGTACATAAATAGATATGTCTAACGTACGTTATGAGAATTCAAACGAGACACCCGTTGGAAGATTCCAAGTCAAAGTCAAGCGCTCAACGGATACTTTGGCAAAAGCAGGCAACGGATATATTGACTGATTAACGCACGCTACGTGTAAGGATTAACGTACGCTACAGCAAGCAGATTAACGTACGTAATGAAAAATGACAAACGTAAAGGAAGAAACGAAAGCCACTGAACTGGAACTGGAAGTAGATAACGTACGCTACAGGATACCGATAACGTACGTAATGAGCTTAACGTACGCTACGCAGGAAGGCTAGCGCACGCTAAAGAGTCAAATGAAGCTAACGGATAGTCGGAGGAAAATGGCTATAAATACCAAACCATTTAGTATCAAACCATACAACAACCTTGAGCAAATTATTCATACTTGAGATATCATTGTAATCTTTCTAGTTGTACTTGAGCTTATATTGTCAAGAGTTTGAGTGTGATACACAAAAACTCATACACGAGAGCTAAAAGAAAGGATAAGATTCGATTCGGTGTTATTAGGATCAAGGATCCGGCATTGTTAGAATCGCAATCTATATCCGACTTAGGTTTGTCTAGTACCCATAGAAAGCTAGATAGGTTGATTCCTTGTCCAATAGAAAAGGAAAACGGTTTAACTTGGACCGACAAAAAGACAAGTGTGTTACGGTTAATCTCGGATCGATAGAAGACGAGTATTGTAACGGTAATCCCTTGACTGATAGAAGATAGGTGCAGAGGTTGATCTTTAGTCCATAGAAAAGATACTAAGAGAGGATGTAGGCACGTTTGACCAAACCTCTATAAATCCTGTGTCGATTTATTTTCCGCACCTTTAAATACGCTTCCGCACAATAGCGCGTATACCGAATAATGCTCCAACAATTGGTATCGTAGTGGGGACCTCTAGAAGCGGCTTTGCATCCGAGGAGAAGACGATCCAAATGACATTTCAATTTGCCCCGGTCGAAGGTCTTGCTCTAAATCGACCTCCATTCTTCGATGGATCTAACTTCATGACATGGAAAAAGAAGATGTCGATATTCATTCGAGCCTACGACATCGAGCTATGGAAAGTGATATTTCTTGGTCCAAAAATTCTAATCAAATCCAACGGTACGCTTAAATATTTTGAAAAATATGATGATTCCGATTAGAAAAACAACCACTATAATTGCAAAGCCACGCAATTATTATATTGTGCTTTAAATCCAGAAGAACACAACCGGATATCTTCGTGTGATAGTGCCAAAGAGATATGGAAAATGCTAGAAGTCACACACGAAGGAACGTCTCAAGTCAAGGAGATGAAAATAAATATGCTCCTACATAAATACGAGTTATTTATGATGAAAAGTGAAGAATCCATCACGGACATGCTCGATCGGTTTTCGGTCATTTTTAATGGATTAGCCTGTTTTGGGAAACCATTAACAAGAGTGAAAAAGTAAAGAAAATCTTAAGATCACTACTTGCTGAATGGGACGGCACCGTGACGGCAATAATGGAATCAAAAAATCTCAATATGCCCGACTTTAGCGCCCTCGTTGGTTCGCTAATTAATTATGAGATTGTTCTAACATCACGGAACAACAAGCCGAAACTGGAGGAAAGAACAATAGCTTTAAAAGCTAAGATGTCAAGAAAAAAAGAAATCCCGGTGGACGAAAGTGATGAAAAATCGGCATATTATGCCAATAATATTAATAAGTTTTAAAACTTATTAAACCGGAGAAAGAAGACATCTAGACGGGCGAATCTAAGAAATTCGACAACAACTGTCGAATTTGTGGTAAACCAGGCCACTTTGCTAAAAATTGCCGAAGCGCAAATCCAAAGAAGGAAGTTCTCGTTTCAACATGGAGCGATGAATACGAAGATGATGATTATAATCAAAATAATCTCGCTCTCATGGCAGGAAGTTCATTCGACGAAAGCGACGTCGAAAGTCAGGTTAGTACATCGTCTCAAGACGAACTTTTTGAAGCATTCGAATTATTGCATACCGATTTCCAAAATGTTTTATCCGAAATTAAATCCCTTCAATCAGAAAATAAAATTTTGGGAGGCGAAATCTCCAAGTTTGAAAAAGGGAATTTATCGAGACCGGTCATTCTAAATGCCTTGAAGATTTAAAGAATGATTTTTTGAAAGTTCAAGACGAACTTAAAGTTTTGACAAAGAAATTTTCATGCGGTAATGATAAATTTGAAAAAATACTATCGGTTCAAAAATACACTTTAAACAAACAGGGGTTAGGATTCAAACCGCATATTAAAAACGAATCAGTAAATTTGAAAATACCTCGATGCGATAAATGCTAAAAAATTGTGCGCCATATTTCGAATTGTAAAAGCCCATGTCGGACGATTAAAATTAAAAATGTTTGGATTCCTAAAGGAACCACTATTTCGAACATCGTCTACATAAATGAAAAACGACCGGTTTTCGGTTGTATCCCCAAAAATTAATTTTCATCAATAAATATTTTACTCAGGGAGAGTTTATATTTTTAACTGGAGATACTTGTCAGGGGGAGTTTACCCTTTTATGCATATATTATCATATCATTTTATCATAAATTGGTAATGTTTATACACTTTTTGCTGATAACAAAAGGGGGAGAAGAATGGAATAAAAGACGAAGGAGAAATACGAGACAGGCGTCATGGAAGAATGACGAGAAAAATAAAAATATATACGAATGATGAAAGGAGGAGAAAAGACGAAGAAGTTGAAAAATAAAAAAAAAAAGTCGAAAAGGAGAAAAGAAAAGATGGGAGAAACTAACGAAACGAACAAAGCCAAAAACTCTGATTCGTAGAATATATATATATATATATATATATATATATATATATATATATATATATTGTAAGTTTTATCCCATTAAAGGTGTTGTTTTGTAATTATAAAAAATGGGGAGATTGTTGGAATATTTTATTCCAAATATTCATTATCGAGTTTTGATGATTAAGTTGTTAAACAAAGAAAACAACAAAGAAGTGAAACAAAACAACGAAGAAGTCGAAGACGCAAAAAGCTGGAAATTGCAAGCATAACGTACGCTATGAAGCCTGCATAACGTACGTAATATAAAGCTATCTGATCAGACGAGTCAGAAAAGTCGACTGCAGATAACAAGCTTAACGCACGCTATATGCATTGTATAGCGCACGCTATCGAAGGTGTTTAACGTACGTAAATGGATATGTCTAACGTACGTAATGAGAATTTAAACGAGACACCCGTTGGAAGATTCTGGGTCAAAGTCAAGCGCTCAACGGATACTTTGACAAAAGCAGGCAACTGATATATTGACTGATTAACGCACGCTACGTGTAAGGATTAACGTATGCTACAGCAAGCAGATTAACGTACGTAATGAAAAGTGACAAACGTAAAGGAAGAAACGAAAGCCACTGGACTGAAACTGGAAGCAGATAAAGTACGCTACAGGATACCGATAACGTACATAATGAGCTTAACGTACGCTACGCAGGAAGGCTACCGCACGCTAAAGAGTTAAATGAAGCTAACGGCTAGTTGGAGGAAAATGGCTATAAATACCAAACCATTTGGTATCAAACCATACAACAACCTTGAGCAAATTATTCATACTTGAGATATCATTGTAATCATTCTAGTTTTTGTACTTGAGCTTATATTGTCAAGAGTTTGAGTGTGATACACGAAAACTCATGCACGAGAGTTAAAGAAAGGATAATATTCGATTCCGTGTTATTAGGATCAAGGATCCGGAATTATTAGAATCACAATCTATATCCGGATGAGGTTTGTCTAGTATCCATAGAAAGCTAGATAGGTTGATTCCTTGTCCAATAGAAAAGGAAAACGGTTTAACTTGGACCGAAAAAAAAACAAGTGTGTTACGGTTAATCTCGGACCGATAGAAGGCGAGTATTGTAATGGTAATCCCTCGACCGATAGAAGAAAGGTGAAGAGGTTGATGTTAGCCTATAGAAAAAGATACTAAGAGAGGACGTAGGCACGTTTGGCCGAACCTCTATAAATCCTGTGTCGATTTATTTTCCGCACCTTTAAATACGCTTCCGCACAATACCGCGTATACCGAATATTGCTCCAACATTCAGTTCGTTTGAAACGCTCACTTTACGGTTTGAAACAATCCAGAAGGATGTGGTATAACCGCCTAAGTGAATACTTGATTGGGAAGGGATACAGGAACAACGAACTGTGTCCTTGCGTCATTATAAAGAAAACAAGTTCCGGATTTGCGATCATCGCAGTATATGTCAACGATATGAATATAATCGACACTCTTGATGAAATAAGAGAAACCACTGGATACTTGAAAACTGAGTTTGATATGAACGATCTTGGGAAGACTCGTTTCTATCTTGGCATGCAGATAGAACATAGAGTCTATGGAATTCTCATCCACCAGTCTGCTTATGTCCAGAAGATGTTTAGACGCTTTAACATGGACAAAGCACACCCGGTTAGCACTCCCATAATCGGGCGTAGCTTGGATGCGAAGAAAGATCCATTCTGTCCAAAAGAAGATGACGAGGAGCTTTTGGGAGCTGAAATTTCCTACTTAAGTGCAATAGGCGCTCTATTGTACTTAGCTCAATGTACGCGACCGGACATCGCCTTCTCAGTAAACTTGCTGGCTCGATTTAGTTCAGCACCGACGCAACGTCACTGGAATGGTATCAAGAACATATTCATATACCTAAAAGGAACCATTGACTTAGGACAATTCTTTCCCAACAAGCAGGCAAAGGAAGCTGCTTCCGTAAAGGCAAATGCTGAAGTAAATGCTAATGCCATAAAACCTACCCCAACGAACGTATTGGTAGGATTTGCTGATGCAGGATACCTCTCTGACCCACACAAAGGTCGTTCCCAAACTGGCTATGTATTTGCTACTGGGAACACCGCTATATCTTGGAGATCTACTAAACAAACTCTTGTAGCTACCTCATCTAATCACGCCGAAATTATCGCTTTGCATGAGGCGGTACGTGAGTGTATTTGGTTAAGAGCTATCATTACACATATCCGAGGTAACAGTGGACTAAGTAATTTCACTAAAGCACCCACATGCATATATGAAGATAATGCAGCTTGCATCGAACAGATGAAGCTTGGGTATATCAAGGGGGATAACACAAAGCACATATCTTTAAAATTCTTCTACAATCAGCAACAATAGGCTCTTCTCAATATTCAAGTAAAGCAAGTGAAATCTGAGGAAAATGTGGCCGATTTGTTCACCAAATCTCTGCCCAAAGCCGTGTTTGAAAAACATGTGAGAAGTATCGGAACAGAGAATTTCTGAACTCCCGAAATTGATGTAAAGGTAGAGGGAGAAGGGTGAGTCATAAAGAAACTTACTCACCGACGTTGTACTCTTTTCTTTGACCAAGGTTTATTTTCTTCCACTCGGTTTTGTTACTTGACAAAGTTTTTAATGAGGCAAACGATACATGCACAAGTTTTTCAAAATATCCTTGATTGATGTACGTCAGGGGGATGTAGACTTGAGGGGGAGTCTTACATCCACACCGTACGTTATACTCTTTTCCTTCCAAGTATTTTTTTTTCCCACAGGGTTTTTATCACTTAGAAAGGTTTTTAATGAGGTAACAAGATGTACAATGTTAGGGATCGATGGAATGATCACTTTAGTAGCGCTATGATCAAATGTAACGATCATATGAGAGGATAGATTCAAAGGACGAAGTCTAAACTTGATGTGTCTAGATGCTGTACTCTTTTCCTTACGATCAAGATATTTTTCCCACTGGGTTTTTGCTTGACGAGGTTTAACGAGGCAACATGACATGTACTTGTAGACTATGCACAAGGGGGAGTGTTAAAGTAATAATACCCAACGTGTGCCTAAGTCTGTTAGTTTACGGGCTTTCCTAATTAGGGTAGGGTTAGACCTGCTTGTATGTATTTCTCCCTATTTAAAAGAATGTCATCAATGGAATAATACATAGTTTTTGCCCTACTTTTCTGTTCAGTTATTTTCCCTTCAACACAAATCACTAATTATTGTAGGGTTAAGGTCCCATAATTGATAAAACTAAACTAAACTTTGCCCTATAAATTTTGACATTACTTAATTTTGGTCTCATTTTGGTCCAAAATTCAAAAAATATTGTTTAATCATTGTGTCATGCTCTCGCTAAGTTTGAGGCAAAATTTTTGGTTTGGGTGCCTTTTTAGAAATTAACTAGTCTAAAGTGTCTCAAATTAAAAACACCTCATTATATTTTTTGATGGCCCCAAATTGTGAAACTGGGCTCCTAGATCGCAAATTCGTTAAGAGAGGGATGCAAAGCGACAAAGATGAATGGAGTTTGAATCCACATATAGACTCATCGCTCTTGTATCAGATCTTTTGGAAATTTGTGGGCTGGTCGGACTCGCAATCAGAATCTAATCTTTGAAAGTGGCTCAGCAATTGAAGCGTCTAGTCGTACGTATGTGATCTGCTGCGATTTCTGTCGTGGTTAGTATTGATGAGTTTAATTTGCTCTGATCAAAATATATAGACTTAATTTGAATTAACTAATGGTTTAGTAAATGAATTCAAACAACTCTGAAGTGCTGCATCAATTCACACTTACTACTTAATCATATATATATATATATATATATATAATATAAAGGCCTACATAAATCGTTGAATATGATCATAAAGTTAAAAGTAGGACATGTATATTTTTCAAATTAAAACAATAATAGATCTATGTATCTGTTTATGACATGCTTGCATGTCAATTATAAAGTTCTTAATTAATTAAGTAATTAATTGGTGTGCTGCAACAGATTTAATTAAGGTAGCTAGATATCGATATTATATGTATGTCGGCTTAATTAATTAATTAGGCTGCAGCTAATTAATTGCTGTAGATGGATCGAGCCTAGAGGCTGCACGCAGGTACGTGGCCTTGCTTGGTTAAAGAATCGACACAATCGTCAAACATCTCTTCAATTGATCTGAATTTCATTCCTAATAAGTCCCTGAGCTTCGAGACATCCAAATCATAGTATGGTCTATCAAGTTTCTCAAACCTGCATGCATGCAGATATAATCATGATCAATTAATAGAAGGAAATTACTGAAAATGAAGTGGACGAGGAGTGGACTGGACTGACCTTTTTGGAATAGGTAAGTGTGAATAGCGTGCTGATAGAATAGCTGCGAGGTGATAATTGTCGACAACAGTTGAGCTGCAAAGATAGCGCCCCTTTGCATTTTCATTCTCATAAAGGAGAATATGGCTGAGTGCAACATCATCAATATGTACATATCCCATTCTTCCATGCCACTGGAATTTTTCCGTCTCCCCTGAATGCATGCATCGGTCGATCGCATACCATCATCATAAATTAATTATAGTCCTATATATATATATATATTCATGTGAGGTGCGTGCATGCGTACGTGCTTAATTACGTACCTTTGAGCAAGCCAAGTACATCAGACGCGGTAGAGCACAAAAGAGGTGGCAAACTTGGTCCGATCACAAATGAGGGGAGAATGGTTACAAGATCGATTTTGTTGTCCTCACAGAATTTCCATGCAGCTCTTTCGGCTACGGTCTTTGACAATACGTACCAAATCTATACATAATATATAATAATACATGCATCACAAATTACTACTACTTAATTTTAATTACATAAATGAATGAATGAATATGGATTTAATATATACCTGGAGCCTCTCACATAGTTGCTCACAACTCCAGGAGGACTCGTTCAAGGGTATACAAGGATCCAAATCGTCTCTTACCCTTACTGTTGAAGAAGAAGAGGTGAGAACCACGCGCCTCAGGGACGGATTCTTCTTGCATGAACGCAGCACATTCAGTGTGCCATCGATTGCTGGTTGTAATATTTCAGCCTATATGTATATGTATATATACAGGAAATTAATATTACAGATTGACTAATTAATAGTATAAATTAATTTATATAAGTGTGAATATAAATTAATTAATTAATTAATTAATTATACTAGCCTTGGGATCTAATTGCAGCTTCGTCCTAGGTAGCACCGGCGAAGCGGTGTGAAAAACTCCATGGCATCCCATAATTGCTTCGTCGAAGCTTCCTTCCACCATGAGATCGCCCCTCAATAGTTGGAGTCTCTCTCTTGCCCCCTCCAACTCCCATAGATGTCCCACTTTCTTCTCGTCGCCTGGATCCCTAACAGTCCCTATCACCTCATAATTACCAGATAAAAGAAGACGCTTGATCAGCCATGAAGCCACAAAACCAGCCGCACCTGTCACGCATACTTTCTCACGCCCCAGCAGCTCCATATATTAATTATTAGCTAGAAACTTATGACTAACTCACACTTCTGCAGTTAATTAATTATAATTAGTTGATCACCGAGTCGTGATACAAATCTGCAAGTCATCGATCAATAAGATCTATGTGCAGAATATATATATATATATCTTATAATTGCAATATATAAATTAATTAATCAAGCAGTAGGGAATTCGGTAAGTCATGGTATGCGTGAGTGTGTGCGTGTGTTTCCTTTGCTCCAATTATGAAACTATACATAAATGAAAAAAAAAAATCTGAGCAAGAAAAGTATGAGCTATTTAATTATTTGAAATATAAAATATTTACGGGTAACAAGTATTGGAGGCCGGCCAGCCAAATTATAAGTAATTAAATCATGAAACATTAATGCTATAAAGTCATGATGAACTCATGATGGAACATATTATATACGTCCGTCCATCCGGCCCAAATAGTTTGGTACTTTCTCCATTCATTCATATACTAATATTCAATCGCACTTTTGCTACTAATACAAAAGTAAATGTTTGCAGGTAAGAAATTGTTGAATTTGTTTCAAATGTATTTTTTCAAAATATTTTTTTTGTAGTTTTATTAATATTCTCTCTCTCTCTCTCCCCCCCCCCTCTCTGTCTCTCTCTCGACTGCTTCTATGGTGTACTTTCCAGTTTCCATCCGAACATACTGAAATTATGCATTAAATATATTTCCTTCAATGAAGAATACTCGCCTCCAATGAAGATTTCCCTTTCCTTACATTTCCTTGTATTCCCAGATTGCACACCAAGTGTTTGGTATAGTGCCTCAACCAAACAAATCCTCTTTATTCTGATCCTTTGACTGTCTTGGTCAAACAATCAAAATATGTGTTTGGTTTAGGGTTCTTGGACTTTCTCAGTCCCTGAAACGGGGTTTCTCTGTTTGGATTTTCATCCATGGAGGCAAGTGTTTGTTCTTCAGGGGGTGTTTGGCCATGTCCATTTAGAGGTTTCCACTGTTGCCCAGATGGTATGGCGGGGTCCAAGGGGTTTCCTCGGTTGGTTGCGCATATAAAGCGTCTCCATTTGTCCTCAGACGATCGGAGGGGTGCCTTGAGAGAGGCGCTTTCCACAGATTGTGAATTGTTTGTTTCAGTTGGGGAGGCTTTAAAGGTCTCGGATCAGTGGTTGTGCGGGGTGTGTATGCGTTTATATGCGCTGAGTCGGTCATGCCATCATACTGATGGGTTGGTTCGGTTCATGCGGGTTGTGGGTGATGTGGAGGAGTTTATTGTAGGGATCACTAGGCCATATGTTGAGAGGGCAGTGGTACCTTTGGGAGGGATGGTGGCGGATGAGGTTCTCCTTGACCGTGTGTTCTCGCTACCTATAACAACTGTTAAGAGCATCCCTCATTCTTCTCGCATGGCTTTTTCTCATGCTCTAGTTGCTGCTTTGGGTAAGGTGGCGGCTATGCCAACGTCTATTGAGGCATGGGTAAAACTTTTGTTGTTACCACGTTGCACGTTGCGTGTTATCAGGCCTTCTAACCGTCAGGAACGCAGGTCGGGTAATAGGAAGTCTTTGTAATGCCTTAGTATTCAAAGGGCGTTGGCAGCTTGGAGTGGGGATGGTTTTAATGATCTTATTCTGTCGCTTTTTGCCCAACCCTTAAGGGTGGTCTCAGGAAAGGATAAGCTCTGGGTCCGATAGCTCATCGGTGTGCGCCAATGTTAAACAATGTTTGAGAAAAGTTGCGGACGGGCATTTCACTGCTGCTGTTAAGGTATTATCTTCTTCAGGGGTTGCACCTTTAGGTACGAATACTTTGACAGCGTTGTTGGCTAAGCATCCTACATTGCCCCCTCCGGTTATGCCTGCTTCTTTGCTATCCGAGCCCCCTCTTGTTGTGGACGTTGATAGCGTTCGTGGGTGTATTCAATCCTTCCCGAAAGGGACTTCTTGTGGGCGAGACGGATTGAGAGCCCAACACATTTTAGATGCCTTTTGTGGAGAGGGGTCGCCGATTGCCGCCGAGGTTCTCAAGGCTATCTCCGTGGTGGTTAATTTATTGTTGGCGGGGAGGTGCCCCTAGGTTTTGGCGGAGTTTGTTGCTTCAGCGCCCCTCACGCCGTTGCTCAAACCGGACAATGGGATTAGGCCTATTGCCGTAGGCGCATTTTGGAGGAGGCTTGTCTCGAAGGTGGCTATGAGGGGTGTCAGGAAGGAGATGTCCAAATACCTTTGTGATTTTCAGTTTGGGGTAGGAGTCCCAAGAGGGGCTGAGGCCGTGCTTCATAGCGCGAATAGATTCTTAAATGTGTTTCACTCGGATGGGTCGTTGGCTATGCTTACTGTTGATTTCTCTAATGCCTTCAACTTGGTGGATCGAACTACCCTTCTACACGAGGTTCGGACTCGATGCCCGTCTATTTCCCTATGGGTGGAATTTTTATATGGTCAGTCGGCGAGGTTATATGTGGGTGATGACCTTATTTGGTCCACCACTGGAGTTCAGCAGGGGGACCCCTTAGGGCCTCTTCTTTTTGCTTTAGTTTTGCACCCATTGGTTCACCGGATCAGGGATTGTTGCAAACTTCTTTTCCATGCTTGGTATTTGGATGATGGTACGATCATCGGTGACACTAAAGAGGTAGCTAAAGCCTTAGATATTATCAGGACTGAGGGGCCCCGCCTGGGCCTTGAACTCAACATTAAGAAAACAGAAGTTTTTTGGCCGTCATGCAATGGGGTGAAGGTGCAGGACGGGTTGTTCCCTCGCGGGATTAGGAGACCGTCGCTGGGTGTTAAACTCCTTGGAGGTGCTGTTAGCAAGGACGCTGGGTTTATTAGTAGTTTGGCGGCGAACAGGGCATCTCGAGTTGTGGAGCTCATGAGTCATCTCCCAAGTCTACGGGACCCTCAATCCGAGCTCCTGTTGCTCCGCTCATGTATGGGTGTCGCAACACTATTGTTCGGTCTTAGAACGTGCCAACCTATGTATATGGGGGAAGCTATTTCTATTTTTGGCAATGGCCTTCGGAGGGCGATAGAAGATATTGTGGTTTGCGGTGGTCCTTTTTTTGGGGATTTTCAATGGAGGCTAGCATCACTTCCGACTCGATTTGGTGGTTTGGGTTTATGTTCTGCTGAGGATGTATCTACATATGCTTTTGTGGCCTCGAGGGCTCAATCTTGGAGTTTGCAGGACCACATTCTTCAGGGATGTGTTATTGATGGAGTTGACTCTGATTATGGGTATGCGATGGATCGCTTGCGCATGTCCCTTCCTGATTTCGATCTTAGCGGCTTCTCTAATAAGGACACCGCCCCCCCTAAAGCCCAGAATGTTCTGGCGTGTGCCCTATTTAGTGAAATCGTCAAGAGTTTGGGAGGGAAGTTTGATTTATCCCCTCGCCAAAAAGCGGTGTTTGAATGTCTCCGTGCTCCTCATGCTCAGAATTTTTTGACGGTTACCCCCATTGAAGGTCTAGGCCAACATATGTCGGCCCTGGAGTACCGGACTATCCTTAAGTACTGGCTTATGATCCCTCTGTTTCCAGCTGATGAGCCTTGCCCAGTCTGCCGCAAGGTTTGTTTGGATTCTTTTGGCGAGCATGCGGTCCATTGCAAGGAGTTACCTGGTTCAAATATAGGCATGATTTGGTCAGGGATGTTTTATTTGATGTTCTTAAGAGAGCAGGTATTTCTTCTAAAAAAGAGGCCCCCGTGAACTTTTTGACGGACCCGCTTGAAGGGAGGTCTACTTTACGGCCAGCTGATATTCTTGTGTTTGGGTGGGCTGGGGCGAAACATGCTTGTGTAGATCTTTCTGGAGTGTCCCCTCTTGTTGGACTCAGGGACAATGGGTTTATTGCAGGACAAGCTGCGTTGAAAGCTGAATCGAGCAAAGTGGCTAAACACGAGAAAGCTTGCTTGGAGAATCAACACGTGTTCATCCCTTTTGCCTTTGATACATTTGGTTTCTTAGCTCAAGCGTGAAGTTTTTGTCCAGAGTTCAACGGGTGGTGCAAAGTAATTTTTCGGTCCTCAAGAAACAAAACTTCATTTTTAGTAGGATTGGTTTTGCCATTCAAAAGGGGGTTGCGGCGCAACTTGTTTCCCGTTTGCCTGCCATCTTATTGTAATGTGTTATTACATATTCAATAAAACAAAGTTTTTTCTGGTTTAAAGAAAATATATATATATATATACATATATATAAACAAATATATTAATGACCAAAATTATACATTGAACTGCATATTTTTTCCTATGTTAGCATCTACTAGTAACAAAGGTAGTAATGTAGTATATTTTTTTAACTCATTAAGGTCCATTTGTTAAGAGAAATGTTGATTAGAGGCACCAATCAACTATTGCAACAAAACTAACACTACTATAAAAAACAAATTTTAGTGCGGTTATTTCATACATTTTACATCGGTTATGGAACCGATGTAAAATATACAGTCGTAAAATAGACGCTAAATCTACATCAGTTTAAAAACTGATGTAAAAAATTCAATTTACATCGGTTCCATTTAACCGTCGTAAATATCGTCGTCAAACATATACTTTTCCATCGGTTTTCAAAAAACCAATGTAAAAAGTGCAGATTTCTAAGAGTTTTACATCGGTTCTTAGTATAACCGATGTAAAAAAGTGCACATTTTACATCGGTTCTAAGCACAACCGATGTAAAAGGTGCAAATTTCAAACATTTTTACATCGGTTGTGCATAGAACCGATGTAAAATGTCAACAATTTACATCGGTTTTGAAAAAAAAAATGATGTAAAATGTCTTATGTTTTATGGAGGTTTTAGCAACCCGCTCCAACCATAATTCGCCCAGCCCCGACCCGAAACCCGCCCAGACCCGACCCGAACCCGCACCTGAAATAACAATATATTGCACTTTGTCACCGTTACGATTCGAACCCTCGACCTTGGGGTTGGGAAGTCAAGTCTCAACCACTAGGTTATACACTACCAAAAATAACACTTTAGCCGACGACTAGCCGGAGAACGGCCGACGGCCGGCGGAAGTCGTCGGCTAAAGTCAGCAAGTTTAGCCGAGGGCTAACTTGTTGTCGGCTAAAGTCAAGTTAGTCGTCGGCTAAAGTTTTGTAGTTTAGCCAACGACTAATATACTTTAGCCGACGACATACCGTCGGATAAACTTAACTTTAGCCGACGGCTAGTATACTTTAGCCGACGACCTGCCATCGGCTAAAGTCTTACATGTTTTTTTGTGCAGAATATATCACGATCTAACACTTGAAGAGACCATTTACAACACATTCGGAAATTACAGAACAAGAAAATGAAAAACAGTAATTTTCTCTGGTTTGATCATTCAAGAAATCATATTGAAGGTATGTTTATTGAATTTTAATATCAGTTATAATTATATTACGCAAATAATATATCTATTTGGATGATTATGAAAATGTTTTAGAATTATTAGTTCGTTTTCTCGAATATTTCTTAGTGTGTGTGTGTATATATATATATATATATGTGTGTGGATTTGACATCTTGAATTCGAGCTATATATAAATATATATATATATATTATGGATTTGACATCTTGAATTCGAGCTATATATATGATGATTTTAGTCGTAATTTTTGTATGTTCTTGATAAATACGATGTGTAATATTGTTGTTATTTTTGTTATAGGATGGATAAAAGTTGGATTGGTCTGCAAAAATGGGATCCAAGGGTCATTCATAGATGGAATGCGAGGGTTTATTCGATTTGTGAAGGAGCATGATAGTGATAGTATGATTCATTACTGTCCTTGCAATAAATGTAAATGCCGCAGCGATATGCACCGTTTTACACTTGATGTCGTATGGGATCACTTGAAAAAAATGGATTTTGGGATAAATATACATGTTGGATTTACCACGGTGAAAGATCGAATTCAATTATTCCCCATGATCACGGACAGTACAGTGGCATCACATCCAATGACCCCACAAGAAGGTTGATTGACGACGTGTTTGGTTATTACGACAGGGACGTATCGGCTGAAGGTCAAGAATACCATATAGCTGATCAAGCAGTCATCCGAACGCCTACATTGATACCCGTTAACACAATTTCTCTTGATAGATAAAACAAGTTAATCCAGCTCCAACAGACTCTTCTTTATCCTGGGTGTCACATGACGGTTCTTGATAGTGTCATAGAGACTATGAGAGTCAAGGTGGAGAACAAAACCTCGATTAAAGCTGTGGATGATTATTTGGAACTTACAGGGAAAATGCTCCCAGAAGGTCATCATCTTCCTAGTAATCACAGTAAAATGAGACGTATCCTAAAAGGTCTTGGGCTATCGTACATCAAGATCCACGTATGCATATATGATTGTGCTTTATTTTGGGGAAAGCCTAATGAAGACCTAAAGAGATGTCCGGTATGTGACACAGAGAGGTATAAGTTCACTCCTTCTGGTAAAGAGAAAGCTATGAAAGTTCTTTGGTATTTCCCTCTGAAGGATAGATTGGAGAGGCTTTTCATGTCTCCTCACAGAGACAAGGCGATGAGATGGCACGCTGAGCCTCGGGTGACTGACGAGGATATTATGATACACCCTTCTGATGGAGAGGCTTGGAAGCATATAGATAGGGAGTTTCCAGGATTTGCATTAGATGTCCGAAATGTAAGACTCAGACTTGCATATGATGGATTCAACCCTTTTGGCAACATGAGACTTTTGTATAGTATATGGCCGGTGGTAATGGTTCCTTACAACCTTCCTCCATGGATGTGCATGAAGAAGTAGTATAATATGTTGACTCTCTTAGTACCTGGCCCCGGGTATCCAGGAAAGTGCATTGATGTTTATTTGAGACCTTTGATAGAGGAGCTGAAGTTGTTGTGGGAGCAAGGTCATCCGACGTACGACAGTTACTCACATGAAATGTTCTACTTACGTGCTATGTGTACCAGTACCATCAGTGATTTTCCTGCGTACGGATGTCAGTGATCATTATTAGTGGATATAGAGGATGTCCAGTGTGCTTGAATGCTGATTGCGCAAGGTATCATTGTCGGAAGGTTATCAGAATGCATCACCGTATATGGCTTGAGAGGACGCATGTCTGGCGCACGGATGCTGCAGCATTTGATAGGACTGAAGAGGTTGGTGATCCACCACGGGAGTGGACTGGTGAGGAAATTTTGGCCGTGCTGAATGAGTATGATTTGGGGCAGTTGAGCAACCATCCTGATATAGTAGCGGAAACTCCTCAAAGACCTGACAGGTATAAGTATTGGTCCCACAAAAGTATTTTCTGGGATCTACCTTATTGGAGTAAGTTGTCGATTAGGAACTACCTAGATGTGATGCACATAGAAAAAAATGTTTGTGAAAGTATTGTCGGTACAGTGTTATGTTGGGAAGGGAAAACTAAAGACGGCCCTAAGCCACGCATTGGTTTAAAAGAAATGAACATTAGAAAACATTTATGGTTGAAGGAAGGGAAGGGGAAACACAAAATGCCGAAAGCTTCTTACACCGTCACCCCTGAGCAAAAGGCTGAGATTTTTTCGTAGATGAAGGATGCAAGGTATCCCAGAGGATATGCTGGAAATATAGGGAGGTGTGTTAACTTCAAGGAGAAAAAGTTAACTGGACTGAAGAGCCATGATTGTCATATCCTCTTACAACGTTTGTTTCCTGTGTTTATTAGACCATACTTGTCCAAACAGGTGGTTGAGCCTTGTGTATCGTTATCCAAGTTCTTTCAAAAGTTATGCACTAGGGAAGTAAGGAAGTTAGATCTCCGGCTCATGCAAAATGAGATCATTTATATCTTATGCAAATTTGATAGGATCTTCCCACCGAATTTTTTTGATCTCATGCCTCACCTCATGATCCATCTCCCTCACCAACTTTTACTAACAGGCCCGGTCCACTACACGTGGATGTTTCCAATAGAAAGGCAACTTGGTGAGTACAAGGACTATGTGACTAATAAGTCTGCACCAGAAGGATGTATAGCCGAAGCATATCTTGCATGTACCAAGTTCTATTTAGGCGCGGTGGATCCCACACCCGAGCGTATGTCAACAATTCCAGTGCAATTTAATCTCTCCATCATCACCAGTGAGGTTGAAGCTCAAGGAAGATTACCTGACAGTCATTTACAACCTTACGAGCTACGAATTGCACATTGGTGGATATTACTTAACTGTCCAGAAGTTCAATATTGGAAAGACATTCACCTTTCATGTGATGCTGTGAATGGAGACATTAGATTCCACAATGAAACATTTGCTGATTATTTTGGACAATAGGTAAGTGTTTAATTACTGTTTACTTAATTTGCTTACATAATTTACTTAATTAGGATATTCACCTTAATTAATATCCAGATGGCGCACATACAAAGTGATGGCCACCCGATGTGGTCACGTGAGTTGATGCTTCTTTCGATGAAGCATGTTACATCTAGAGTTTATTCAATGGCGAAGGTAAATGGTGTGACATTTGTATGTATCGACAGAGATCAAAGAAGGAGGTGTCAAAATTCTGGGGTTATGATTGACGGTGGATATTACGGTGTTCTTCTCGAAATAGTGGAACTAATTTATGGAGAAGGCTTGACAGTTTACTTGTTCAAGTGTTGGTGGTTTGATACAAATCCTCAAATCGAAAGGGAGGATAATTATGGACTATTATCTATTGATACTTCTACAAGTTGGTATGAAGGTGATCCTTTTGTTTTTGCAACATCTGCTAAACCAGTTTACTACCTCGATGACTTGGTAAAAAAAGGAGCATGGAAGATCGTAAATCATGTGGCTACGAGAAATATATATAGTGCGGCTACACTTGGACAAGAAGTCGATAAGGATGATAATGAGACATACCAAGAGCCGGATACAACTAATATTCCACCAGCCTCCACAATACTGCTGAATAATGTTGTAGAAGGTCGAGTGGTTCGGCTACATGGTGAAGAACATGGGTTCATAGATGTAGGTACAAATGAATTACGTGCAGACTCTGATGAAGATGATGAGGACGAGTTCAGACATATGCTACCAGTTATCTACTCCGACACAAAGACAGACTCAAGTAGTGATTCTAACTACGAACCTTAGAAGGACATATCATTTGTAAAAATTCCTTAAATATTCATTGTTGTGTGCCGCTCGAACGAATCGAAAAAGTGATATTATTACCTGATTTTTTTTTTATTTTGTTATATATTCATTGTTCCATTTATAATAATAAAACAAGTATAAATATATAAAATATTAATATTATATAAAAAAACAAGTATAAATTAATAAAATATTATTATATAAAAACTGTATAAATTAATATACAAATATATAATTATGTCTAAATATTTATAAGATAAATTTATAATTAAATTCAAATATATATATAAAATATTATTATATAAAAACATCTCTAAATATATGAAATATTATGACATAAAAACTATATAAATATATAGTAATATTATATATATATATATATAATTAAATTTAAATATGTAAAATATTATATTATATAAAAGACATATATAAATATAAATAACTGGGTTAAAATATTTGAATGATAAACATGACCCAGTGACAAAATTCCATATCAATTACATAAATGGCCCGGGTTCGAACCCCGGTAGCCACTGGGTCATGTTTTTTGTTGGGGGGGGGGGGGGGGATTAAGAATAGCCGACGACCAACGTCGTCGGCTAAAGTGTTTGGACTTTAGCGGCAGTACGTCGGCTAAAATATTGATATTTTTAATTTTTATTAAATATATTTATAATTAAATTTAAATATGTAGATTTTTTTTCGGGATTTAGTTTAGCTGACAGCAGTCGTCGGCTAAAGTGACACGGCCCATGTCAGTTGACACTGCCCGTGTCGTTGTGTTCTACATTACAAAAAGTTTCTGGAAAGCTAACCCGACCGTGTCGATCGACACGGTCGAGTCGGGTTGGCCGTTTTTTCTATTTTGGCCGACGACCGCCGTCGGCTAAAGTATTGATATTTTTAATTTTTATTAAATATATTTATAAGTAAATTTAAATATATATAGATATATTAATTCTGTATTAAATATATCTATATTATTATATAAAAAATGTATAAATATATAAATATCATTTTATAAAAAATGTATAAATATATTATTTATAACTAAATTCAAAGAATATATTATTTATTTATTTTTTTTGGGATTTAGTTTAGGCGACGGCGGTCGTCGGCTAAAGTATTGGTATTTTTATTTTTTATTAAATATATTTATAATTAAATTTAAATATATAGATATTTTTTTCGGAATTTAGTTTAGCCGACGGCGGTCGTCGGCTAAAGTGACACGGCCCGTGTCAGTTGACACTGCCCTTGTCGTTGTGTTCTACATTCCAAAAGTTTCGAAAGCTAACTTGGCCAGTGTCGATCGACACGATCGAGTCGAATGCTTGCTTTTTCTATTTTGGCCGACGGCGGTCGTCGGCTAAAGTACTCAACAGTTTAGCCGACGACGGCCTTTGTGGTCGGCTAAAGTGACCTTATATATAAAAAAACGCGACTCTTTGTCCATTTTTTCCTTTTTTCCCCAGCACATCCGCCGCCCCCAATTTTTTTTTTCATTTCTTCCCCAGCTGGAACCCTTCCGACCGCTTCCCTCGTCCGACCGCGTCCCTCATCCGACCGTCCCGTCCTTCCGCCTCCCTCATCCGACCGTCCCGTCCGTCCGCCTTCCTCGTCCGACCATCCACCGCCAGCTCATCCTTGGCCGCCTTCCGTCGTCCGCCGTAGGTATTTTGATTTCTGTTTTTTTTTTTTTTTTCAGTTTTGATTTTCTATTTTTTTTTCTCGGATGTTTTTATTTGCTTGTTTTGGTTATCGGGGCTGGTATTGCTTATGTTGTTAATGTCTTGGATAAATAATTCAAGTAGTTACTACAATCGGTTGTCATTTTTTTCTTCGGTTATCCATGTATTCAATTATATTAAATTAGTGATGCGTTCTTTATTCCCTAAAGTTATGCTTGAAATGATACTCATTTTGGAATGATTAGTTATTACTCTTTTTGGTTCAGTGGAAGTTGCATTTGTTCGATGGAGCATTAGTTATTGATTAGTTATCGCTGTTTTTTAATGCTTCTTGATGATGACAACCGATTGATTTTTTCAAAAGGCAAGGTCTTGTTATAATTTCGTTACCTGTCAATTTTCAAAAATAATTGCTCATTAGTACTTATTAATTCAAAATGATCTTTAGGGTTTATGATGTTTTATGATGTAAAAATAATTGATTTATGTTTTAGAATTTGTAGAGGTTAAATGGATAAAATTAAGAGACTAGCGTGTGGTAAGAAAAAATCGAAGACTCCGGAGTCGGGAGATAGTTCCGCAGCTTCCAACCGTGTGGATCCTGTCGGTAAATATTTGGATCAGAGTAACGCTCGGATACGTGGACTAGTAGAGAATATTGGATTGAAGTTTAAGGATGGGAACTTGTATCCGGCGGATGACACACATACTATTGCGAGGCGCTTATTGTATCAGACTCCCAGATCGCGGACGACCCCCACTACTGTCGAGACGACTCAGCCTCGTATGCCTCCTATACAACGCATTCCCACCCCTCCTACTACATCTGGGAGCGGCCGATCTACACCGAGCACGTCATCCGAGGTGCCTTCCGGTCCGCCGTCGACTTTATTTATGCCCCTTTTGGTACCATCGATTCCAGGGGTCGATGAAGAAGGAGTCCACCGGCCATATAACTTGGTTAACCCGACAGAGGCGTATGTGTTCCAGGCGTGGCCTGAGAAAATAATTTGGCGGACATGTCGGATATCTAAGACGAAGTTGTACGCATCGCTTGCGCAGCTTGAGAATGAGGAAGGTTGTACTGAAGACGAACCAAAAAAGAAGAAGAAGACTCGTGGCCCATCGAAGGGTCTAGCACTTGAAACATATGTTTCAAAAAATGGCCATCACAAGATAGCAGTTGATGAAAAGTATCGACGACTCATTTTGGCTTCGGATGCTTGTACGGCATATTGTAGTAATGTTGGGTTTGTCATACGCGATAGAGTTCCGGTATTGTGGGCTGAGTGGAAGGATGTGCCACAAAGTGTGAAGGATGTATTGAACAATGCTATGTCGTTAAGTTTATCTCAATTCCGAAAGCTACTTTGTGTATTTAAATTCAGAAAAAATTTAGTAATATATATTATATGCTAATTGTAGGTTTGGTTTGAGGTTCCTTCTTTCCTACTACATACTTGGTGTGATGAGTTGCAAACAACCAAGTAAGTAATTTTCACAATACGTAGTTGAGTAATTACTCGAGAAATTTTTACATTGTTTTTGTTATTGTTAAAAATATGTATTTGTCAAACGTTTTAATAATTTATTTATTAATACAAAACAATTTGTAATTTAAAATTCACAACTTGTATAACTGGAAGGTAATTTGATTGATAAATTTAAACATGGTAAACATTCTAATTTACTTGTAATTATGAGTATTATAACATACACTTTTAGAATATACATAAAACATTATAATATTAATTATACATAAAAATAATAAAACTAACACATTAACATTATATAATCATACACAAACAACAAATATAAAATGACATGTAACATAATCACTAAACTTAAATCTTAATATTCAACTGCATAATAACAATTGTATACACACAACAGATTGTTTATGAATAACATAATAAACAAATAACATTATGAATTAGAATAAAACAATAACACAAATCACAGTAAATAAATACATCAAATTTACAAAATACTTTACAAATATATTTGACTAATGTTTGATTATTATTTATAAATGTTTGTTATAGGTATAAATCTTGGAAAAATGAGCTACACATGTTTTGGTCAGCTTGGGGTAATTCCCGCGAGGCTACTCCCGAGGAGTTCAAGTATCGGGAGTACGAGTGGAGGTGGCTATGCGCACATTTTAGCAACCCGGACTATATTATATGTAATCGAGCTCTAAATATTGTCGTAATGCTATTGTTGTTTAAAGATATGTAACATATATGAAACTTACTTGTGGTATTTTTTCTCCTTGTTAAATGAAAATTACATGTCTCTATGTGTAGGCGAGCAGTTCAACCAACACTGTTAACCGTAAGGGTTTGACGGAACACCACAGCTTAGGTTCGCGGTCGTTAGCGAGAGTTTCGCACGAGGCCATTTCTGATGAAAATGTGGCGAATGCCTTTGTCTACGTAACTCAGAAGGCATATCCTAACTATCCTGATAGACTTGTAAGTTGTAAATATATCCTAACCATTTTAATATTGCTATCAGTCTTTACCTCTGAACTTTATTAATATTCGGTTACTTTTTTTGTTCCCACTTAATTAGGAGAGAATGACTGAAGAGTCTGAGAGGATGTTGATAGAGATGGCGAGGGAGGAGCATCCGGAGTTGGATGAGACTGGTCTCGAGTTAGCACGCTGAGAGATCGATCAGGCCGATCCCTACATTAGGGCAAGGGTGTGGGCTAACATTTCACCGCACGCCGATTGTAATATTCGCATTTTTCCTTTCACTTGATATTCTCATTTCAGTGTATTTTCGTCTTTGGAAACTCGCTTGTAACCGTATTGACATTTCGAGGATATTTAATATTGGATTTTTTTGCCGTTCGAGCCTGTTTCGGACTCGTTTTACTCGATTCGGTGTTTTATGTCGTTTCCGTCGCTATTTCATGTATTCTCGTAAATCGTCGTTCGGAACCGCTGTTTCGGGGTTGCCGAGGATCCATCTTATGTTATTACGCGTGTTATGAGCTTTGTTTGATGTTTCGATCATGTATCGTACATTTCGGATGTTTTGGGCCGTTTTGTAATTTCCCAAAGTTTTTGGATAACTACGTTTGTTGTTGTTTTTCCGAACCTTTGGGTAGTCGAGAATAGGTTTTCCTTCAATACTTAAGTTCGTCGCCTTGAATCCTTTACGTTCGTACCATCGTGAGTCATTCACCGTTGCATTTCGATTTTGTTTCGCTTTCTTCCTTGTCAGTGGTTGGCCTGTACTCCCCAGGAAGGAGCATTACGTACGTAATGCATGTTGCCGTTACGTACGTAACGGTGTGTGTAAAATAGTACAGGCAATTCTGCGATTTTCGTTACGTACGTAAGCATGGGATAGCTTACGTACGTTAACAAGCTAACATACGTTAGCTACCTGTGGCTAACGTATGTAACGCGGCCTGGGTTATAAACCCAGGAGTTGACCGATTTCGGCCATTTTCACTTCTCCTCCTCCCCATCCGACTCCTACACGATTTTCTTGGCACTTCCGGCGATTTGAAGCTTTGTAACTCCGAGCCATCATCTTCTTCGAGTTTTTGGAGTATATTATCAACATCTAATCGTGTTCTTTGTCATTAATTCGAGGTAAACTCCTAGAACCTTGTTTTTGGGTAAATTGGGGATTTTCGTCCGATTCATTCCGTATGATAGATTAATTCATGATGAATATGATTAATCTTATTGGTATTATTGGTTTTCCTACGGATTCATGGTATATTTCGTAGTTGTTGCGTATTCGAGAGGGCCTGGTTGTGGTCCGCCCTCGTTGTTGTTGTTAAACGGCTATACATGAATCGTAGGTGGGGTTTCGGGTGTATTCCGTTTCCGTATTCGTTTAGTTGTGGTTGTGATTGTGTTCTTCGAATCATTAAGTTCGTTTCCGCCAGTTCCTCGCGGTCGTGTTCGATTCTTCCTTTCCGTTCGTGTCACCGTCTATTAACCGAGGCAAGTACCCTTATGAACTTACAATCTTAACGTAGTAGTATTGCATGAGAATTGTATGTGTTTGTATGCTCACTATGGGTTAGACCTAATGGGGTTTAGGTAGGGGTCTACGGAGGGGTGGATCCGCGAGCTTGCTTTTAGCCACTACGGGTTAGATCCGACGGGGTCTTGGTAGGGGTCCACGGAGGGGTGGGTCCGCAGTTAATTGTGGTGCATTTTACAAATGTGTTTTGGATTATGGCGTTTCCGAAAATGTGTGTTTCAACCGATGTTTTTATTATTGCATGCCTTGACTATATGTGTAAGATGTAAGTTGTTCATTTGGTTACTTGTACTAGCGTAATTGCTAACCCCTATGCGGACCCATTTTGGGGAAATTCGTTTTATGAATTTCAGGTCAGGTCCATCGAGACGAACGGGCGCTGGACCAGTACGCGGATGATGGCCGGGCGTGATGATTGTGCATGAGTGTGTTTTTATAGTTGTCCTTTCTTTTGATGCGTTTATCCATTTGTAAACTAATAGAAGTACTCGAGTACTTAGGAAGTTTCGTTTGTTCAGGTTGTGATATTTGTCCGTTATGTTTGTGTTGGACGTGTGGGGTGTGTTTGACCGATTGAACCGGGCGAATCATTTTATTTTTCGTCTTTATGATGAGGGGTTGTTATGTTGTTTTCACAAGTCGTTGAGTATGTTTGGTCGTTTAGCCTGGTGGGTCCCATGTAGGGATTCGCGGCGCTGTAATATACCTCGAATATCTTGGGGATGTTACAGAAAATGGTATCGGAGCCCTAGGTTTATGGATACCTAGGCTTGTCGGTTTATTGGGTCTTGCTGTGTTTCATTTTGCACATTGTCGTCACGCTGCCATGATTCCGGTACTTCCAGTGTCCGTAAGTTTTTCCTTCCCCTGTTCCTTGTTTCCTTGTATCGTACCTTTGATTCTCGATTTGTGATTGTTCTCTTCTTGTACTTACCATCGTATGGCTTTTGCTACTTATTTAACTCCAGTATGGATGCTGGAAGAGGTCGTGGTCGTGGTCGCGGTCGTGATCGTGGATGCGGCCGGGGACGTGGGGCAGCTGGTGGGGCGGCCACGTCGCATTCTTCGGGATCCGGCAGCACCGGTGACCAACATAGCCATGCTTCTTCTCAAGATGGCGCTGACCTTGGTGTTGCGGCTGTTATGCAACAGATGGTAAACCAGATGGCGGCGATTGCCAGTGCGGTTCGTAATCCGCCCATGCCGCCGGACGGAGCTGACCGTTGGCTCCAAGATGTCATAAAGATGCATCCTCCTCAGTTAACGGGAGCCTCTGACCCGATTGGCTGGGAAGGGTAGATCAAGGAGATATCCAAAGTCTTTGTTGCCACCAACTGTCCCGAGGACCGTAAAGTCCCTATTGCCCAGTATTTTCTCACTGGGGACGCTATGGATTGGTGGGAGGCCGTTGGCCCTAAGGATCATGTTGCTTCGTGGGCAGAATTCAAGGATCTGATGGAGACTGAGTATTGCCCGTGGCCGGTCAGGCAGGCTCGAGTCCACGCCTTCTATGATGCTCAACCGCGGGATGTTCGTATCTCTCAAGCTATTGCCGATTTCAAAAAGGAGTTGAGCTATGTGAAGACCCAAGTTGTCGAGGAGAGTGACAAAATTTTTCACTTCTCCAGGCGGATGAAATTGTCGATTCGCGACTACATGCCTGGGCTCCTCTGCACTACCTTGAAGGATTATCAGAGTAGGGCCCTTGCTTATGATATGTCTGTGACAGCTAGTGAGGCGGCCCGCGAGAGCAAGAAGCAGAAGTCCGTCGGGAATTTTTCGGGCCACGAAGGTGGGAGTCAGCAGAAATTCCAGTCTGCTAACTTTTCTGCTGGTGGTGTCCCAGCTCGTTCTACTGGGGTTCCCCGCAGGGCTGCCAGTGCCCCTTCTCGGGAGGTGAAGTGTTTTAACTGCGGCCAGCCGGGCCACATCAGTCGTAATTGTCTGAGCCCTTTGCTGACGTGTAATCGGTGTGGCCAGCCAGGCCACAAGGCTGCTTTATGTGCCGAGAAAGAGAGAAATCTTGGTGCCCAGACTTCCATTCCAGTGCCCAGGGAACCAAGCGTGAATCAAGGATCGTTTGCTTCTGAGTCCCCACCGAGTGCCAGTCGAGGGAGAGGTCGGGGTCAGCCCGCTAAGGGGGGAGCTTCCAGTGTTGGCTCCGCCCCTCCACGTATCTATGAGATGAGAAGGGCCGATGATCCAGCGGACACTGTGGCGACAGGTACCGTTCATATCCATTCCCATCCTGTTAGTGTGCTTTTTGATTCGGGTGTTGCGCATTCATTCATTTCTCTGGAGTGTGTGCGCCGTTTGAGTCTTAACTATTTATCGCCTTGCGAGCCTTTCATCGTTAAACATCCTAGCGGTGATAGAATCGTTGGCGATCGAGAGGTCCGAGACTGTTCTGTGCTTATTTGTGAGAGGGCTTGGCTCTATAATCTTATTGTTGTGGGTATTGAGGGTGAGGATTTGATCCACGGGGATGATTGGCTCGAGCGGCATGGTGCAATCATGAACTACCGCACGAGGATCATTACCATGCTATCCGAGGATGGCACCGAGCACTCTTTCGCGGGGCGAAAGAGAAACCAGAAGTTTGTTATTAACGCCTTGAAGGCGATGAGACTACTGCGAAAGGGGTGTATTGGTTATTGGTGCTATGCCTTGAAGGCGGAGAGTGGTGGAGTCGAGCTTTCATCGATTCCAGTTGTTAGTGAGTTTCCCGACGTCTTTCCTGACGAGTTACCGGGTTTGCCACCGGACCGTGAAGTAGAGTTCGCTATCGAGTTAGAGCCGGGTGCGGCTCCGATTTCGAAGGCGCCGTATCGCATGGCACCTTCAGAGATGGCGGAGTTGAAGAAGCAGTTGAGTGAGATTCTTGAGTCGGGGTATATTCGACCGAGCGCTTCGCCTTGGGGCGCGTCGGTTTTGTTTGTTCGGAAAAAGGATGATTCACTGCGTTTGTGTATCGACTACCGCGAGCTAAACAAGGTGACCATCAAGAACAAGTATCCTCTGCCGAGGATTGATGACTTGTTCGATCAGTTGCAGGGGGCTGCGGGATTCTCGAAGAACGACTTGAGATCGGGGTACTATCAGCTTCGAGTGAAGGAGTCCGACGTTCCGAGAACAGCTTTCCGGACGAGATACAGAAACTATGAGTTTGTAGTTATGCCTTTTGGGATAACTAATGCACCGGCCGTGTTCATGCAGTTGATGAACAAGGTCTTTATCGAGTATTTGGATAAGTGTGTCGTCGTCTTCATTGACGATATCCTTATTTATTCGAGGAACGAGGAGGATCACGCGTATCATTTGTGAATAGTGTTGGACATTTTGAGGACCGAGCAACTCTATGCAAAGTTCTCCAAATGTGAGTTCTGGTTGAAGGAAGTGATGTTTCTAGGTCACGTGATTTCAGCCGAGGGTGTTCGTGTGGACCCACAGAAGGTTGAGGCAGTGTTGGATTGGGCACCTCCTAAAAACGTGAAGGAGGTCCATATTTTCTTGGGTTTAGCTAGCTACTACCGTAGGTTCGTCTAGGGTTTCTCGAAACTAGCTCAGCCACTTACACAGTTGCTCTAGAAGTCCGAGAAGTTCGTCTGAAATGACGAGAGGCAGTCGAGTTTTGAGGAGCTGAAGAGGCATTTGACTTCAGCCCCGATTTTGGCGTTGCCATGTGGCAACAAGGGTTTTGTCCTTTATAGCGATGCTTCGGGTCAGGGTCTTGGGTGCGTGTTGATGCAGCACGGCAAGACTATTGCGTTTGCATCGAGGCAGTTGAGGCCGTATGAACTTAACTACCCTACTCACAATTTGGAGTTAGCGGCAGTTGTTTTTGCGCTCAAGATTTGGCGTCACTATCTTTTCGGCTCTGCATGTCAGATATTTACCGATCATAAACGTCTGAAGTACATATTTACTCAGCGGGAGTTGAATATGAGGCAGAGGAGGTGGTTAGAGTTGATTAAGGATTATGATCTCGAAATCCTTTATCATCCGGGCAAGGCGACCCGACGCCTTGAGTCGGAAACCAGTCTCGTTGCGGACATTTGAGATCCTTACGTCTCAAGCAGAGCTTCAGCGGGATTTGATTGAGTTGAGCGTTGATATTTCGTTGTCCGGAGCCGTAGGGCGACTTTGTGCTTTAGAGATTTCGTCGTCTCTGATCGATGAAATTAAACTGAAGCAGCTGGAGGATCCGATGATTATTCAAATCTGAGAGAATGTTCTTAAGGGAAAGTCTCCTGGAATTGTGATTCATGAAGATGGAGTATTGAGATTCCAGAGTCGACTGTGTATGCTGAATGACTCGGAATTGAGGCAGGGTATTTTGCGTGAGGCCCATGCTACGCCTTACTCTGTTCATCCTGGTTCGAGTAAGATGTACAAGGACCTGAGGTGGAATTTCTGGTGAAATGATATGAAGGAGGAGGTTGCACAGTTTGTAGCGAGATGTTTCACTTGTCAGCAGGTCAAAATCGAGCATCAGCGACCGGCAGGATTATTGCAGTCACTTCCCATCCCGGAATGGAAATAGGAAGATATATCGATGGACTTTATCATGAGTTTGCCAAGATCGAGGTCGGGCATGAATATCGTCTGGGTGATTGATGATCGTCTGACCAAGTTGGCACATTTTTTGGGCATCAGAGATACTTGGGGCCCGGATAAGCTGGCTCGTGTGTTTATTACGCAGATTGTGAGGCTTCACGGTACTCCGAAGTCTATTGTTACGGATCGTGATGGGCGTTTTGTATCGCATTTTTGGCAGGCGGTGCATAAGGTGTTGGGTACTCGTTTGCGTTTGAGTACCTCTTTTCATCCTCAGTCTGATGAACCGTCTGAGCGCACTATCCAGACGTTCGAGGATATGTTGCGTGCTTATGCTCTCAACTGGATTAGTGACTGGGAGGAGCATTTGCCATTGATCGAATTCACGTACAACAATAGTTGGCACGCGTCGATTCGGATGGCACCGTACGAGGCGCTTTATGGGCGGCGTTTTCGATCACCGATTTGTTGGAACGAAGCGTCCAATTTGGTCGGGACCGAACCAGATATTGTTTTAAAGACGAGGAGGAAGGTGGATTTGATTCGAGAACGGATGTTGACCGCTCAGAGCCGACAGAAGTCGTATGCCGATGTCCGTCATCGACCTTTGGAATTCGAGGTGGGATACCACGTTTTGCTAAAGGTGTCGCCTACGAGAGGAGTTTTTCACTTCGGGAAGAAGGGGAAGTTGAGTCCGAGATTTATTGGACCCTTTGAGATTCTTGAGCGAGTCGGTGATTTGGCATATCGTTTGGCGCTACCTCCAGCCTTGGGTCGTGTTCATAACATATTCCATGTTTCTCAACTGAGGAAATATGTCCCAGATCCTAGTCATATCATCGATTATGGTGAGATCGATATTGCCGAGGATATTACCTTCGAGGAGCGTCCCTTGAAGATTTTGGAGCACCGTGAGAAGCGACTGAGGCATAACCATTCCTTTGGTCAAAGTGCAGTGGTCGAGACATGGTGTCGAGGAAGCAACTTGGGAAACCGAGGATAGCATGCGTGCTAGGTACCCCGAGTTGTTTGTCTCTTAAGTTTCGGGACGAAACTTGTTTTTAGAGGGGTAGAATGTAATATCCGCATTTTTCCTTTCACTTGATATTCTCATTTCGGTGTATTTTCATCTTTGGCAACTCGCTTGTAACCGTATTGACATTTCGAGGATATTTAATACTGGACTTTTTGTCGTTCGAGCTTGTTTCGGACTCGTTTTACTCGATTCGGTGTTTTATGTCGTTTTCGTCGCTATTTCGTGTATTCTCGTAAATCGTCGTTCGGAACCGCCGTTTCGGGGTTGCCGAGGATCCATATCATGTTATTACGCGTGTTGTGAGCTTTGTTTGATGTTTCGATCATGTATCGTACATTTCAGATGTTTTGGGCCGTTTTATAATTTCCCAAAGTTTTGGGATAACTACGTTTGTTGTTGTTTTTCCAAACCTTTGGGTAGTCGAGAATAGGTTTTCCTTCAACACTTAAGTTCGTCGCCTCGAATTCTTTACGTTCGTACCATCGTGAGTCATTCACCGTTGCATTTTGATTTTGTTTCGGTTCCTTCCTTGTCAGTGGTTTGCCTGTACTCCCCAGGAAGGAGCATTACGTATGTAATGCATGTTGCCGTTACGTACGTAACAGTGTGTGTAAAATAGTACAGGGAATTCTGCGATTTTCGTTACGTACGTAAGCATGGGATAGCTTACGTACGTTAACAAGCTAACGTACGTTAGCTACCTGTGGCTAACATATGTAACGCGGCCTGGGTTATAAACCCAGGAGTTGACCGATTTCGGCCATTTTCACTTCTCCTCCTCCCCATCCGACTCCTACACGATTTTCTTGGCACTACCGGCGATTTGAAGCTTTGTAACTCCGAGCCATCATCTTCTTCGAGTTTTTGGAGTATATTATCAACATCTAATCGTGTTCTTCATCATTAATTCGAGGTAAACTCCTATAACCTTGTTTTTGGGTAAATTGGGGATTTTCACATTTTCGTCCGATTCGTTCCGTATGATAGATTAATTCATGATGAATATGATTAATCTTATTGGTATTATTGGTTTTCCTACGGATTCATGGTATATTTTGTAGTTGTTGCGTGTTCGAGAGGGCCTGGTTGTGGTCCGCCCTCGTTGTGGTCCGCCCTCGTTGTTGTTGTTGTTAAACGGATATACATGAATCGTAGACGGGGTTTCGGGTGTATTCCATTTCCGTATTCGTTTAGTTGTGGTTCTGATTGTGTTCTTCGAATCATTAGGTTCGTTTCTGCCGGTTCCTCGCGGTCGTGTTCGATTCTTCCTTTCTGTTCGTGTCACCGTCTATTAACCGAGGCAAGTACCCTTATGAACTTACAATCTTAACGTAGTAGTATTGCATGAGAATTGTGTGTGTGTGTATGCTCACTATGGGTTAGACCTGACGGGGTCTCGGTAGGGGTCCATGGAGGGGTGGATCCGCGAGCTTGCTTTTAACCACTACGGGTTAGATCCGACGGGGTCTCGGTAGGGGTCCACGGAGGGGTGGGTCCGCGGTTAATTGTGGTGCATTTTACAAATGTGTTTTGGATTATGGCGTTTCCGGAAATGTGTGTTTCAACCGATGTTTTTATTATTGCATGCCTTGACTATATGTGTAAGATGTAAGTTGTTCATTTGGTTACTTGTACTAGCGTAATTGCTAACCCCTATGGGGACCCATTTTGGGGAAATTCGTTTTATGAATTTCAGGTCAGGTCCATCGAGACGAACGGGCGCTGGACCAGTACGCGGATGATGGCCGGGCGTGATGATTGTGCATGAGTGTGTTTTTATGGTTGTTCTTTCTTTTGATGCGTTTATCCATTTGTAAACTAATAGAAGTACTCGAGTACTTAGGAAGTTTCATTTGTTCAGGTTGTGATATTTGTCCGTTATGTTTGTGTTGGACGTGTGGGGTGTGTTTGACCGGTTGAACCGGGTGAATCATTTTATTTTGCGTCTTTATGATGAGGGGTTGTTATGTTGTTTTCACAAGTCGTTGAGTATGTTTGGTCGTTTAGCCTGGTTGGTCACATGTAGGGATTCACGGCGGTGTAATATACCTCGAATATCTTGGGGGTGTTACATCGATGATGGGAGCTGAAGGCACTGGATTATTGAAGAATACTACAGGGTTTCAGTGCAATCAAATGGGCGACACTCAAAAGGCCTATTTGGAGGAGCAATCGAGGATCGGGAGGGAGCTCCGAGCTGAGGAGCAAAGGAAGTCTCAAGACGAGTTCCAGAAATTCCAAGAGGAACAAAGGAAGGTTCAACAAAGAGATGTTAGCTCAGCAGTAGGCCATGATGCAGTATATGATGTCATTGAGTCAGACCGTGTGTCAATCGGGAATTTCGGTACCACCACCACCTCAATTCTTCAATTCACAAATACCCCCTCTTCTTCACAGCCTCGGGACGACAACATGCAAGACGGTAGTAATCTTTCTTCTATCTTTAAGAATTTGATGGATCTTTGAGGATTTTAGTTGTCATTGTAGTAGTTCTTTTGCTAAATATTTTTTATTTAGACTCATGTTCGTTAACGTTGGTGTTTATAGTGATTTTGTTAATGTTGCGAGCTACATGACATGTTGATATGGTTTGTATTTAAATTATGCTTTTCGTAATTGATTTATGTTGATTGTGATGTTTGGTGGTGTATTGTACATTTGGAATAACAGGTTATCTGAACAGGTTTGCTGATTTCGAAATTTGAATTTTTTTTTTCACTCGACTTTAGCCGACGGCATTTGCACAGACCGTCGACTAAAGTATTTATTTAAAAAAATAAAATAAAATATTTTAGCCGATGACTATGTAACCGTTGGCTAAAATATTTATTTAAAAAAAAATAAAAAACACTTTAGCCGACGACTATGTAGCCGTCGGCTAAAACCTATACATTTTAGCCGACGACAACTTTTGTCGTTGGCTAAAATGTAGAACTTTAGCTGACGGCTACATAGTCTTCGGCTAAAACTGTAGGACTTTAGCCGACGGCTACATAGTCGTCGGCTAAAACTGGAACTATTTTAGCCGACGACTTTGTAACCGTCGGTTAAACTCGAACTTTAGCCGACGACCTTCCTTATTTGCCGTCGGCTAAACTTTAGCCGACCGACCTCGGCTGACCGACTTTTAGCCGACAACTGGCCACTTTAGCCGACGATTTCGGACTTTAGCCGACGACTTTTTGTCGTCGGCTAAAGTATAAACATTGGTAGTGATAGTTATTTGTTTAAACAATTTATATTTATATTACATTTAAATACAGATTGGTCTCCACTTTTTAAATAAAAATAAAAAAATCAAGTTTATTCTTCTTTTGTATTATTTTGAAAAAAATGAGTTCTTTAGTTTGTTTTTTATTTTTTATTTCTTTTATGTTTTAAAGAATCATCGTAAATAAAAATACATATTTTTAAAAAAAGGATTTTATGACAATTTTAGAAAAATCGATATAAGTGTTATCCCTTTTTATTTTTTACATCGGTTGTTCCAAAACCGATGAAAAAGGTATAAATTTTACATCGGTTTTGGAATAATTGATGTATATTTACCGTATTTTTAATTTTTACATCAATTATTCTAAAATCAACGTAAAATTACTATTTTATTGCATCGGTTTTGGAATAACCAATGTAAATTTACCTCATTTTTAATTTTTACATTACTCGATTTTATTCTTTTTTGTATTAGTTTGAAAAAATGATTTTTTTAGTTTTATTATTTTTTATTTCTTTTATATTTTAAAGAATCATCGTAAATAAAAATACGTGTTTTCAAAAAAAGATTTTATGACGGTTTTAGAAAAATTGATGTGAAATTTACCCATTTTTATTTTTTTCCAAAACCGATGTAACAAGTACTATTAATTTTTACATCGGTTTTATTTTACAACCGATATAAATTTGCCGTATTTTAAAATTTTACATCGATTATTTGGACAACTGATATAAATTTATAATAATTTTACATCGGTTATTTTAACAACCGATGTAAAAAATAGTAATTTCAATTTTACATCAGTTTTGTTTGACAACCGATGTAAATTTGCCGTATTTTAAAATTTTACATCAGTTATTTGGACAAGCGATGTAAATTTTACATCGGTTATTTTAACAACCGATGTAAGAAATAGTAATTTCAATTACATCGATTTTGTTTGACAATCGATGTAAATTTGTCCTATTTTAAAATTTTACATCGATTATTTGGAGAAGCGATGTAAAAATATAATAATTTTACATCAGTTATTCTATCAACTGATGTAAAAAATAGTCATTTTAATTTTTATGAAGGTGGTCAAACCATAAAAACACCATCTAGGAGCTGTGACCCGTCCGAAATTCCCGACGTCAACGACGACAAAATAATAAGGTCTCGTCGTCCTAGATTTTCTGGTGATAGGCGACAGTTGCGGCGATTCCATGGCGTCGGAATAACGGGAGAACGGTGGCAAAACTAATGGTGTCCTGCTGTGCATTTAAGGAGGGCCATTAAGGCCCCCGAACGGGCACCCGCTACAGCAGACTATCAGTCGGAGTTCGTGAATTGGTTTGTTTACCAATTTAAAATAAATAATTGAAGTAGAAATATTTGATGTAAATATATAAGTAATTATATATTTAGAATCTATATTTGGTGTAGATGAATTTAGTATTTTAAGTTTCTCAAAACCAATTTTGAGTGAATGAGACATTAATGATCAAAGATAGCTACTTAGAGTAGAAAATGGAAGTTGAAAGGATGGAAAAATATTCCATCCCATATTGCAGGGGAACAACAATTTTGAAGGGTTTATTTACCCTTAGTTTGAGTGTTGGGTTTGGGCCCCAAGAGGCACCCAACTTTTTAGAGGGGAGAGGACCTACACACATGTAGGTCCGGTGAATTCCACCCACGCGCCGCCGGCTGTGCCGTGTCGTGTCGGGCTCGAGTTCGGGTCGAGACCTTGGGCTTTGGGGCCTATTATTTTTTGGGCCACGGAAATTAATAATTAAATTAATTAATTAATTTAAATTACATCTGAAAGAAAATTATTACTCAAATGGACATGAACCTTTATGAACCTTCAGATATTATGAAAAGGTTCATCAGAATAATCAGAAAGGCACAAACTTTCGATTATTATCAGATTGGCCCCTGAAGTTCCAGCATGTTCTATTGGAACCCTTTCAACTTCAGTAGGTGCTTTTTGGTCCAGAAAATGTGCACCTTTTAATGCGGAAAGTTGCAACATTTGAAGCAACTTTCATGCATTATAAATACCCATGCATGGCTGAGTTCATCCATCCAAAAATTTACATATCGCAACATATTATCCTTTGTCATCCCATCTACTTTTCTGCATATCAAAAGAGAGTTCCACATAGTCTAGTTCATTTGTTTTCTGAATTTGTTGTGCTGCTATTCAGAAAAGTTAAAAGTGGTTGCATCTTGGGTGACAATTGCCATTTAAACCGATAGCACTCGTACGGGGCAAATTCGTCCTAAAGACAGAGAGTTCACTCTTGCCTTCACTTCCTATATATTTTTTATTTTTCTGTTTTCTATTCGTTTTAAAGCAATTTTATTCACAAAATACCCATCAATTTTAAGACGAATTTTATTTTTTGTGTTTCTTTCCAAATGGCTCCCAACTCTGCGACTGTTCCTGCTACTGGCACTATGATGGCTCCTGTTGCTCCTATCATACCTACTCATCCGACTGCCCATGCTGAGAAACCGGAAAAAATTTTCGGTGTTGACTTCAAAAGGTGGCAGCAAAAGATGTTGTTTTATCTCACCATGCTGGGCTTGGCTAAATGTGTTGCCAAGCCTGCTCCGATTGTGGCTGAAGATGAAACGGATACTTCCAAACGAATGCCCTTTGATGCTTGGGGACAGAGCAATTTTCTGTGTCGCAACTACAGTAAAACCTCTCAAAAAGAGTACTCTATTAAGGAATAAACTCTATTTAGGAATAAAAATTTATGGTCCCAACTTGGGACTAGTTATAATTTAGAATAAACTCCACATTGTCATAATTCATATATTTTCAAATCCCAACATAAGGAAATACACCTCTATTTAGGAATAAATCATAATAAAATACATATATATATATATATATATATATTTTACAATAGATTTAAGTTGATCTAAAATACTTGTTCAAGGTTGATTGTGATAAAGATTTAATCTTTTGTGTTGTAACCATATCCTTCAACTTGCGTGTGCCCATTAGCTCGTCCAAATGACCACCTTCTTGTTGAACCCAAAACATTTCCAACTTGTCGAGTAAGCTTAAAACTTCTTCACATGAAATTTTTTATACTTCTATGCTATCATCCTCCGGATTATTTTCCTCATTTTCTTGCCTAATTCCTTCAATGATTTTCTCATCGGTTAAAGCATAAATAATTTTCTTGTCTAATTTCTAAGTTTACAACATATTACATACATGTATCTACTAATTATAATATTTATATATTATACATGCACTTTAAAATTTAAAGAAAATTCTTCTTAAAACTCTATTTAGGAATAACCTCCATTTAGGAATATTTTTTTATGTTCCCAAGGATATGACTTTAGAGAGGTTTTACTGTATGTCCTGAATGGCTTGGACAACAAGTTATACAACGTGTATTGTCAGACGAAGACGGTCAAGGAACTGTGGGAATCTTTGGAGAAGAAGTACAAAACAAAAGATGCCGTGACAAAGAAATTTGTAGTCGGAAAGTTTCTGGACTTCAAAATGGTGGACGGCAAGACCGTTGTAAGCCAAGTGTAAGAGATTCAGATATTCTTGCATGATTTATAGGCTGAAGGAATGATACTGAAAGAATCCTTCCAGGTGGCTGCTATCATTGAAAAATTGCCCCCTAGGTGGAAGGATTTCAAAAACTATCTCAAGCACAAACGCAAGGAGATGGGACTGGAGGACTTGATCGTCAGACTAAGGATTGAAGAAGATAATCGTAAGTTTGAGTACAAGTCTAGTGAACCGGCCAAGGCAAATTTGATTCAACCGAAGAAGAATAAGAAAAGAAAGCACTCCGGCGAAGGATCATCACAGAATCAGAATAAGAAGAGTTCAAAGGGAACTGCTTCAATTGTGGTAAACTGAACCACAAGGCTACGGATTTCGCTATCCGAAGAATGGAAAGGGCAAGAATCAAGCAAATTTGATAGAGGATCATAATGTTCCCATCGATATGTCTGGGTTGAATTTGTGCGCCATGGTGTTTGAAACAAATGTTGTTGAAAACATTAAGGCATGGTGGATTGATTCCGGGGCGACTCGGCATGTTTTTTTTAAAGGGGCATGTTTTCGACATATGTTCCTGCAAGTGGCAAGGAGCTGTACATGGGAAATTCAGCAACCTCGAATGTGGGTGGAATGGGAAATGTGGTCCTCAAGATGATTTCAGGAAATGAGCTTGCTTTGAACAATGTGTTGCATGTTCTCGATATTAGGAAGAATTTAGTTTCTGGTTCTTTGTTGGTTAAGGCTGGCTTTAGGTTGATTTTTGAGGGTGGCAAATTTGTAATGGCCAAGAATGGACAGTTCATAGGAAAAGTCTATGTTGAAAATGAACTGTTCAAGATGAATGTAATGCATGTGAGGCGCAATGCTGTTGGCAATGAAATAAATAATTTTAATTATTTAGTTGAGTGTTCTAATTTATGGTATTATAGATTAGGACATTTAAATTTTAATTCATTGCAAAAATTGGTAAATTTAAACTTGCTTCCTTGGTTTAAATTTGACAAAACACCTTTTTCTTCAGTAGAAAGAAATACGAGTCCTCTAGAATTAATACATACTGATATATGTGATTTGAATGGTTCAAACTAGAGGAGGGAAAAATATTTTATTACTTTTATAGATGATTGCACCAAATACTGCAATGTATATCTTTTGAAAAGCAAAGATGAAGTAGTAGAGGCATTTAATAATTATAAGAATGAGGTTGGAAATCAACTTGGCAAGAAAATCAAAATGGCTCGAAGTGATAGAGGAGGAGAATATGTTTCCCCGTTTGGAGAGTTATATTCCGAATATGGAATTATTCATCAAACTACAGCAACATATGCTCCTCGGTCTAATGGCGTTGCAGAACGTAAGAATCGACACTTAAAGAAATGATGAATGCCATGTTGATTAATTCAGGCCTACCCCAGAACTTGTGGGGGGAAGCTATTCTAACTGCAAACCAAATTCTTAATAAGATCCCTCGTAAGAAGGTAAATCAAACTCCATATGAGTTATGGAAAGGTCGAAAGACTTCTTACAAATACTTTAGAAGATCTAAAGGTAGAAATACAAAGGAGGTCGAGTAGAAATTCGAAGACTTTGCTTCAAAAGTAATGTATTCTTAGATCACTTAGATCTAGATAAGAATACTATGAATTATCATGTTTAGACGCGTAGATAAATATTGCTTGTTTAAATTGCTTATTAATATGTTTAATTAATTATTTGACGAGCCTAATTAGATTCAGTTCTTGAGGGCCGATTTTAGTAAATCCAAACCCGCCGCTTCCGCTGCATTTTATTTCTAACAGGTATGAGTTTTGAGAAAAAAATTCTGAGGTGTGTTTTGAGTGGAGAAAAGGACCACAAATGTAATGGGGTTTATTATAGTTACGGATATATGGGACCACATACCCAAAATGAAAATAATATCCTCTTTACGAACTGCTCGTTCGAGTAATAAGACCACACTTTTTGTGGAATGAGGGAGTATATAAATAATTAGTTATTGACAATAACATATTAATTAGTGGAATCATCTTGTAGAAAAAAAGGTTTTATTGAGTAAAATTTGATATGTAAATAATTTTAAAAATAATTGGATAAGTATTGTAATTATCTTTTCAATCACTCAAAAAATAAAAAGAATGTGGGAGAAAGAAATAAAATGATTTTATTGTATTGTTGTAGCAATAGCTGATCTCAAGAGCGAATGTAACTCTGTTATTTAATTTTCTAATATATTTTGGATGATGCATATTTTCACTATTTTGGTACATCAATGACGTTCGATTTGTATATAATTCTTAATAATATTTATTATATAATTTAAGAGTAGAATATTTATTCCATAATGATATTAGGTTGTAAGAGAGAAAATTGTTATTTAAATTTCACCAAAGATAATTTTCCTTTGTTGTTTGTCTTGTCATGGTCAGACAATCTTTCATGTAGGAAGGTGCATATCTACTAAGACCCTATATTCAATTATGATCACCTTCATGTCCTTTATCATGTGTAAAATATTTTGTTGCGACAAAAATAGTACGATCATAATGGAACAAATTGTTATAAAAATACCATGAAAGTGACATTTCAATTACTCTTTTTTATATAATGTGAATGACTATTACGCCCCTGATGTAATTGTGTAATTAAGATTGTGCCATCTGGAGTTTTCCTATAAATATGACTTCATTTATTAATGAAAAACACACCTGAGAATCATTCTCTATTCTCTTTCAAAATTCTCTCTCTATGATATTTCGATTTCATAACACGTTATCAGCACGACTCTAACCGTTTGAGTAATATGTCGAGAGTATGCTCTACAGTTGCTTCTTACAGATGATCCTCTGTATCAGAAATCAAATTATTACTAATCAACCTTTAGATCCATATCCCGTAAATGATTTTTCCAAAGATCATCAAGAACTCCAACACAAAAAGAAAACTTCAAAACTTTCATCTTCATACCTTTTACTCACTCTACAAAACATGTTCCCCCAATAATCAAACAGAAAAGGAAAAGAAAAGGAGTAAAGAAATTGTAATTTGAATGAATATCCTCATTTCCTACATGGGTCTTTCGTCGGTTTACTAACGGAACGGGTAGGCTAGAACACGGTCCCCACCGTTCCAGTCCAGACCATGGCCCATACCTGCCGCTTAGACTTGTCGGTGGATCTCTTCGGGGGCATCGGCGCTGTGTGTGGCCGCGTCCTGGACCGATCGGATGCCACTCGAGTCGGGCAATTTCCGATAGGCGTTCCAACTAGAAGACCCAAACTCTGGCGATCTATTCGCCGCTTGCTTCGACAACCCTGGGCAGAGGGAGATTGACGTCGAACTAGCGATGAATTAGCCCAGGTACTTCATGTTGAGGATAATACACCGATGATGGAGCTTGAGAGGCGTCAAATCCTGTGAGATTCAGTCAGATTTGATTCCAATTTATGGATCTGCTTTGGTCATCCGTGAGTCAGTATTTCTATCTATACTTGACGATGACTATATTCTGAGGAACTGATTGGACGATCCTGCTCTGGTAGAAGCAGTTAATTATTTTGCAATTTAAATTATGTATCTTACTTATCTCAAAGTGGTGGCTTCAAACCACATATTTATTAAACTTACTTTCTCTAATTACAATACCTCTCATGTGATGAGTCCAATTATCACAAGACGGATGATTTTACGTATGCAATTTATATATTATATATCACCATCGTGGTTGGTTATACCACAAGAATGGGTCATAGATCCTGCTCCCGAAGAAGCAGTTGATAAATATAAATACTACTCTGGAGAAGTAGTTGATCGATTATCTAAACCCTGCTCTTGAAGAAGCAGTTAATAAAAGTAAATCCTACTCTGAAGAAGTAGTTGATCAATTATTCAAATCCTGCTCTCGAAGAAGAAGCAGTTGATGGAAATAATATCCGATCCCCATGATTATTAAACATGAACGGAGAAAATTGAGCAAGTGATACCATAAGCTATCACCGATTAATTAAAGAAAATCCCATGCAAACCGCATGGTGGGATCATTTGACAAGTGATATGAAAAACTATCACTCGAAAATAATTGCTCAATAAATCCCATGTTGATTATATTACATGGTGGGATCATTGTAATCATATCGACATGACAACACTTATCGAGAAGCATATGTCACATATTCGTGAGAATAATGTATTTGCATAAAGGGACAAGATGATCTTATTATTGCTCTCGAGGAAGCACAAAGTAGTCGAAGAGAAAATGTCGAAACTAGCTGTAAGGCAGTAAACACTCGGCAATATGAAATGCGAAAAAAAAATACATATGAAACCCATAAAAAGAGAAGGGGTGCGTCTCGAGAGTATAAAACTTCGTAACTCTGCAACCCCCTGGCATCAGGGTTTATAATGAAAGATCTAAAGGATCTAAACTTCTTTTTCATTTGGCGCCAATACTCTGTGGCTGATGAGCTTTGACTTCCAAATTCTTAACTGAAATATATGCCTGAAACTTTATAAGTAGATCAGCAACAGTGTCAGCACATATTATTATATCTCGTGATGGCTGAGATATAAACTTGTGATCTACTCCTTGATGCAGAAAGGCAAGCAAATCGCTGAAGAAATTATTAATATTCAACAAGCTTATAGGTTTGGTATGGAAGTCCCACTCAACCCATGATGTGATGTTGAATATCTCATTGAGTGTGCCATAGCCACCTGGAAGAACAATAAAAGCATCACTATTATTCACCACATACATCAAACTATCATGCACAGACTGTGCTTGAAGCATCAACCCAGTTGAATCCCCTATACTACTGGTTCTAACTGTGGGAAAGTGTACGGCACTGGTTACTCTTATTCTCCCATTTTGTGCAGCCTCTAAAAGATAATGCAAAAGTCTATAATTACTCCCACCATACATAATATCGATTTTGTGTTTTTCTAATTCTCTTACGAATTGATATGTCATATCTATATGCTGGATATGACCTATCAGTTTGGATCCACCTAAAATACATATAGTCTTAATTGGATGAGATCTATATGAGGATTCTGAGAAATCCATCTTTTTACACTAGACTTTCAAAATACTTTTATGAAATATACATTTTATGATTTGTGGATCCCAAATTTAAAGAAAAAACTTCTTACTAAACGACAAGTGACTTCACTATTTTCATTAAAAAATGAGCGGCAGATAAGTCATTACTTTTACTATTTTTTTTGACAAAATTATAAAAGAAAACGAAAGATATGATATTATATTTTTCAATAAAAATGACGTTATCGATTGAAAGCTGAGAAATTTAAATATTAGAAAATAATATTTATCAACTTGCATTATTTTTGTATTACCTTATACCAATTTTGACAGAACGGACTTACAAACTGGATCTTTTGAGACTAATTTTTCATGACTATTACTAGGGCTGAGCACAAATGGTCCGACAGTTTTACCTGCACGGACCAGACACGGACCGGACTGCACTGCATTAGGTCCGGGTCTCGGTCCGCATTTTGTCTAAATCCGGTTCCGGACCGGGTCAAAACTCAAAATCCGGTCCAAATTTTAACGACCTTAAAAATAAAAATACATAAAAAAATATTTTTATTGTAATTTACCCTCGGTGGTGATAAAATAATGATGATTAATGGCTCCATTATGATTGCACATTATTATAATTAAGTTTATTTATACTAAAATATTGTTGAACTTAGGCCTCGGACTTTTCGATTCCAGAAAGAAAAATACAGGAACCGGAACCGAATCGCATAGTTTTTTCGCGGTTTGGTTTTGTCATTTTTTTGTCCGAACCGATTCGGAACCGAACCGCACAGGAATCGAACCGAACCGGAACCGATTTTGTATGGTTCGGACGAAATATATTATATTATGTTTTATTTTATTAAGAATATATTATATTATATTATATTATATTAATTATGTTTGATAAGAATATATTATATTATATTATATTCGGATGGTCGGTTTCTCGGTTCGGTGCAGTTCGGACGGTTTCTTGCCGTTCAGATCGGTTCCTCTTTAAAACGGACAGGAACCGCGAACCGAACCGAATACTAATAGTACGAACAGAACCGAAAAAAAAATTGTTGCTAGGAACCGAAGCGAACCGTCGGTTCTGATGCGATTCGGATCGGTTCCGCAGTTCCCGATTTCAAAAGTCCTAGCCCTAGTTGAACTTGGGAGTTTGGTGACTAAATGAAGATATTGAGATTGATAATTGTATTTTATGAGAGTATGTAAAGAAAAAAGCATTTTATATGTAATAAAGAGACACTTAATATGCAAAAAAAAAGATTTGTTTTACAAAATCGGGCTAGAACCGGGCCAGCCCAGACCGACCCGATTTTATCGGGTCCAGACCGGGTTGGCCCGGTTCCGAACAGGTCCGGGCTTTGGGTCGATAAAGTCCGACCATTTATAATCTGGTCCATTCCGGGGCGGGTCAGTCCGGGCCGGGTCAGACCCGGTGCTCAGCCCCAGCTATAACGTTCCATTTCATCCTTAAATTGTATTCACAAAGCAATTAGTTCACGATGAACGTATCCACTGGGATGCGTATCAAGAATCTGTTGGATATCATGATCCACATATTCCTTACTCAATCCATCCTTGATAAATGCTATTTTATCTTCTCAATTTTTGGATACAACCCCACAGATTCGCATCGTGTGGCACATGTCCATCGAGCACATCCATGAGAGATTATTAATCTTTGGTACCAACTACAACTGCTTTGATAATTACATAATAATTCCCCGAATATGAATCAAAGTAAATGATAAAAAGGAGGCATATACTTTTGAAGTATATAGACATAACTATAAATGATTGATAATGAGATATCTCGGCAAGTTATGTTGCAATGGGGAAATAAATGTTGAAATGTGTCGACACAGTATATCGCTATGAATAAAATGAGGATATTAATGATTGGAAAGAGGATATCGATAAATGATATGAGGATGTCCATGACTGTGAAATATTGATATTGGAAATGAGGATATTAAAATCCATGATTTGTGGAAAAAAGGATATTGAAATCCATCGAAATTGAAATATATGCCATTATAATAAAATGAAACATATGGGCTTATTGAAAGTGACTCCTCAGGAGGTTTTAAATATATTATCAGTACGTGCAGTCACTCAAAATAAGGTGTTGTGAAAGAAAATTATCCGCTGTACTCTTTTCCTTGACTGGGGTTTTATCCCACCGGGTTTTTCCAGCAAGATTTTTAACGAGACAGCTTAATCACAACTAATATAAGAGATTTGGAATATATCGCAAAGAATATGAGTTCGATATTATAAACTGCACTGAAGATGATACTCATACTAATCCCTGGATGATTATTGAAATGCCTGGGGCATATTTATAAAATACGCGTTGCACTTTTTTTTTCCTTGACTGAGGTTTTGTCCCATTGGGTTTTCCTAGCAAGGTTTTTAATGAGCCAACTAGAATGGCGTATTAATATGAATAATGTACTCTTTTTCCTTAATTAGGATTTTTCCCATTGGGTTTTCCCTAATAAGGTTTTAACGAGGCATATTCACGGCATAATGAGGGACACTACAAAGATCAATATTATTCCTCAGCTTGAAAATAGAATGAGTAGTTGTACTCTTTTTCCTTTGATCAAGTTTTTCCCACTGAGTTTTCTTGACAAGGTTTTAATGAGACAACACATGGATACTCCAACAACGGATGATATATATGACAGATTTACTCAGTTTTTGTCCCACGAGGTTTTACTGAGACGGCACAAGAATATTCATACAAGAACTATCGAGATAAGGGGGAGCAAATTTACGAGATCACCGATTGCTGAAGTTTTACCCCACAGGGATTTCCTAGCAACATTCTGATGCAACATGATATGATTGCCACAAGCTCCAATACAAACAGTTTGAAAATTTCTCTCCCATTGAGTTTTTCTTCAAACTAGTTCAACAAATATTTATGTAAATAGTCATTCAAGGGGGAGTATTATAAAAATACCATGAAAGTGACATTTCAATTAGTCTTTTTTTATATAGTGTAAATAACTATTACGCACCTGGTGTAATTATGTAATTAAGATTGTGCCATTTGGAGTTTTTCGATAAATAGGACTTCCGTTATTAATGAAAAACACACCTGAGAATCATTCTCTATTCTCTTTCTAAATTCTCTCTACGATATTTCGATTTCATAGCACAAATTATATTATATAATTTATAAAGAAATTGTGTAAATATACCGTGAACGATTCATACTATATTTATGAGTGAGTTTTTTGTTTCCATATATTACACAAGCTGGTATATCTACAACACGATGCACGATGCACGATGCACCATATACACTAATTGTTAGGATAATCACAACTAAAGTATCACATAACCACATTAAAAATACAATATAAACAGTACTGATGTATCACATAATTACGGTGAAAAATATCTTACGATATCACAGTTTATATATTGTGTAATATATTCGTACAATATAATAACAATTAATTTAGAGAGCTGTTTCCCCCTCGTGATAGCCGTACCCCCCTCACTTTTTCCTTTTTTTTTTTCAATTTTATCCTTTAGATTTTTTTGCATTCTTCATTTATTTCTTATGAAATTAGATTTATTTGTTCTTTTTTTCTTTGAATTTTTATTTTATTTTATTATTATCAGAATTAATAATTTTTATTATTTATGATTACAATAACTACGACATAATATAATAAATAATAAATACAAAAAATACGATCAATATTGATAAATAAACTATCCAATCACATTATTTGGTCATCTCCAATATATATATACACCATAAAAATGACGAAACACGAAATAAAAAAGATATTTACACGAAGTCATACCTGATTAGTGGTAAATTCACATGACATGTTCCCATTATTTGCTGAATTACATTCTTCCATTTATTATAAACAGAATAGTGTTTCAGAAACGTGAACAAATAAGTGATATTTCATGAGAAATTTAAGAAGAAAATATAGAGAAATGATGAGTTAGTATTCTTCTTCACTTCCAATTTATACTAATTTAGACTACTAAATAATAAAAATTATTGATATGACAATTCAATAGGTAGTATAGATTAGGGAACTATTTTGATTTTGAAATGACAATTCAATAGGTAGATATAGGTTAGGGAACCATTTTTTTTTAAAGATTTTGAAATGACAACTCAATTGGTAGATAATAATAATAATATAATAATATATATCAAGATAATTATATATAATAAGAATAATAATATATATTATTTGTGTATATGACTATGTAAATATTTTTTTAAGTATAAATATATCTAGGTAAATTAGAGATGTGTTGGAGAGAAGAAAAATTAAAGTCATAATAATACATTCACAAATAAATAAAAATAAATAAAAAATAATAAAATAATTAAATCACTAAAAAAATTAAAAAAAGTTATACATAAAAAATGTGGCAGGGGCGCCGGAAGGTGGTGGTGGAATCTATCCGACATCCTGGTCGTCTTCCTCATACCTTCCTCTCACCCACTTACCAGCACATCACACCTACGCACAGACAGTACGTAAGCAGACACTTCTTCATTTCAGTCACTCCTTTTCGATACATACAGAAACACACCTGACTCTTTCTTTTCAGCTCTACTTACGTTTTGGTTTCTCCAAGATCCCGTTTTTTCCTTTCGTTTGTTTTTGTATTCTCCTCGTCTTCAAAGTCCCTCTTCCAAATTTCCCACCTATATTTATATCTACATATATGATCTGTGTATGCATCTTTCATTTTTCTATATGTGCGATTTGTTTTGTCGATTCATAGCAGGATTTAGTGATGTTATTTTCGTATATTGTGTTTGATTCTTTCTTTGTCATTTCATTTTGGCGGGTAGGTTAAAACTTATTACAGGGTGGAATTATACTATTTTTATTTTTTTCATTCTTCAAGTTCTAGCAGGTTTTCTTGGGGGCTTCGGACCTTAAATGGAAAGAAAATGTTAAAATTGATACTTGTTTCCTCTGAGTTTAGTAAATTCTGTTTTGATGTCTATTTGGAGCTATTGGTGGTGCATTTCTTACTTAAATATATCACTTGTTTCTAATTTTCAGATTCCTGACATGCTTTTGGTTGATGTAGAAATATTATTGAATGAGAAAAGGAGTGCACAGAAAGTTTTTTTATTGAGGTGATGGGGACTGAGGGAACTTGAGTTGTTTCATGGGCAATACATGCCGTGGATCATTTGGAAGCAAACCATTCGAGCCTGCTGCTGAAGACAAGTGCAACTCCAAGCACAAAGTTTCGTTGGCCTGCTCAAACTCTTCTGCCAGTAGTTATTCACCCACTGGCCTGAATTCGCACAATTCTGTGGATTTTCCCAAGGAAGTATTGCCTAACCACAAAAAGGACCCCACTTTACCGCCCCTATTGAGTCCCAAGAAAGATAGCATCATGAACCGAGGCACCACTAACCAAGCGTACTTTGTGTTGGGTCACAAGACTGATGATATCAGAGATCTTTACAGTCTAGGCCATAAATTAGGACAAGGCCAGTTTGGCACTACTTATTTGTGCACCGATATCTCCACCGGCGTTGAATATGCTTGCAAATCTATATCAAAGAGGAAGTTGATTTCCAAAGAAGACGTGGAGGATGTCAGGAGGGAGATTCAGATAATGCACCATCTGTCTGGTCACAAGAATATAGTCACCATCAAGGGGGCATATGAGGACCCCTTATTTGTTCACATTGTCATGGAACTTTGTGCTGGAGGCGAATTGTTTGACCGGATAATACAAAGGGGACACTACAGTGAGAGAAAGGCTGCTCAGCTGACTAAGGTCATCGTTGGAGTTGTTGAGGCGTGCCATTCTCTTGGGGTAATGCATAGAGATCTTAAACCTGAGAATTTTTTGTTGGTCAATAGGGACGATGACTTCTCTCTTAAAGCTATCGATTTTGGACTCTCTGTTTTTTTCAAGCCAGGTACTTTTATTGAAATCACATTACTTCTGTTATGGTCCCTTTTTTTTTTTCTTCTTTTTTCTTGTGTGTGATGCTGTTTTGTGAGTATCAATCAGGTCAGATTTTCACTGATGTGGTGGGAAGCCCATACTATGTAGCACCCGAGGTTCTTTTGAAGCATTATGGCCCGGAAGCAGATGTGTGGACAGCAGGCGTCATCCTCTATATACTGTTGAGTGGCGTGCCTCCCTTTTGGGCTGGTAAGTGCATTTGTTCATAGTAATAATAATTTTACAAAGTGAGCACTTTCATGCTATAAAATGATGTTTTTTCTTATGGTTCTTGTGCAGAAACGCAACAGGGGATCTTTGATGCTGTTTTGAAGGGTCATATTGATTTTGACTCTGACCCATGGCCATTAATATCAGAAAGTGCTAAGGATATTATCCGGAAGATGTTATGCATGCGGCCTTCGGAGCGCTCGACTGCTCATGAAGTTTTATGTATGCTTGCTTTCCCTAATTTTGTCTAGCTAGCTACTATATGTTTCTTTTCTATTATTTTAAGGTCCTGATGTCTCTGTCATTAGTCTTGTTGACATGTTTATCGCTAGGATCGGTTTCTGGAGTGTTCTACTTTGCATGTTTCTGGAGAAAGATTCACAATTTTGTTTTTTTCTGTGTTGATAATCTAACAAACGTTCTTTGTTTTGTGATATGCCTCGAATCTGTACAGGTCATCCCTGGATCTGTGAAAATGGTGTTGCGCCTGATAGAGCCCTGGATCCAGCTGTACTTTCTCGTCTTAAACAGTTTTCTGCAATGAATAGGTTGAAGAAAATGGCTTTACGGGTATGTAGTAAAACAATACAAAGAAAGTAGATATTTTATCTGTGCAGCATTAGATGATACCCTCCACTGATTTTGTCGTGTATATGCAATATCAAGACAACTTTAGTCATGTATACTTTACTTCTTCTGGTCCTTATTAGTATAGTAATAGTACCAAATACTACAACATTAAATATGGCCCTCCCTCCTAAACTAAACTAAATTAAAACTTCTTCCAGGTAATAGCAGAAAGCTTGTCGGAAGAGGAGATTGCCGGCTTAAGAGAGATGTTTACGGCCATGGACACTGACAATAGTGGAGCAATCACATTTGATGAACTCAAAGCTGGATTAAGAAAATACGGGTCGACCTTAAAGGATACAGAAATACGGGATCTTATGGATGCAGTATGTCAACTTTTCTTCTTAAAAAAAGAGTTTTTTGTTTCCAATTGTCGTTTCTGTTTTAGTGTTTCAGCAGTATACTATTCATGAAAAGCTAATACAGAACAACAACATCATCTAAGACTTAGTCCCAAAATGATTTGGGGTCAGCTAACATTAATCAAACTTTGAAACCGTCAATGATCGTTATATAAATAACATAAAAGAAAAAAAAAGAGGGAAGAGAAAAAGAAAAAGAAAAAGAAAAAGAGAATGAATGTTAACCAAAAAAAAAATGAAAAATCCTGAAAAATAAATTAAAAGGTAACATGAAATAAAAGAAAATAGGAAAAAAAAAGAATCAGATTCCATCCACCATCCGTATTCTTTTCCGCCACATTTGCCTCCCCATCGCCATACTTTTTCCAATTCCAAGAAACCGCATATCATTTTCAATCATCTTTATCCAAGTTTTCTTTGGTCTTCCTCTACCTTTCACAATATCACTTGTTCCCCAATTTTCTAGCCTCCTCATGACCAAACTATCGTAATCGATTCTCCATCATCTTGTCTTCTATAGACGCAACTCTTACCTTCTCTCTAATCACCTCATTTTTTAGCCGATCATTTTTTGTATGACCACACATCCATCGTAGCATACGCATCTCCGCTACATTCATCTTTTGAACGTGACACTGTTTTACAGTCCAACACTCGGTGCCATATAAAAGTGCAGGCCTAATTGCCATGCGGTAAAATTTACCCTTTAATCTATGAGGCATGTCAGGATCACATAAAACTCTGGTGGCACTCTTCCACTTCAACCAGCCTGCCTTTATTCTGTGAGCCACATCGCCATCTAGCTCTCCATCCTTTTGGATAATAGATCTAAGATACCGAAAGAAAGTGGATTCATGAACAACTTTCTCATTAAATGTGATCATCCCCGCCTCTCTATCACTGTTTTCGCTAAACCTACACTCCATATAGTCGGGCCTTACTCGCCACCCTAAAGCCTCGAGCTTCCAAAGTATCCTCCAAAGTTCCAATTTCACAGACTCCAACCTTCGTTTCATCAATCAACACAATATCATCTGCGAACATCATACACCACGGAGCGTCATTTTGAATTTCTCTTGTCAATTCGTCCATGACTATGGCAAAGAGAAAAGGACTAAGAGCAGATCCTTGATGCACCCCAATCGTAATAGGGAATTCTTCTGTCCTCCCAACATTAGTACGTACACTTGTACTAGCTCCCTCATACATGTCCTTTATAATGTCAATATATTTCCGCGATACACACCCTTCTTTGCTAAGGCCCACCAAAGTACTTCACTTGGTACTTTATCATATGCCTTCTCTAAATCAATAAAAATCATATGTAGATCTTTCTTTTTATCTCGATAATGTTCCATCAACTGCCGAATAAGATAAATTGCTTCCATGGTCGATCTTCCATGCTTAAATCCAAACTGATTTTCTGTTATCTTCACACATTTCCTGATCCTTTGTTCAATATCTCGTTCCCACAACTTCATGGTATGACTCATTAGTCTAACACAAAGAATGAGAAAAATGGCTTCAATGGTAGCCCTCTGCCTTAGGATTTACTGTATCTGCCGTTAATACTGACCTCACCCACCACCACACGCATAATAATTCAACTTAAGCTCTATGGAACCAGTTTCACACATAATGGTTCAATTGTTTTCAAGGGGTGCTTGTTATTATGGTCACCTCGACACTCTTGACATATGGTGCTCGATGCCAAAAGAATTCACTGTGAATAATTCCATTGAACCAAATAATTGGGGGGAGGCCACTTACTGGTTTTACAAGACGACCTCCCAGAAGCGACATTAGGTGTCTATAATAATATGAACGAAAACCTGGTATCACCCTCCTTTGGTACGAAGGATGATTCTACATGCAAGCAAGGTGAGTGAAAACAAAAAACTACAAACTCTGTATTCCAAGCAAGAAAAACTCTAATGTGGCTAAGAGGTAGGTAGGTGCACTGCTGGGGCAGACAGAATAATAGGCTCGTATGTAAGGTAGCGTTTGGTACGCAGACAGGATTGGACAGGACTGGACAAGACAGAACTGGACAGGACACGACGGGACTGGACAAGAGGGCAGGACATGACTGGACATGACAGGACGGGACAAAACAAGTGTCTGTCTTGTGTTTGGTAAGACTAGGACTAGATAGGACAGGAGTAGACAATTTTCCTTAAACTTGTTTGATGATTTTTTATATCATATAATAGTTATAAATGACACAAATAAAGAATATATATTTAAATAATTTAATTTAAAAGTATTTTAATTTTTTACAGAATTTTCAAACACATAAATACATACATGAATGATAGTACAAAAGGTGGAGGTGGCCGACGGTGTTTTGCGATGGTGGTGACGGCAATGGGTGGTGGTGATCAGTGGAGATAGAAATGGTCGATGATCGAAGTGGTGGATATGGTAGACAATGATAAAGGATGGTTGGGGGTGGCTACCGGTGGCCGCCGATGGTGGTGGCGGCCATGAGTGGTGGTGATCGGTGTCACTGTAGGTGAAGGTGGCTGACAGTGGTTGTTGTGATCGGTGGAGGTGGCGATGATGGTGGAGGAAGTTTTTGTAGTGGAGAAAGAGAAGGAAGTGGTCAACCATGGCTGGTGGTGGCTAGTGGTGGCCGCCGATGGTGGTGGCGGCCATAGGTGGTGGTGATCGGTGTTAGTGTAGGTGGAGGTGGTCAACGATAGTAATGGTGGTGGTGATGGATGAATGGTAGTGAATGTTGTGTCAAGAATTAACACTCTCCGACCGGCGATCGCCTCGGAGATCGGGCGACCTAGCCATCGCGAGCAATGAGGCAGACCGCCGACCGACTGTGCGACCAGAGCCTTAGCCCACGGACAAGCTAAATCGGCCAACCGAAGGTCCCAGACAAGTCCCGTGCGAGCGATCGACATCAAAGGCGATCGTCTCTCGGTACCCGACGACCGACTCCTAGCGACCGACTTACGGACGATCCTCTCTCGGCTCCTGCCGACCGACCCTTGGTGACCGACCAATGCCGACCCTCGACAACTGGCCGATGGCGACCTCTGATGACCAGCTAGATACAACCGCCTCATGTCGATCAGCGCCGATGGCCATCCAGTCGGCAAAGGTCGAGCCTCAAGACTGGCACCACGTGCAAAGGCCGAGACAAGATCCGCATATCGCGGATCATTGACCACAGCCTGGCAGAATCTTTCCACCAGCCGACAAGCCGCCGAAAGTTGTCAGTAGGGCCGCATGTGACAGTGATTCCGCCGAAAGTTGTCAGTAGGACCACATGTGACATTGACTCTGGACGCGTGCTGGTTCTCATTGGACCGCCCAGCTGGCGCCAGCACCTACCTTGGACTTTAGGCCGACATCCCATGTGAATCGGGGACAGTCGCCCCATTATAATATTGGCCGGCAGACGATCGCCCCATTATTATAATGGCCGGAAGGCGATCGCCCGCCAGAGGACAAGACTGGGCTGCCACTATAAATACACGGCTCCCTACACTTGTCCAAGAGACCGAGATTTTGGCTCACAAAACACTCTGTGCATTCCCACGAGCTTGAACTTCCTTCGGATTTCACGCAATACAGAAGCAAAACATCAAGCACTTGGCTATCTCCAACTCTTGGCAACAGCTTTCATTCGGTCTTACTTCTCCCGACCTCTCTCATCAGGAAGACGATCGGCGGGGACGAAGAACACCGAGCTTCGCTCAAGAGCCGGATTAACAGAGTCTTTTTACACTCATTGTATTTAGATTTCTCTCATTAATACTTGTATCCACGAATATTTGTATTAATATCATCTCGCGAGAGCATTCAAGCCCGGCCTAACAAACCCGCCAATCTCAGATTATTTATCTTCTCTAAGTGCTCCCGCAATTGTTGTTTGTTGTCCGTCTTCCAGCAGATTAATCTTCGGATAAATATTTTGGGCAACAACAATCGGGCGCTAGAAGAAGGGGATCCAACCTCAAATTTTTACACCTACCGTCCCGAAGAACACTCACTGTTCTCGGGCGTATACTTGAAGTGACACTCACTCCACTTCAAAGAAATCTTTCGTAAATCATGTCTTCCGCCTCGCGTCAAGAAAGCCGCCGACAGGCCCGGACCCTGCTCCATCCCATTCCGAGTCAGCCGATGGTGGAAGGCGGCCGCGGCCGAGACGCCGATCACATCCCAGGCGGCGGCCGAGCCTCTCGCTCGATCACTCGAACCAAGGAACAGATCGACGAGGTCATGGCCGCCCCACGGGAGCGACGGAGTGCTCTCGACGCGCCTCCCGCTATCACCCTCGGCCGCCGCCGAAGTCCAAACAGGCTCAAGGCGCTATCGCCGAGCGATCGCCAGAGGCTCTCGTCTCGCAAGAAGAGGCGCTCGGCCTGGGCACCTCGTCTTCGATCGCACTGGCGGTGACCCGACTCGCGACCGGGGCACCGGCCCGGCCTACGAGACGACGGAGTTTGAGTCCGTCACCAGGAGTTCGGCCTACCCGGCCTCTGAAAGCGGCCAGTGTCTGCTCCCCTCGCTAAATTGCCGAGGTCGGCAGCGTGAGTCCGAGATCGCACACGATCGCCTCGGCCTCCGCTCCCAAAGCCGATCGAGAAGCGGCCGAGCCACGGCGATGGCCGCGATGCAACGCCGATCGACAACATGAAGGCGCTCCCCTGCAATCCAGGCGGTGCACCATGAAGACGATCGCCGAGCCAAGCGAGCCGCTCGCGATCGACATCGAGCTCGCCTGTGCGGACAAGATCGCTTCCCCGCAAACACCCCCATACGAGGCGATCGGACCGAAATGCACTGGCAGTACAACATCTACATGACCGGGTGTGGGGCATCTGACGCGACCAGGTGCCGAATGTTCCCTATGACGCTGGACGACCTCGCCCACCGGTGGTACACCTCGTTGCCACCCCGGTCCATTGGCTCCTTTAACGAGCTAGCGAACGTCTTCACAAGGTTCTTCGCCGCCAAGGTCGCTCAACCGGAAGGTCCCCATCGCATGCTGCGAGTCAAGCAAGGGAAAGAAGAATCCGACTCGGACTACATCGACCGGGTAGACGAGATCATCCTCAACGGCGAGCCCGTAAGCGATGAGATCGCCCTCCACGTGGTCTTAGCCGGATTCCATGGTCTTTCGCCTATGTTCAGGCATCTTACGAAGGACCCACCTACGACCTACGCGGTCTTCCGAGCTAAAGCCGCAGATTTTCTGGCCAGGCAGAGGCTTCTTCTTAGCCTAGGAGTACCGCGATCGGCGTCCGAGCGACGACCTCCAGTCTCCCAGCCCGAGCGACGACCTCCAGTCTTCCAGCTCGATCGCTACTATCCAGCAGAGCCGGAGGACTCGCTCACCGCCTACAGTCCACCATTTTAAATGAGGGACTAAGGCTCGCGATCGCCTCCGCCGCACACCATAAAGCCATGGTCCTGGCAGTCGATGGAACCGGCTGCTTCGGCCATGCAAGGTCCCTTTCGGCCGAGATCGCCCGCCCTTCGTTTAAATACTAGGCCGGCGTAGTCTGAGGGCTCTCCAAAATCAATCAGTGGACACGTGCCATTACCCCCGTCTCAACGTACACCGTCGAGGTTCGTCATCTCCATGACGGGCCGAGGTGGAAGCAGAGCTAAACAAGCCGCAGGCGTGGAGTTGATTCATCCGACGCTGCCCCGCGCAAGGACTCCTCTAGACCGAGACCGCACGCCCTTCGTTTAAATACGAGGCGAGGCGCAGCCTAACAGAGGACCCTCATAATAAAGTGAGTCACGAGACACTCAATGTCTTCGCGCACCAAGACACGGTCATGGAGTCGGTCCATCGATCTCCGCGACTGTGCACGATTCCTCAAACAAGCGAAACCACCAAGTTTCCGAGGGGGATCGGCCAATATTGTTTTTTGCAGGTACAAGACCGAAAGATAGCAAAGCCAATCGACCATGATAGCCCAAGTCCAAAACCAAAGTCAGCTCAGCAAGATCGCCCGTCCTCATCTTACACGATCGCCAGCAAGAACCACCTCGCCCCATGTCTTCAACATAGGAGCAAGCTGGGGGGCAATTGTTGTGTCAAGAATTAACACTCTCCGACCGGCGATCGCCTCGGAGATCGGGCGACCTAGCCACTGCCGAGCAGCCGAGGCAGAACTGCCGACCAGCGACCAGGCGACCGAGCCTTAGCCCAGCGGACAAGCTAAATCGGCCAACCGAAGGTCCCAGGACAAGTCCCGGTACCGAGCGATCGACATCAAAGGCGATCGTCTCTCGGTACCCGGCGACCGACTCCTAGCGACCGACTTACGGACGATCCTCTCTCGGCTCCTGCCGACCGACCCTTGGTGACCGACCAATGCCGACCCTCGACAACTGGCCGATGGCGACCTCTGATGACCAAATAGATACAACCGCCTCATGTCGATCGCCGATGGCCATCCAAATGCAAAGGTCGAGCCTCAAGACTGGCACCACGTGCAAAGGCCGAGACAAGATCCGCATATCGCGGATCATTGACCACAGCCTGGCAGAATCTTTCCACCAGCCGACAAGCCGCCGAAAGTTGTCAGTAGGGCCGCATGTGATAGTGATTCCGCCGAAAGTTGTCAGTAGGACCACATGTGACATTGACTCTGGACGCGTGCTGGCTTCTCATTGGACCGCCACCGGGCGCCAAAGACTCACTGGACTTTAGGCCGACATCCCATGTGAATCGGGGACAGTCGCCCCATTATAATATTGGCCGGCAGACGATCGCCCCATTATTATAATGGCCGGAAGGCGATCGCCCGCCAGAGGACAAGACTGGGCTGCCACTATAAATACACGGCTCCCTACACTTGTCCAAGGGACTGAGATTTTGGGTCACAAAACACTCTCTGCATTCCCACGAGCTTGAACTTCCTTCGGATTTCACGCAATACAGAAGCAAAACATCAAGCACTTGGCTATCTCCAACTCTTGGCAACAGCTTTCATTCGGTCTTACTTCTCCCGACCTCTCTCATCAGGAAGACGATCGGCGGGGACGAAGAACACCGAGCTTCGCTCAAGAGCCGGATTAACAGAGTCTTTTTACACTCATTGTATTTAGATTTCTCTCATTAATACTTGTATCCACGAATATTTGTATTAATATCATCTCGCGAGAGCATTCAAGCTCGGGCCTAACAAACCCGGCAAATCTTGTATTATTTATCTTCTCTCGGAAGTGCTCCCGCAATTGTTGTTTGTTGTCCGTCTTCCAGCAGTATTAATCTTCGGATAAATATTTTGGGCAACAACAGTGAAGATGGTGGATAAGCTTTTTATAGTGGAGGAACAAGTAGTGGTGGCCGAGGGTGGTTGGCGATGGTTATCGGTCGCCGTCGATGGTGGTGGTGGCGGTGATCGTTGGTGGTGACCCATAAAGCTAATATCATAATAGTTATATATCAAATGAGGGTAGGTCAATAGTTTTTTTGTTTCTGTCTCACTTTTGTCCCATGTTGTTCCACCTTTTTTTGTGGAACAAGAAAATGCCCCTTTTTGTCCCATCCTGTCCCACCCTCTCCAGCCCTTGTTCCTGTCCCATGTCGCGCCAAACGTGGGACAGTGAATTTTTGTCCTGTCCCATGTCACGCCAAACATGGGACAGTGAGTTATGTCCCGTCCTGTCCTGTGCTGTCCTATGTACCAAACGCAGCCTAAAGGACTACTAGACATTTGGTAGAACAGCTCCGTATGAGGCTATACCCTGGTTGTGACACTCACCCAGCAATTCTTAGCACACATTTCTGTTATTATTATTATTATTATTATTATTATGATCATCAATAAATTATTGAGATTTGTTGGCCATTTTCATTTGCTGATACTACAGGCTGATGTAAACAATAGTGGAACCATAGACTATGGAGAATTTATAGCAGCAACCATTCACCTAAATAAACTGGAACGTGAGGAACATCTTTTGGCAGCATTTCAATATTTTGACAAAGACGGAAGTGGTTATATTACCGTTGATGAACTCCAACAAGCTTGTGTAGAACATAGCATGACTGATGTTTTTCTTGATGATATAATCAAAGAAGTCGATCAAGATAATGTAAGTGCTTGTCCACGCCATAAACTTCAAATGGTGTGTATCTTCTTTCTTTTGTTGACCTCCCTGGTATATTCTTCTTCTTGCAGATTTTTCATGAACACCAGTAGTTTGATTTTGGTCACTTCAAATTTATGCGGACTTGGTTTTATTGTTTTATTGTTGAGGGGAGCTGATTGTAATAGTATTATTATTATTATAATAATAATAGCTTCCTTTGGTTTTAACTTCTTTTACATTTTTCCTAGGATGGAAGGATTGATTATGGGGAATTTGTTGCTATGATGACAAAAGGCAATGCTGGCATCGGAAGGCGAACTATGCGGAACAGCTTGAATCTAAGCATGAGAGATGCTCGTTAGTTAGTTTTCCATTTACAGGTGTGTATTTGCAGCTTTTTTTTTTCCTGGTCTTGGGTTCAGCAATTCGTGGTGTACGGCTTAAATTTTCATGAGATGCGTTGAGATTGGAGGACGATATTCATTCAGACAACCCTTTGTGATGTAGACAGAGAAGAAGTGTAATAATAATAATAATAACAATAATAATAATAATAATGGTGATTTGTGTTTCTGTGTAAAAGGAAAGGAGAGGAGCTTTTGTTGTAAACAGTAAACGTGGTGCGAGTGAGTTTTGTATTTTGGGATAGAATGTTGCAAATTTTAATGGGAGTGAGCAGTTAGTTACAGATGAACGACGTTGCTGTCAACTGTTTTGCTATGTTCAATTTTTTATTCTGCATTCCGTTTTTTTTTTTTTTAATTTACTTTTGTAAAATTTCTTTTGATTCGTTTCTTCCAGGGAATTTGATTCAATAAAAGTCATCACTGAATAGTACGATTTTTTTTAAAAAAAAAAAAAAAAAGAAACATGCTAAACTTAATATGAAGGCAACCAGGGAACCTTACGAAACTCTCATGTTCCTTATTTGTCTTTCAACCGTTTGGCAGTTTATTCAGTGTGTATTACATATTAAATAAAAATACTAATTTTTGTGCTCTTATAATTGCGAGTCTGCGACATTTGTGTTATGTCACCAAATATACCTCAGGCTGATCTAGCTTACCAAAAAACCTGACTTAATATATCAAAGACCCAACCAGAACTCGGAGCTCGGGATTTGTAGCCACCAAGACAACTCGGCCCTATCAAGCTTGATGAGCCCATCAACCCATCTTCTTAGCTCGGATATATCAGGTCGGACTATCTAATCAGACCGACCCACCGGACCGATATCTAGAGACCCCTGCGTAATCATCACATGCCTACAAGAAAATGAGATGTCATCCGTACCCATTCCTTGATTTAGAAGGTTGAGTCCTATTTTACCAAAGTAGCTCATTACTTGGTGAACAAGCCAATGAACCGCTATAAATATAAATATAGGGCTAGGGTGCTCTAATTCCATTCTATCTCTAACACTTTACTCCTTGTATGTCATATTAGTAGGGGTGAAAACTGGGCGGATATTTCCCGCCCGATCCGGAGCCGTATCCGATCGGGATCGAATTCGGGATGAAAAATAGGTATCCGGTCGGATTCGGATACGGATCCGGATAGTTGAATTCGGATACGGGTTCGGATTCGGATAATGCAATATCCGCCCGTATCCGAGTTTTCCCATATTTTATCGGATATTATCCGGATACCAATCCGGATAATAAATTCGGATACCAATCTGGATAATAAATCTGGATATCCATATTTTTAAATCTTAAATATACTTTATTATATATATATATATATATAACACTTTTGGACTTCAGTGTAATAAATTTTCAAACTTTCAAAAAAAAATATTTTTTTCAAAAAAAAGTATTTTCTGGAAAAATATATTATTTTTCGAAAAAAAATTTTTTTTTCATAAAAAAAGTATTTTCTGGAAAAATATATTATTTTTCGAAAAAATATTTTCTAGGAAAAAATTATCTTTTCAAAAAACATTATTTATGAAAATTTTTATTTCTTCGAAAAAATAAAAAAATATTTTTTCGAAAAAATAAAATTAGTTTCTGGATTTTTATATTTTTGAAAAATAAAAATACTTTTTAAAAATAAAAAAATATTTTCTGAAAAAATTATATTTCGAAAAAAATTTATTTTCTGAATTTTTTTAAAAGAAATGTATTAGCCAAACACTTTAATACTAACTTATAAGCTATTTGTTTCATATGAAATGTATTTTAAAAGAAATGTTCTATTCAAGTAAATAGAGGGACAATTATATATATTATAATAATTGTTAAAAATAATTAAATTACCACTTTTTAGTCTTTGCTAAGTATGGAACTTATGTTTTTTATGGGAAAGACTGAATAAGTAAAAATGAGGGAACCTTATTATGAAACGATTTTTAAAAAAATTACTATAGTTTGCATTAGAACTTTTATGAAATATTGTGTAGGTAGTTTTTTATATGCTGCAATAACTTCCAAACGATTTTTGTATGACACGTATTATCCGATTATATTTATTCGAATCCGGCCCGAATCCGTCCTGTATTCGTCCCGTGTCCGTATCCCGAATAATCCGAATTCGTATCCGTATCCGGCCTTCCCGTATCCGACTCCGAATCCGAGAGAAAAATATGAGTTAGGATACGGGAAGAGCACTATCCGCCCGTATCCGATCCGTTTTCACCCCTACATATTAGTTTTAGCTCTCTTAATACGATTCAAACTTGATGGGGGGAATTCCTCCCGATGCTCTTTTGCAAGTTGATTCGGTTCGTGATTGAACAGCGTGGCTGATATGACGATATATTTTGGTTCCTGCGAACCTGGTCCACGGAACCCAGTTCCTACCAGACCTAACCGAACTACCGACTCGTGGTAGGTCGGAAAAAACGGGCGAGGTTGGACATCCCGACGAGAGGGGTCTCCTCGTAAAAAGGTCCGATCTCTAGGTCTACGCCCCGAGCTTTGAGTATGTACTCCGAGCTCGGAAGTCAAGATTCAAATGTTATCAATTGGACAAGTTAGGAAAAGTTATGGTCTATAGGGATAAAATCTCCGAGAAGCTTGGATTTTATCATTATGACAAAATTCCAGATATGTAGAGAATGGTCGCTGCAGCCCTACTCCGGAAAATCTAGGATCCCCCTAGTCAGAAGCGGGATCTTAGGGACATGCTTCCCCTCCCTTCTATAAATAGGAAGGAGCCTGTCCATTTTAGGAGATTAAGCAATCAGAACATGCACACACACACACACACACATTTTGATCACATTTTTGGGTTTCTTCCGGTGCTTATTCTTACCTGAGCACCGGAGAGTTCTACGTCGGAAGTCTTCCCGAAGTTTCGAATAAAAACTGGCTGTTTTTTAGCTCAAGTCTCTGAGAGCAACCCGATTCTTGGTGGCCGATCAGCTCAGTTACATCAATTGACGCCGTTGTGAGTGAAACGCCCTCAGATTCAAGCAAGTGTGAGCTGCCCTAAAATCTGATCGAGTGAAACTCCCTCAGATTCAAATAAAGGTGAACTATCCTAAAATCTGACCAGGTGAAATGTCCTCAGATTCAAATAAGGGTGAATTAGGGTGAAACGCCTTCAGATTCAAATAAGGTGAATTGCCTTAAAATCTGACCAGGTGAAACTCCTGTAGATTAAAACAAAGGTCGGCAACGGATAGCCCTGAAGCTACATCAACTTTTTAAAAATTTAATGTTGTTGAGGTGAGCAATATATAGATCCGAGCTACACTGGCCCAAAAGAATTATATTTTGAAAGGTTGGTAGTAGGTAGCCAAATGCGATATCAACTTTATAGAAATTATATGTTATTGAGGTCAGCGACATGTAGATCCAAGCACACTGACCCAAAAGAATTATATTTTGAAAGGTCGGTAGTAGGTAGTCCCGAGCTACATCAACTTTTTAAAAATTATATATTGTCGATGTTAGCAACATGTAAGAAATATATTTTGAAAGGTTGTTAGTCGGTAGCCCCGAGCTACATCAACTATAAAAATTATATGTTAGCGAAGTCAGCAACATATAGATTTGAGCTACATTGACCTTATAGAAAAATATAATGTTATCCGAGCTACGCCGACTGCCATCAATTAAAGAGCGGAGTAAAGAAAGCTAAAGGAACAAGAGTAGCTACAAGTACAAGTTTTCATTAAAAACATGGATCTATGCTATTACAAGGCGAAAAGTAAAAATACACACAAACTAAACTATGGGCTCATCAGAGCCAGGAGCAGACGACGTAGAATCCCCAAATTCAGCTCCTTTATTCGGAAGGTCGGAAGGATCACCCCTCATATGCGAGCCAAGATCTCCTTATTGGGTCGGATGGGTAGTTCGCCACTCCAAATCGAGACCGAACTTGGTTATCGACTTCCCGAGAGCAGCTTCCGACCAAGCAGATTCGGGGGGCTCATTCATGTCACTAGTCCAGCCCGTGGAACAAGAGCTTCCTCGAGAGCAGTTTCTCTATCCAGCTTACCAATAAAACCCTGGGCCGCCAGCTGCTCCCGAACCCGAGATAAGGCAAAATCAAAGTATTATGTCTGTAACACCCCCAGAGCCATTCAGGAATATTACAGCGCCATGGGCCCCGAGACGGAACCCACAAGGCTAAAAGACATTTTCACAAACATTTATAAACGCCCAAGAGGCCAACGACAATATTATCTATTAAAAACATTCGAAGACTTATAAAACTCATTTATCAAATCCGTCGTAAAATCTCATTTGAAAGGACAAGGCCAAACAGCTGAAACTCAATAGTTTAGAAAACGATTTCCTAAAGTAACTCAAGTTGCCCAAAACCAAAAGGGCATTTAAGAATACTCACGCAGCGGAAAGGGACAAATAATTAAGAATACTCTAGCAGCGGAATGCAACATATAATCAGAATACTCGATTCACAAAAACATGCCATAGCCAGTATCCTCCGGGAAGCTCATCTCTTCACGACCGCTACAAGCTTGATATCCAAAGAACCTAAAAAGAAAGCCCACGACGGGGTCAACCATAATATCTAACAATGATAACGATCACATCGCGTCAATAATTACATACCAATGAAAATACTAAGTAAGAATACGACCAATGTAATCTTACCGCCGTAACTTTACCAAACTCGTAATAACCCTCATAAAAATAACCATTATCCCATTTCACATCTCATAATCTCGATTAATCAATAAACTCAAACATAACATCCATACGGTACCTCAAGCAATACCCAAGATTCTCAAAACATCATCATAACTCGCGATACGGAAATGTACCAGCTCTGACCAATCCGATCCATCGGACAACATCAACAAATATCAACATGATAATCGATTGTCCATCCAAAGACAAGAACCAAGAAGAAGATACATAACATACCTCGAACTATGCAATGCCACGACGAATCACGTTAGTCTAATCCGAGATCAGATCAGTACCACATACGGACATGGTCCTAACACAAGACCTACAAATGCATACTCATATGACAACGCCAATATGCTCACATCAATAACAACAATGTATACTTATGGAAATCCAATGATCCAGCGCACACAGCATAGATCCCAAGATGATTCTGAAAGACCAACACGAGGTGGATAACCTATAATATATATATGCACAACAACAACACATGGTAATCCAACGATCCAGCGCACACAACTATATATACCCATGATGATCCCGCCGGACCAACGCATGGTGGAAATACCTGTCCAGCGATCCAGCGCACACAGCATAGATACCCAAGATGATCCCGTCGGACCAACACGAGGTGGACATACGACAACAATGCACAAATGCATATTAACAACAATACACAAATGCATGACAACAATAATACACAATGTATCATAATATGATCGACACAAAATGACAAAAATGATTACACTACTGGCCCCGAGTCCTTCGAGAGCAATCTCGATGTCTAAACCATCACCAACCATTATTCTCAATACTCGACGGTCCAAAATGTCACGGACTATAGATAATTCATGTCGTCGTCTATACCACAATGTATACTCAATACCCAAGTATACCAATAACAAAAGTAAATTATATACATTAGGATTTAAATTCCCAAAATATGAAAACAACGTACAATCCCAAATCTCCAGTGTTCACAATTATAATCATTGCTATACGAATTATAAACGAATGAAATCGAAACCATTCATTAAATATTATAAACTGTGCAAGTAATAACTTGCCTCGATACCGATACGACGATGATGAAGCCGCTATCAACTCTTTGCCTTCGTCTACAAGCTTCTCGGCTCTAACCAAAGCAATTCACGAACACGACTGCAACACACTTTTCTAGTCGACGATTATAACCAACGATCAATGATCACAACCTATTGAAGTAATCAATTAACACACATTCGATAATATTCAATACCCGATATAACCAATCAATCAAATTCAATGGCTCAACAATTCCTCGATCATATACAAAACCAAGTAGTATAACTCAAACTATTACGAACTCATATCCACAATACGAACTAAAATCTGATAATCGTTATTAACAATCAATATAACCGATTAACAAACCCAAAGATATCACAATATCTCGATTAACCACAAGTCCGAACAATCCCACTCACAATTACGAATTCACAACCACAATACGATTACGAATACGAATTTAAAGGAAATCATATTCGATGATCACAATCTTTCCGGATTCAATCTCATCATCATACTCACATTGTTATATACCATTAATCAATCGCCAATCAACATTACTTTAACGAACATTCGATCTTCATATCTAAAAATATCGATAATTCAACATACAATCGTCTTGCTATGCCCTATTTATCAAAAGTTCTTCAAGAACACTAAGTGATTCGAAACCATGTTCATAGCCATAAAAACAACATAATTCGATATCCTTTAACATGTTAGATAATCATCCAACTCATAATCCAAGTCATGTATCATCATATTCTTCAATATACACTTCTCATAACATTAAGAATCATATCAACACCACTATAATCATCATCATACGAATCAGATATAGATAACAATACCAAGAATCCGAAATCAAGGTGTAGATTTCAACAACATACCTCAAGAACATGAACAACACCATCAAACATCTCAAGGATCATTGATATCTTCATATCCAAGCCTCAAATCCATGTATCCAAGCTTATAACCAAGATAGAAGAGGTTTATCTTCACCAACATATGAAGGGGGACGAATCTGGGAGGAAGGAATGGTTTTTTTCTCGTGAAGAAATGAAAAACCGATCCTCAATTTATAATCTACAGCGCTCATTACGTACGTTACCAATCCACATTAACGTATGTAATGCTCCTTACGAACGCTACGGGTCCTTCATAGCGTACGAAACATCATTCCAGAGCTCACTGCCTTATTTCGTTCGATCGCTTACGTACGTAATGAGTAGGCCATAACGTACGTAATACATACGTTGACTTGCTACAGTAAATATCCATTTAGCGTACGTAGTGGGTAGTCCATAACGTACGTAATACATGGCATTGACTCACCCGTCCACGTTCTGCACCGAAAGCTGCCAACCACTGGACCCACTTGTCGGCCATAGCCTGATCCTGTCTCATAACATACGTTATGTACTCTATGTAACGTACGTTACGTCTGTGTCTTAGCGTACGTAAGCTCCTATGCTTAACGTACGCTACGCTTGACAAGGTCCTCTCTGATCAGTCAACTATATCTCATCTGATGCTTTAACGTACGTAATGACCTAATGTTAACGTACGTAACCTTTGGGAATTAACGTACGTAAGCTCATATGCTTAACGTACGTTATGGCTTCTATACTTAGCTATTTACACTGATCTTGCTTGTCGTATCAATATACCGAATACATATACACAACACACTATATCCTCAAATGCAATTGTCGACCAAGTACGACAATTATACCAATACAGATGTCTCAGTCCTTTATTTATTTTATCCATACTGTACATACTCCACACTGTACAATATAATTCGGATAAAATAACATTAAACAATAGTAGTAGAAATTCCAGATATTACAATGTCGCAGTCGGGGCAAGTTGGACCAGGAAGGCAGTCTAATTATGATAACGAGCTAAAAGGGCTGAACGATAAGCTCCCAAGAAGGACGATCCAGTCTCAGTGGTTAAGAAGCGACGCTGGCCATCAGAAACCCCCTGCTCATAAGCTAAGGACATTTCAGTCTTGGCCTCCTCAAGTTGAGCTTTGAAACGGAAAACCTTCTCAGACTCATCTTTGGCTTGAGCCTTCGTGAACTTCAGCTCCTTATTTAGCTGATAGCCATTTGAGCACATTCCAGAACGGTTTCTCGCTCGTAGATCTTCCTCAATGTGATGTCCAGGCGATTCTCCCTCTCGACCAACTTAACCTCCACGGCGGCCTTAAACTCGGCCGACAAATGAGCCACCTCGGAGGTAAAAGGAGAGGGGCTTTCTCTCTTCTGTTACTCAGCTTGATACACCAAGGTAGAGCAAAGCAAAAAAAAAAAAGCAAAGTAAAATCCGAAAGAAAAACTAAAAAAAAGGGCAAGAATTTCTTGAAGCACTTCGATGATTACCTTCCCGAAATACATCTTCATTAAAATCAATTCGGATATCCTTTGAGGATCCCCGCAATATCTCCCTATCTTTATCAGGAATCAGGGAGCTGAAGAAAGGCAAGAATTTCTCGAACTCCTTGCACCGTAGTAAGGTCTTCAGGCCTTAACTAGAAGGAGTGGTAGCATCAAGAGCTTTGGACTGTTTGGAAGAGCTGGGGACTCAAAAATCGGGCTCGCTTGCCCACTTTGGATTTCCCAATCGAGCTAATTGGACCCGATCCAGTGGTTAGCGGGGGAGCTCAGTCAGAAGGAAGAGGTACCCCGACCTTTGACATCTTGGACCCGGAAGGCTTCTGCTTCGATTTAGAAGAACCTTAGGCCTTATCCTTGGTAGGTTGCGCCAACTTGGGAACATTGACCGCCTTATCCCTTGTAGGCTCGGCGGGCTTAGTGGCGTCGGATTGGCAGTCCTCATAAAATGATCTGAGAAAATAAAATCACAATCAACATATTTAAAGGAGAGAAGTGGGAAGACATAAAAAAATAAAATGAAAATAGACCTACCAGTATCCGGGATGGGCGGGTTGTAATATCCTGAATTTTTTAGCAATATTTATCGATGATTTCATTGGAATATTGATGTGGTGAATCTATTTTTGTGATTTTGAGTGAATGAAATTTAAGATGTCGGATGATATTTTCTAATCCCGTCAAACAATCGTTGGTAGAATGCAGCAGTGTACAACCAGAGGTGTTCGGCGGTTCAAAACCGTCGGTTTTGTGAAACGTCTGTTCATGAACCGCCGGTTCCGATTGGTCGAAAATCAGAACTGAAATCAAACCGCCTTATGACGGTTTATGGTTACGGTTTTGAACCGTGAACCGCCAGTTCCGAACCGAATCGAAACTGGTGGTTCATTTTTTTTAATTGAATTTTTTAAATTCCAATTAAGAAAATGAGGTAAAAATTGGACTTGAGCTTAATTCAAGTATTTAAACTTGAATTTTTTAATTATAAATATTTGAATTAAGCGCTTATATATTTGATATCTGTAACTTTAAAGTTTAAGAATCAAAATCAAAGTCATCGTAGTTCATTTTTAAATTTCTTGGGGGAAGGGGGAAATTGGAAAAAATGGACTTGAGCTTAATTCAAATATTTAAAGTTAAAATTAAGAATTTCAATTTTGAATATTTGGATTAATTTGCCTACATATCTCCTTACCTTAGGAATCAAAGTCCTCGTAGTTCACTTACCTTAGAGAGCGGAGGCGGAGAGGAGATGGTTCAATCACCCAAGTCAACCGAATCATTGCTAGATCCGGTATCATATGTGTTGGGAATAGTGCCCTAGGACATTCGATGTGCCTAGATTTGTAATTATCACATTTAAATAAAGTTATTTGATATCATTTATTTCTCATTGATTATTATTATAATATGTGCATGTTTTAATCTTATAATAATCGAATAATAGTTATTCACGGATAATAAGATTATTCAAATATCCCTGGTACAATCACGTTGAGTAGAGACTCAAATGATTAATATACTAGTATAAGTTTGATTGATAATCATTGGATTATTATGCGTATGGTACGGATCAATCTTATGGGTATTGGTTGGAGAACTAATACTGGACAGACCCGCATTGAGATCACTGCATGGAAATGTCATAAGTGAATCTCAATATAACAGTATGTCAATAAATCCTTGAACCTGAGATTATCATAGAGTCCAACATGATAACTGCTATGCCTTGACGTAATCCAACGTCATCTGAAACATGGTGATCATAAAGATTAGCGATCGGGATTAATGGGAGTCATGTAGAGGGCAATGAATAATCAAGATGGGGATTTGTCCCTCTCTTTAGTGAGAGAGATATCTGTTGGGCCCCTCGATAAGTAGGACTGAAGGAAATGCATGGTCATGCTCAAATGAATAGTCATTTGATTCAATCAGTCTACTTAAGATCGAGAAAGCATTTGAACATAAATAAGTATGACAGACTCCATGACTTAGATCAAATATGATATCGCGTGACAAAGGGATTTGACACGTTAAAAGGTTTAATGGACTATTAACTTATATTATTTGGGTAATCATAATGTCTTGCTAGAGGCCGCTTATGATTTATCGATGATTTCATTGGAATATTGATGTGGTGAATCTATTTTTGTGATTTTGAGTGAATGAAATTTAAGATGTCGGATGATATTTTCTAATCCCGTCAAACAATTGGTAGAATGCAGCAGTGTACAACCAGAGGTGTTCGGCGGTTCAAAACCGTCGGTTTTGTGAAACGTCTGTTCATGAATCGCCGGTTCCGATTGGTCGAAAATCAGAACCGAAATCGAACCGCCTTATGATGGTTCATGGTTACGGTTTTGAACCATGAACCGCCAGTTCCGAACCGAATCGAAACTGGTGGTTCATTTTTTTAATTGAATTTTTTAAATTCCAATTAAGAAAATGAGTTAAAAATTGGACTTGAGCTTAATTCAAGTATTTAAACTTGAATTTTTTAATTATAAATATTTGAATTAAGCGCTTATATATTTGATATCTGTAACTTTAAAGTTTAAGAATCAAAATCAAAGTCATCGTAGTTCATTTTTAAATTTCTTGGGGGAAGGGGGAAATTGGAAAAAATGGACTTGAGCTTAATTCAAATATTTAAAGTTAAAATTAAGAATTTCAACTTTGAATATTTGGATTAATTTGCCTACATATCTCCTTACCTTAGGAATCAATGTCCTCGTAGTTCACTTACCTTAGAGAGCGGAGGCGGAGAGGATATGGTTCAATCACCCAAGTCAACCGAATCATTACTAGATCCGGTATCATATGTGTTGGGAATAGTTCCCTTGGACATTCGATGTGCCTAGATTTGTAATTATCACATTTAAATAAAGTTATTTGATATCATTTATTTCTCATTGATTATTATAATATGTGCATATTTTAATATTATAATAATCGAATAATAGTTATTCACGGATAATAAGATTATTCAAATATCCCTGGTACAATCACGTTGAGTAGAGACTCAAGTGATTAATATACTAGTATAAGTTTGATTGATAATCATTGGATGATTATGCGTATGGTACGGATCAATCTTATGGGTATTGATTGGAGAACTAATACTGGACAGACCCGCATTGAGATCACTGTATGGAAATGTCATAAGTGAATCTCAATATAACAGTATGTCAATAATTCCTTGAACCTGAGATTATCATAGAGTCCAACATGATAACTGTTATGCCTTGACGTAATCCAACGTCATCTGAAACATGGTGATCATAAAGATTAGTGATCGAGATTAATGAGAGTCATGTAGAGGGCAATGAATAATCAAATGAGGATTTGTCCCTCTCTTTAGTGAAAGAGATATCTGTTGGGCCCCTCGATAAGTAGGACTGAAGAAAATGCATGGTCATGCTCAAATGAATAGTCATTTGATTCAATCAGTCTACTTAAGATCGAGAAAGTATTTGAACATAAATAAGTATGACAGACTCCATGACTTAGTTCAAATATGATATCGCGTGACAAAAGGGATTTGACACGTTAAAAGGTTTAATGGACTATTAACGTATATTATTTGGGTAATCATAATGTCTTGCTAGAGGCCGCTTATGATTTATTATTTAATAAAGTATTAAATAATTGCCAACATAATATAAGCCTTTTGGGTCGCACGTACGATAATTATAGACAAGCAGGAATAAATATCAACTAGGAATAATAAATATAATATTGGATATTATATTTATGAGGAAATTAAATAATAAGTAATATATATAATATTGGATATTATATATATTGTATTATTTAATAACTCGAATGGTAACTAAGCAAATACTAGATTCTTGAATCTAGGGTTACTTAGTATAAATTGGGAGTCTATGACTGTAATACCCGGTTGTAATTCAGTCATTATCATTCAGTATTTATCGTTCAGTAATTGTCACTCAGTAAATTTCACTCATTAATGATCACTCATCGTTCATATTCATTCATAATATTCACCGTTCAGAGTAATTATATCGTCATTCATCATCAATCTAGTTGGAGAATCGTGCCGTGTTTATCATCATTGTCATATTCATAGTGGGCTGTGTGTGAGGAGTAGCGCACGCTACGAACTCTCTTTAGCGCGCGCTAATTGAGTTCAGGTAGCGCACGCTACCTCCCAACACTAGCGCACGCTAATGTAGTTCAATGCAGGCAGTCCAGAAGGCACTGGAATGCAGTTGGGTTGTAAGTAGCGCACGCTACGAATGGTAAGTAGCGCGCGCTAGTAGGTCGGAGTAGCGCATGCTATGCAGTCTATGTTGCGCTCGCTAAGGACGGATCAGGCAGAGTCCAGTAGCTACTGGATTGAGTTGGAATAATTCCTAGCGTACGCTACGAGTAGTTATTAGCTTACGCTAATAGGTGTCACTAGCGCACGCTGTATATTGTGTGTAGCGCGCGCTACCGCGAAGAGATTAGAGAACAGGAAGTTCTGGACTTCAGTACTGGGCATCAGATAAATCGTTAGCGCACGCTAACATTTTGAGTTAGCGCACGCTAAGTATACGGTTGTAGCGCACGCTACAAAAGGTACGTAGCGCATGCTACCGCAGTAATGAGGGTACCGACTACCCAGTACACCCGTTAGCGCACGCTACGCACAGGAGCTAGCGCACGCTAACTGGGATTTGCTATATATTGGACAATGCAGTCCATTTCGTCATTTCATCATCTCACTTCATTCCTTCGGCGATTTCGGGTGATTTGGAGAGTTTTCTTCGAGCTGAATCCACAAATCATCATCTTCAAGCTTATCATTTGGATTAATCATCATTTCATCATCCCCATCACATCAAATCAAGGTAATAATCTCTTGGATCTAGAATTTCGGATTTTTGGGTTTTCCTTCCGATTTCTTCGTGTAAGCTTGGATTGTTGTTGGAATATGTTAGATATGGGGTATCTACCTTGGATAAATGTATTCCTACGGATTTAATAACATATATTTCGGATTTCATGTATTGTTGGGGTTTGATTCAAGAACACCTTGGAGTTGACTTTGATATTTGGGGGGTTTTCGATTAGATGTTGTCGTTAACTCGTTTTTTGGATTCCTATGGGATTATTGATATCATTGGAGGTGTTTTGTTGGTTTGAAATACTCATTTTGGAGTTGGTTTCGACATATTCAGGATGGATATTATCAAAAGATGTATGTTTGCTAAATGTTTGTTTGAATGCCTCAATGAGTTCGAATATTGTTGTATCGACCTTTGAGTTAATCGTAATTCATGCTTGATAAGTATATTGAGCGGATTATTGGTAATTGTGTCATTCATGGTTGTTCGAGCTACCGACATCTCGTTTTAGGACATTGTTCGAGGAAGGACATTTCGACACCGGTATTGTGTAAGTAAATTCTTACTCGGTTAAAAGGATATTCATTCCTTACGTTGTTGTTCATTCATACATGTAATTCACTCATAATATATCGTTCATGTCGAGACTTGTATTTATCAACTCATCACGTAACTCACGAGGAACGACGGTTCCAAAATCATTTCATTGAAGCTATCACTCGTTGTATCATTATTTCATCTCGGTGAGTCGTTCTTGATCCTTATCGGATTCTATTCATTACTCCTCACCTTGGTCATTTCTGTTCTGGTGATCTTCCGGAATTATATTGCATGGCCAGTTGGCGCATGTGTGAAATTGTAGTCGGGCACACTATGGTCATGTGTATATGCGGGACTCCGGACACATTGGACTGTGCGCACGGTAATGTGTATACGCGGGACTCCGGACATATTAGACCGTGAGACTAATTAGACCAATAGCGGGTGTATATGCGGGGCTCCGGACACTCAGCTATTTGTGCTCTCACGCTTTTCATTTGGGCGTACATTGATGCTCATCATTCAACTTAATTCATTAATTCATTCATGTGATTAAGTGATTGTTGTATATTGTTCAACTCTTGAGTATTGTTGTTCTATGTAACTGATCCCGTTGGGGGATGTTGTTTTCAGGTCATGGCAAGGCTAAGGCACGGGAAGAGAACGTTGACAGCGAGGAGTCCCAATGATACTAGTAGGGCCCAGTCCTTTCAGTCTTCATGTTTTCTTCATTTGTATTCCGCTGCAGACTTCCACTTTAAATACTCATTTTAACTGATGTTGTATATTTTATCTTCATATAAAATATACATGTATTCTGTTTTTATCCTGGGTGTGTTGTACTCGAAACTCCTCATCGGAGTAACTATTGATATATTGTGGTTTGGTACTACAACTATATCACTTAATTCATTAATTTTCATTCGCCTAGTGGGTCCCAATTGGGGGTCCACGACACTGTAATATTCGCCTAGTTTGGGGTGTTACAGAGTTGGTATCAGTGCGTGGTTTTGAATACTACCTTCCGAGTCACATCTCATTGAAATCATCGTTCATCAGACTAGTATCATTAGACTTTCGCGTCACGTATGACCCGTGGAAGAGCTGAGCCCCTCAGACCAAAGAACAGTAAGATTTCTGACGCCATGGTATAATTTCTGGCAATAAGAATCACTCATTCCTCATTTTCGTTTGTGATCATGTCGAACATGTTAACTCATTAATCACTCAGTTCATTTCACTGTTCAGTTGTTGATCTTGAGGATCGTATCATCAACCTTGTTAACTTGTTCAAAATAATCATTTCAAGGATTTCATCAGATAATCTCGTCAATTCAGTTGATCATTCATGTAATCATTGTGTTTGAGCGCGTGTGCTCAATTTCATCGTTTCATAACGTAATCATAATGTGATATTCATGCGAGATATATAATCATCTTGTGACTTTCCCACTTCAGAATGGAAAGAGCTGGCAGAGGACGCGGGGGAAGAGGCCGCGGTGCGGGCCGAACCCCGAGAACTCGTGTGAATACGCCTGCGAACGCGAGGAATAATGCTAATTCATCGAGCAGCGACACCGCCACTCATTCTCCTGGAAATGATCATTCACTGTCAGGGAGTCGTACCCAGGACACAGCTCATTCATAGGGTGTTCGGGTTGACCCACTCGCTTTTATGCAGGGCATGATGGCCCAGATGACTCAAATGGCACGTCTCATGGAGACGATGCAGAACTCAGCTACTCAGAATCAACAGGGTCCTCCGCCGCCACCTCAGGGGCAGGAGAGGGGTGTGAGCAGTATTATTGGCGACATCTCTCGCCAAAGACCACCTACCTTTGAGGGCTCATCTGAGCCAGCGGATATTGTTCATTGGATTGAGCATTTCGAGAAGTTATTTGCTATGTTGGATTGCCCCGAAGGACATAAGGTTTCAGTTGCGGCTTACTATCTGGGTAGGAGCGCTCATTCGTGGTGGTTATCGTTGAAGCCCACCGACGGATCATGTACTTGGGATCAATTCAAGACACTCATGATGGAGATGTATTATCCGGCCCCACTCAGAGAGGCTAAGTTATCGTAATTACTCACTCCCGACCTCTCAGCGGACGATGATGTTCTCGCCATTGCCGAGAAATTTCAGGAACTTCTCCCTTTCGCCTCGTCTATTATTCACTCCGAGGCAGACAAGATCAAGTATTTCAGCAAGAGGTTGAAGCCTCATATGCGGATGCAGTTGCTTAATCACAATTGCACCACTCTGGCCGAATTCATTGAGAAAGCTCTTACTTATGAGCTTACTGCTAAGGAGATTGCTAAGCAACAACCTTCATCTGCTGGCAAGAAGTCTAAGAATCGAAATCAGCCTGAAGGTAGTCAGGCAACTTTCAAGAAGCCTCGAACGGGCTCTACTTTCACCGAGCGACCTCTTATGGCGCCCAGACCTGTGGAATCTCAGTCACGAGCGGCCAGTTCGACCATTACCTGTTTCAATTGTGGAGAATAGGGTCATTACAGCACGAAGTGGTTGAGGCAAACCGTCACGTGCAATAACTGTGGAATGGCGGGGCATAGGGCCCGTTTTTGCCGAAAGGATTCCAAACCTACTTCGGCGTCATCTCAGGCCCCGAAACAGTCAGCGGTTCCAAATCAGGCTACTCAGTCCGCGTCGTTTAAGACGACGGGAGCTAATAAAGGCGAAGCCCACGGCTATCAGACGGGAGCATCCGGTTCCGGAGCTGGCAAGCTCCGAATTTATGAGATGAAGAAAGCTGATGATCCAGAAGCCCGAATGATCTCAGGTACACTCGAAATTCTATCTCAACCTGTGTGTACCCTTTTTGATACTGGTGCATCGCATTCATTCATTTCCGAGTCGTGTTTGAGTAGACTACGTCTGGGTAGTGCTACTAGTTCTGAGCCTTATGTCATTGATCTACCTGATGGTAGAAGAATTATCGGGAATCGTGAGATTAAGAATTGTCCGATTCAGTTTCATGGACGTGATTGGTTGGCAAACCTAATCATGGTAGATTTACCGAGAGACGACGTCATTCTGGATATTGATTGGATGGATCGTCACGATGCCGTCATTAGTGTCCATAAGCGTATGGTCACTATCATCTCAGACGATGGGGTCGAATGTGTATTTCAGGGAGGTAATCCCAGCTGTTCTGGGAGAGTCATCAACTTGATGAAAGCAGTGAAATTACTCAGTCAGGGTTGTGTCGGTTATTGGTGCTATATGACCAAGACCGAGAAGCCATCAGTAATGTTGACGGATATTCCTATAGTGAGAGAATATGCCGATGTATTTCCAGACGAGTTACCTGGTTTGCCTCCACAGAGAGATGTGGAGTTCACGATTGAGTTGGAGCCTGGTACCAATATCGAAGGCACCGTACCGGATGGCCCCGACTGAAATATAGGAGTTGAAGAATCAATTAGAGGATTTGACCGAGAAGGGTTATATTCGACCGAGTGCGTCCCCGTGGGGAGCACCAGTGTTATTTGTCAAGAAGAATGATGGTTCGTTCCGCTTGTGTATTGATTACCAGGAATTGAATCGGGTGACGATCAAGAATAAATATCCTCTACCCCGTATCGATGATCTTTTGGATCAACTTCAGGGAGCTTCAGTATTTCCAAGATCGACTTAAGATCTGGATATCATAAGTTGCGAATTCGAGAGTCGGATATCGCAAGGACGGCGTTCCGAACACGCTATGGTCATTATGAGTTTGTGGTAATGCCGTTTGGGTTAACTAATGTACCTGCGGTGTTCATGGAATTAATGAATCAGGTCTTCATCGACTATTTGGACCAGTTCATGGTTGTCTTTATCGATGACATTCTAATTTATTCTCGTGAACGGGAGGAACACGAGTTTCACCTTCATCAGGTGCTCGACGTGTTGAGACGAGAGCAACTTTATGGAAAGTTTTCCAAATGTGAGTTTTGGATGTCCGAAGTGACATTTCTCGGACACGTAATTTCATCTGACGGAGTTCGTGTCGACCCTCAGAAGACGGAGGCGATCCGAGATTGGCAACCTCCGAAGAATGTTTAGGAAATCCGGAGTTTCCTCGGATTAGCTGGTTATTATCGGCGATGTGTGGAGGGATTTTCTAAAATTGCTCAACCCATGACGAACCTTTTATGGAAGGATAAGAAATACACGTGGTCCGATGCGTGTCAGCAGAGTTTTGAGGAACTCAAGAGACGGTTAATGTCAGCACCTGTACTTTCCTTGCCGCAGGGGACGGAAGGATTTGTGGTTTATAGTGATGCGTCCGGACAGGGTCTCGGGTGTGTGCTCATGCAGAATGGAAAGGTCATTGCCTATGCTTCGCGGCAATTGAGACCTTACGAGGTTAATTATCCGACACACGACCTGGAGCTAGCAGCCGTGGTGTTCGCCTTGAAGATTTGGTGTCATTATCTTTATGGCGTTACCTGTCAGATATTCACCGATCATAAGAGTTTAAAGTATATATTTACTCAGAAGGAGTTAAATATGCGACAGAGACGGTGGTTGGAATTAATCAAAGATTATGATATCGAGATCCTTTACCACCCGGGCAAGGCGAACGTTGTCGCCGACGCCTTGAGTCGTAAGTCCGTTCAGGAGTAGATGCTTGCCCGTTTAACAGTTTAGAAGGAACTGCAGCAGGAATTTCTGAGACCCGAGATCGAGGTCTGGTTATAGCGAGTACAAGGGCAACTTTGTACGTTAGAGATTTCATCGCCACTCGAGGAGGTGATCAGGGAGAATCAGGGTTCGGATCCATTTTTGTTACGCATTCGAGATGATGTGACTTAGGGGAAAGCCCCTGGATTTGTGGTCCACGAGGATGGAGTTTTGAGATTTAAGAATCGGTTGTGCGTACCGGCGAATGACGAGTTGAAAAACTCGATTTTGATTGAAGCTCATGCTACCCCTTATTCCGTTCATCCGGGGTCTAGCACGATCTACAAAGACTTGAAACAAAATTACTGGTGGAGTAATATGAAGCAAGAAGTCGCGGAATTTGTTTCGAGATGTTTAACCTGTCAGCAAGTCAAGATAGAACATCAACGACCGGCGGGTATGCTGAAACCGCTCCCTATTCCAGAGTGGAAGTGGGAAGATATTTCGATGGATTTCATCACGAGTCTGCCGACGAGTCGTCGTGGCATGAATCCAATTTGGGTAATTGTGGACCGCTTAACTAAATCAGCTCATTTCCTTGAGATTAAGGATACGTGGGGTCCCGAGAGACTTGCCCAGTTGTTCATCAAAGAGATAGTGAGATTGCACGATACTCCTAAGAGTATCGTTTCCGATCATGACGGACGATTCGTGTCTCATTTTTGGAAATCAGTTCATTGTGCCATGGGAACTCAGCTTAATCTCAGCACAGCCTTTCATCCTCAGTCCGACGGACAATCAGAGAGGACTATTCAGACTTTGGAGGACATGTTGAGGGCATTGGAAACATGATTGGGAAGCCCAACTACCGTTGATCGAGTTCACGTACAACAATAGTTGGCATGCTTCGATTAAGATGGCACCTTACGAGTCCTTGTACGGTCGTCGTTGTCGATCTCCTTTGTGTTGGGATGACTTATCAGAATCAATCGGCACCGAGCCCGATATGCTTATAGCCGCCCGTGAGAAGGTAGCTTTGATCAGGAGTCGTTTGTTGACCGCTCAGAGTCGGCAGAAATCATACACAGATAATCGTCGTCGACCGTTAGAGTTCGAGACGGGTGACCATGTTTTGGTCAAGGTATCCCCGAGTCGAGGTATTTTCCGTTTTGGGAAGAGGGGAAAGTTGAGTCCGAGATTTATTGGACCGTTTGAGATTTTGGATCGAGTAGGCGAGCTAGCTTATCGATTGGCCTTACCTCCGGCATTGAGCCGAATTCATAATATTTTTCACGTCTCTCAGTTACGGAAGTATGTTGCGGACCCGAGTCACATACTTCAGTTCGACGAAATCGAGATCGCTGATGATCATTCGCATGAGGAGCGTCCTATACGAGTCTTAGAGCGGCGAATCAAACAGTTGAGGAACAAGACGATTCCTTTGGTTAAAATTCAGTGGTCTAGACACGGGGTCAAAGAGGCTACTTGGGAAACCGAGGATAGTATGCGGGAGAGTTATCCCGAGTTGTTTGACCCGTAGTTTCGGGGACGAAACTCTTTTAAGGGGGGGTGTATGTAATACCCGGTTGTAATTCAGTCATTATCATTCAATATTTATCGTTCAGTAATTGTCACTCAGTAAATTTCACTCATTAATGATCATTCATCGTTCATATTCATTCATAATATTCACCGTTCAGAGTAATTGTATCGTCATTCATCATCAATCTAGTTGGAGAATCGTGCCGTGTTTATCATCATTGTCATATTCATAGTGGGCTATGTGTGAGGAGTAGCGCACGCTACGAACTCTCTTTAGCGCGCGCTAATTGAGTTCAGGTAGCGCACGCTACCTCCCAACACTAGCGCACGCTAATGTAGTTCAATGCAGGCAGTCCAGAAGGCACTGGACTGCAGTTGGGTTGTAAGTAGCGCACGCTACGAATAGTAAGTAGTGCGTGCTAGTAGGTCGGAGTAGCGCACGTTATGAAGTCTATGTTGCGCTCGCTAAGGACGGATCAGTCAGAGTCCAGTAGCTACTGGACTGAGTTGGAATAATTTCTAGCGCACGCTACGAGTAGTTATTAGCGTACGCTAATAGGTGTCAGTAGCGCATGCTGTATATTGTGTGTAGCGCGCGCTACCGCGAACAGATTAGAGAACAGAAGGTTCTGGACTTTAGTACTGGGCATCAGATAAATCGATAGCGCACGCTAACATTTTGAGTTAGCGCACGTTAAGTATACGGTTGTAGCGCACGCTACCGTTGCGAACAGAGGGTACTGGACTACCCAGTACACCCATTAGCGTACGCTACGCACAGGAGCTAGCGCACGCTAACTGGGATTTGCTATATATTGGACAGTGCAGTCCATTTCGTCATTTCATCATCTCACTTCATTCTTTCGGCGATTTCGGGCGATTTGGAGAGTTTTCTTCGAGCTAAATCCAAAAATCATCATCTTCAAGCTTATCATTCGGATTAATCATCATTTCATCATCCCCATCACATCAAATCAAGGTAATAATCTCTTGGATCTAGAATTTCGGATTTTTGGGTTTTCCTTCCGATTTCTTCGTGTAAGCTTGGATTGTTGTTGGAATATGTTAGATATGGGGTATCTACCTTGGATAAATGTATTCCTACGGATTTAATAACATATATTTCGGATTTCATGTATTGTTGGGGTTTGATTCAAGAACACCTTGGAGTTGACTTTGATATTTGGGGGGTTTTCGATTAGATGTTGTCGTTAACTCGTTTTGTGGATTCCTATGGGATTATTGATATCATTGGAGGTGTTTTGTTGGTTTGAAATACTCATTTTTGAGTTGGTTTTAACATATTCGGGATGGATATTATCAAAAGATGTATGTTTGCTAAATGTTTGTTTGAATGCCTCAATGAGTTCGGATATTGTTGTATCGACCTTTGAGTTAATCGTAATTCATGCTTGATAAGTATATTGAGCGGATTATTGGTAATTGTGTCATTCAAGGTTGTTCGAGCGACCGACATCTCGTTTTAGGACATTGTTCGAGGAAGGACATTTCGACACCGGTATTGTGTAAGTAAATTCTTACTCGGTTAAAAGGATATTCATTCCTTACGTTGTTGTTCATTCATACATGTAATTCACTCATAATATATCGTTCATGTCGAGACTTGTATTTATCAACTCATTATGTAACTCACGAGGAACGACGGTTCCAAAATCATTTCATTGAAGCTATCACTCGTTGTATCATTATTTCATCTCGGTGAGTCGTTCTTGATCCTTATCGGATTCTATTCATTACTCCTCACCTTGGTCGTTTCTGTTCTGGTGATCTTCCGGAATTATATTGCATGGCCAGTTGGCGCATGTGTGAAATTGTAGTCGGGCACACTATGGTCATGTGTATATGCGGAACTCCGGACACATTGGACTGTGTGCACGGTAATGTGTATACGCGGGACTCCGGACACATTAGACCGTGAGACTAATTAGGCCAATAGCGGGTGTATATGCGGGGCTCCGGACACTCGGCTATTTGTGCTCTCACGCTTTTCATTTGGGCGTACATTGATGCTCATCATTCAACTTAATTCATTAATTCATTCATGTGATTGTTGTATATTGTTCAACTCTTGAGGATTGTTATTCTATGTAACTGACCCCGTTGGGAGATGTTGTTTTCAGGTCATGGAAAGGCTAAGGCACGGGAAGATAATGTTGACGGCGAGGAGTCCCAGTGATACTAGTAGGGGCCCAGTCCTTTCAGTCTTCATGTTTTCTTCATTTGTATTCCACTGCAGACTTCCACTTTAAATACTCATTTTAACTGGTGTTGTATATTTTATCTTCATATAAAATATACATGTATTCTGTTTTTATCCTGGGTGTGTTGTACTCGAAACTCCTCATCGGAGTAATTATTGATATATTGTGGTTTGGTACTACAACTATATCACTTAATTCATTAATTTTCATTCGCCTAGTGGTCCCAGTTGGGGGTCCACGGCACTGTAATATTTGCCTAGTTTGGGGTGTTCGTCGGATTAAGGTAATTCGATTAACCTCTTAATAAATCAATTAAATTACTGCATGTAGATCCTCGTCTGGGTTTTTGTTTATTTATTCCGCTGCGTTTTACTTAATTTTATTGTATTAGATACACGTAAAACCCAACAGTGGTATCAGAGCCAATTTGCAAGTAATTTAATTATTTATGTAGAACATATTAATGTGTAAATTATGTTATAAAATATAGATTTTATAAAAATAATTTTTCTGGTTTAATTTGATTAAATCGGATGGTCAAAATTTAATTTTCTGGACTGTTTTTCGGATAGCACCGCAAAACGGGTCAGTTCGGGCAGGTTTGGGTTGGGCCCGGGTCGACCCGGACCCGCGGGCAGCGATTAAATCGCAAAATTAATTGCCGCTGTTGAAGGGAATCGATCCCCGCGCCACAAACCTCGCCCAGAAGGTCTGGGCTGGAGCAACTTTTGTTAATCATGTTCACTGGTATTGTAGTTGACCTGCTTTGTAAAATTAAAAATTGATGTTTTAAAATGCATTTTTGCGGCCGGCGGGATTTGAACCCGCGCGGCCATGTGCGGGTGAAGGGCGCTCGGCCATCTGGGCTAGCAATTCAATCTATTGAATTTGATGGGATATTAGTCTTAAGTTTGACTGTTCAATTTCCTTATGAGTTGGTTTTACGGCCTGCGTGTCGTTTAATTATAATTGGTTTTACGGCATGCGAGTCATTTATATAAATTATTTAATTATTTTACGGCATGTGTGTCGTTCGCACCTCTATGTAATTTAATTTACTAGTGTAGTATCAGAATTCATTAATGTAATGAAGACAAGAAGGACGAGACGGACGGACTCGAGGAGCCAATTGATCGCGTATGACGTTCCAAGGAATTGGGAAGATCAACGAAGACCAATTGCAACCTTTTAGATTGACCCTTGTGATTTCCATGTTGGCTCATGGAAATCACATTAGGAATTATGGTCATGCTATACACGGTCCTATACTTTTAATTGTCATGTGATGCGATGTATGTTTAAATTTATGCATGTATGTGATGCTATGTATGTTTAGATGTATGTTAGTAAACATAGACATTAACATAGGATATAAATCCTTCGTTAAATTTTTTAAATGTCGTTCATTCAAAAAACACCTATCAAGACTTCGATCATCTTGAGTGGGTAATGCCAAAGCTGGGCGCTCGGATTATCTTAGTAAGGTAGGATGGGTAATGGTGATACCTATGCGTTTTAATGAACTAAGAATTCAAAAGAGTTTTGAACCTTAAGGCATAAGATGGGATTATAACATGCTTGGGCATAAGATGCCAAATCCCATGAATATAATCTAAGAGTTACATATGATGTAATCGATAAAAGGTTATCCACCTAAAGTAGCTCAATTCTAGGCGTCATGCCAAAGCTTAGTTTAAGATTGTGAAAAATGGGATCTTAGCCCACTAAAATTACAAATGTTGTAAAATTGAGGGTACTTTATTTTAGTGGAAGTATTTTTCGAGAAATAAAATAATGTGACTAAATACTTTGCATATTGAATTTTGTAGATAATATAGAATGGCATCAAACAACACGCCCACCATTTCACTGCGATCAGTCCTTGAGAAGGACAAGCTCAAAGAAAACGGCAACAACTATCTGGATTGGATCCGGAGCTTGAGAATAGTTCTCAGGCAAGAAAGAAAGCTGTATGTTCTTGAGGAAGAAATTCCCAATGACCAAGTTGACAATGAAAACAAAGCAACAAAAGGATGGAATAAACATTGTGATGATTCCATTGATATCAGTTGTCTTATGTTGGCCACCATTTGTCCAGAACTTCAGAAGAATCTGAAGGAAATGGAAGCTTATGAGCTAAATGCTCACCTCAAGGGAACTTTCTCGAAGCATGCTAGGCAAGAGAGGTATGAGACCTTTCAAGCCTTGTATGCTTGCAAGATGGTTGAGGAGACATCTGTCAGCGCTCATGTGCTCAAGATGAAAGGATATACAGTTAAATCTCGATAAATGAATGTTCGATAAATGAACAACCTTGCCAAATGAATAATTTTTTCCGGTCCCAACTCTTTATAATATGTTCAAATTTTCTTTCGATAAATGAATAATTTCACTTAGTGAATATTTTTCTCTGGTCCCGATCATATTCATTTATCGAAGTTTTACTGTATTGATCATCTTGAAAGGCTTGGTTTTCCACTTTCTAAGGAGCACTCCATGGATGTGATCCTAAACTCATTGCCCGAAAGTTTCGGTCAGTTCATTATGAACTATAATATGAATGAGATGGAGAAGTCCATTGCTGAACTTCATGGGATGCTTAAAACGGCTGAGCAGAATATTAAGAAGAAACCAAGCCATGTGCTGATGTTCAGCAAAGGGAATTCCTTTAAGAACAAAACCAAGGGTAAGACAAAAGTTGCCAAATCTAAAGACTCTGCTAAGCTAGTTTTCAAGGCTAAAGCTCCCAAAGATAGAAATTGCCATCATTACAATAAACTAGGACACTGGAAAAGAAATTGCAAGATTTACTTGGAAGAGCTAAAGCGTACCAAGGGTAATGAGACTACCACAGGTATATTTGTTATAGAAGTTAACTTATCTACTTCTAACTCCTGGGTATTAGATACTGGATGTAGATCTCACATTTGTACAAATGTGCAGGGGTTGAGAAGCAGTAGAGAGCTGAAGAAAGGGGAAGTGGATCTAAGAGTCGGCAATGGAGCAAGAGTTGCTGCACTAGCCGTAGGAACTTATGATCTAGTTTTACCCAATAGGCTTTTGTTAGTCTTGAACAATTGCTATTATGTTCCTGCTATGAATAGGAATATTATTTCAGTTTCTACATTAGATTGTGAAGGTTACAGTTTTCTTATTAAGAATAAGATTATTCGTATTTTCTTTGATGACTTGCTTTATGGTACTGCAAAGTTATATACTGGCCTTTACAATATTGATCTAGATGAGTCCAACACTTTGGAAGTCTATAATATTGCATCCAAGAAACCTAACTCAATGATTCTAATATGATTTACTTATGGCATTGTCGACTTGGTCACATAAACTAGAAACGCATTTCTAAACTCCATAATGATGGACTTTTAAACTCTTTTGACTATGAAACATATGGGACATGCGAATCTTGTTTATTGGGCAAGATGACGAAGAATTCTTTCACCGGTCATGGAGAAAGGGCTAGTGATCTATTAGGCCTAATACATACTGATGTATGCGGACCTCTTAGCACTCATGCCAGAGGCGGATACCAATACTTCATTACATTTATCGATGATTTTAGCGGATATGGATATGTTTATTTTATGAAGTATAAACATGAATATTTTGAAATGTTCAAAATATTCTAGAATGAAGTACAGAATCAACTTGGAAAGATAATTAAATCCCTTCGATCGGATCGAGGTGGCGAATACTTGAGCGAAGAATTCGATGATCATCTTAGGAGTTGTGGAATTGTTTCGCAACTTACTCCTCCCAGAACACCTCAGCATAATGGAGTGTCCGAGAGGAGGAATCGAACTTTATTAGATATGGTTCGATCCATATGAGTCGAACAGAGCTTCCATTATGATTTTGGGGCCACGCCTTAGAAACAACAACATTCACCCTTAACCGTGTTCCATCTAAAGCAGTTGAAAAGACACCATTTGAGAAATAGACTGGTAAGAGATCAAACTTGTCTTTTCTAAAGATCTGGAGTTGCGAAGCGTTCGTAAGATGCCAAGTGTTTGACAAACTGGCAGCCATATATGAAAAATGTTTATTTGTGGGGTATCCTAAGAAAACTAAAGGATATTACTTTTATAAGCCCGCTGAGAACAAATGTTTGTTGCTCGAAATGCTGTATTCTTAGAAAGGGAATTTATTTCCACTAGAGACAGTGGGAGAAGAGTAATTCTCGAGGAAACTCGAGAACCAAAAGAAGACATTGCTTCACCGATGGAAATCGAACAGGCTCAACAATCAGTTGAAGAGCCCGTTCAAAACACACAAGTCCCTCGCAGATCTAATAGGATGCGACATGAACCTGAGAGATATGGTTATCTCATAACAGATGATGATGACGCATCGCTCATAGATGATGAGCCTAGTAGCTATACATAAGCTGCTTCAGGACCAGAGTCCGAGGAATGGCTAGAAGCCATGAAGTCAGAGATGCAGTCCATATATGACAATCAAGTTTGGAACTTGATAGATCCATCCGAGGGTGTTAAAACCATTGGGTGCAAATGGGTCTATAAAAAGAAGAAAGACATGGATGATAATTTGTAAGCCTATAAAGATAGACAAGTGGAAAAAGGTTATAGACAGATTCATGGTGTTGACTATGATGAGACCTTTTCGCCAGTAGTCATGCTTAAATCAATTAGAATTTTATTTGCCATTGCCGCAACTTCAGTAGCACCATCACGCTCTACATATATGACTTTTCTTGACCTTTCTAAATGAATATGCTGCTCATCGAATATCTAATGTACTCTGTTACTAATATCTAATTCTGAGTCTGCTGCTTAATAAACATATATCTAATAATTGTCATCTATACTCTATCACCTCATCACAGGTTTGAGTCTATTTCTCAGCCATATATCTTCTAAGGATAATGTTCAACCACGGAGCTAGACACTTACTTTGATAACAGTCGACTCACCCAAGAGAATGCAATTGGCATTGATATTGTGAATTTAGATGCACTGAAATGGTAGAAAGAATCTACCAAATACAAAATTCTTTCACGAATGGCTGCAGATATTTTAGCCATTCCAATCAGCACTGTGGCTTTGGAAGCAACTTTTAGTGCCGGACTTAGAGTGATTGACACTTGTCGTGCTTCTTTGGAGCCAAAGACTGTTGAAATGTTGATGTGCACGGGAGATTAGTGTCGTAAGCTTCATGGTATAAAGAAGAATGATAAGTTTAAAGTTTCTACTAATTTCATTATTGAATATTATTGTTAAGTTTTAATAATGTAGTTTTCTTATATGTTTATTTATTGTTCTCTATGTATAGAAATCACAGAATCCATCAGAGGTTGTACTACCCAACTCTTGAACGAGTCTATAAACGATATAGATTTAAGCATCCAGTGGTGAGTAAAAGTATGTTATTAGTTTATTTGTTCTTTTGAGTGAATGTGAATGAAATAGACATCCAAGAATGTGGACTTAGGCTTATGTTGCTGTTTAAATAGTTAACTAGATTATTTTTTCTTTAAAACTATCTCTCATGCATTGAAGCTGATATTGGTGTTTTGCTAACTAACAAGGTTATTGTTATTTAAATAGTTTCTGTTTTTGTTTTTGTTTAGGGAATTGACGGAGCTGGAGAAGATTGGATGTCCATTATTCATTTTGGATAGTTGTCGCTCGTCTTATTTTGTGTTATTCCATACTGTGGATGTGTGACGAATTTCATATCTAGTTTGCTTTGTGTAAGGTGTATCTCTGAACTTATGGAATTATGGTACTTAGTATTTGAATTGGTTTAATGTTTAGTTTTTTTATTGCACTGTTCATTACCTTGTGGAACGGTTTTTAGACACTCTATTAGTTTTTTTTCTGTATGATTTTTGCTTGGTTGTATATGAATTTTGACTTTCTCTTGTACTTTCGAACACAAACGAACTATTAAACAAACTAACAAACGGACTATTCGAACACAATCGATCCGAACAACCAAACACTTATGAACGAATGCGAAATTTTTGAAATTTTAACGAACCGAACACGAGCAAGTGGTTATTATGTTCGTCGAACACGAACATGAACCGAACATACCATATATCGAACAAACGAACTTCCGTTAAAGTCACTGTTCGGTTCGTTCGGTTCGAAATACACCCATACAGGCCAAAATTATAATTAAAACTAAAAATAATTTAAATAATCTAAAAATTAATTGGAAAACTAAAATCTATAAATTAAATAAAAATATACGCACAATACAATTTTCAGTTTCTATTTTTATTTTGTTGTACTCGTCTAGCTTTATTAATGCATTCCTCGAAAATACCAAAAAAAATATTAAACAAATATCAAACAAATTAAGGGGAAACGAAACTTTTAATGTTTGATTAATATTTTTATTGGTATTTATTGATTTTCTTTAGGAATGCGATGATGAAACTAGAAGGTAGATACTCTCTCCATCCATAAACTACTTATCCTTTTTGTCATTTTGGTCCTTAAAAATATTACTCCTTTCCAAATTTAGTAAGTATACCTCACACATTTCACCCTAAGACTCTGTTTGGCCAAAAGTAGCGGACAACGAATAAGTTAGCTTATAAGGGATAAACTAGCTTATAGCGGATGAGGTAACGAATAGCAGAAAAGATAAATGATTAAAATTAAAGCGTTTGGTAAAACTAGCGGTTGAAGTAGCTTATAAAATAAAATTACGTAAATAGATATTTGTAATTAATGCTTGTAAATGAGAGAGAAATTCATTTAGTGGAGGATAAATGAAGAATTTAATTAAAATAACGAGGGTAAAATTGAGAGAAAAAATGAAACACTAAGTTATAAGCTCAAACACTACTTCAAGTAGCATTTAAGAAAAATATTGTAATCTACTGAAAAACACTATAAGCTACCACTGCCAAACACTTATCAATAATTTATACGCTAGCTATAAGCTAGCCGATTGACGCTGCCAGAGAGAGCCTATAACTATAAGCAAAGTAGAATAAATTATTCCAATCACAAAACACTCAAATTAACTTCTTAAACCTAGAGATGTTAAACGGGCTCGGGCCCGTAGGGCCGGCCCGTTTAACCCGCCAAAAAACCGGGTTAGGGCCGATATTTCCTAGCCCGTTTAAATCCGGGCTTTTTGGCCTGACTGCTAAACCCGTTAGAATGGCCAGCTTAGCTAGGCTAACCCGAAGCCCGATATATATATACACACACTATATTAATATTATACATATACACTATATTAATATTATATATATATATATAATATATATCAATATTATATATAATATATATTATTACTGTATTTGTAATCAATTTTTTAATACCAAAGCATAAAATTGATAAGTTCTATATCCTCATTCATAAAACTATAAGTTTTTGGTACCATTTTGATTGAAAAGACTAAAATGTCCTCTCTTTTTGTGTTCAAAGTTGACTTCTCTTTTTTTTTATATATTTAATTTAAACTACTTTTCTTGTCTTTTTTCCTTTTTACTTTCCTCCTCCGATCGATATTAATGTCCAGGAACCAAAATTTAACTACAAACATATACATCAAAACAACACAGCCATTTTATTTTTGACAAAGGGTCTCTCAAAAATCTTATAGAAATCACAAGATTGTTCGAAAATAAAAGTTGACGTTGAAATAGGACTTCATTTGTCGTGCTTCTGAGTTCATAAAGAAGGTATGTATCATTATTTGAGCGATTAAAAAAATTCAGATCTGTTCTTACGGACACGATCGCCGCACACGATGGGAAGCCGCGTGTGCAACGATCGTGTGCAACGATCGTCTTAACGACCTTAACATCGTGCGCAACACTAACGCGTGTACGATCGCTTAACACGATCGTATAAAATCGTGTCGGCGATCGTGTTCATGGGCGAGAAACTTGCACGATCACCGCACGGTAGTATACGGCCGTGTGCATCGGTCGTGTCAAGGCGCAGTAATATTGTTCGCTCATTTTTACGAATAGTTATTCATCTTTTTGTAATCGGATGTCGTGGCGGCGTATTTTGATACATCACGGTGGTCATTGGGAGCGATCGACATATGTAGACGGGGACTCCTTTTTGTCTATATCGACACGAGCAAAGTTAGTCGTGCAAACCTCGTGGGGGTTATCGAGAGAGGTTTTGGGTGGTCCAAATGAGTCCGATTACAAATTATGGTACTTGACACACATGGCCAAAGGAAACAAAGTAAAAGTCTATTAAGGGCGTACCGAGATACTTCGATTACTAGTAGAATACAAGGAGGATCCCGAGGTCTATGTTGAGAACAGCAGACTCCTCCACTCCCGAGGTTAATATGGGATGTAGCGGCTCGAGAGTAGAGCCGGCAACATAAATTATGACATGCCTTCCAAAGAGTATCAATACGAGGAAGATGAGGAAGACGAGGAAGATGAGGACGATGAAGAGGTGCATACATCCGAAGATGACGAGTGTTGTAAAGACTTGCTTGAGTCACTATCTGCGGAATTTCTTGCTTGGGTTCGCCAACCGCCCAAATGGATAGGATTATGAGTCGTCGGAACTTCTCATCCGACCATCAATCTGCGACGAGCATGAGCATCTACAATCAATGCGTAATGGATCATTCCATTTCGGACCCGGTAGTGCCGGGACTTTGGGTTGGGTCGGCGGCCTCCACCGTTCTGGTCGGCTAGAGGTGGGGTCCACCTTTCGTTCAAGACGAGTTGAGGATAAGCGTAGGAATGTATCATTTGGAAAACATGCTACAGATGTATCACGATCGTTCGCCGATAAACGTATAGTGTTTGTGCAGTAAGAGTGGGCGAAGAAATTGTCGGTTTAGGTTGTGTGCTATTGAGGTGCAACTATTTGGAGAATTACTAAGTTGACATTGGAGCACAGTGTTACCACGATTTGAACCGTCTTTGCCGCACGATCGGTCACTCGAGGTTGCGCCCATTATTTTGCTAAAAGATTGGCCGGTGAGGGGTCACTTTGAGGCCAAAGGAGATGATTGCGAGAGATGTGTAGGGAGTATGGCATTGACATGCTATACGCTTTGCTCTCCTGACGAGGAATATAGCGATAGAGAATACATATGGCGGCTTCGATGAGTCGTATCGAGGCTCCCATCTTATCTGCATTTGTTAAAACAGCGTAATCGAGGACAATTTATGATTTGCAGACGACTCGTGAGGGAGTGTTTCGCCACATGTTCGTTGCACTCGGACAGTATTAGGGCATTTGATACGTGCCTTCGACCGGTGATTATAGTTGATGGGACCCACCTAAAGGGAAGGAATAAAGGAACTCTATTTGCGGCCGTCACATTTGATGGGAACGAGCAAGTTTTCCTCTTCTTTGTTGGTCTCGGTCCGATAGAGAACGACGAGTCATGGACTTATTTTACGTATAACTGCGCAGATGCTACAATCCGACGGAAGATTTACGGATTGTGAGTGACCAACATAAGAGCATTGAGAATCTTTGTTGAGCCGTCTATCCGAATGCATTCCACGGGTTTTGCTATCACCATCTTGCAAAAATCGACCTCCTATGGTGCGCATGCTATAGGACTCTTTAGAATCTACGCTACACGCATCGAGAAGAAGTTTTGAAAACTACTTTTGAAACTACATATCGAAAGCCACTAATGGGGCGCACAGCCTTTACGAAATTGGGCCGTAGAGGTGGGCTAGGTCGAAGTGTGTCCGAGACGACGCTATAACTTCTTGACATCAATCTTTGTTGAATGCTTTAATAATCGTATGTTGTGGGCTAGACGTTTACCTGTTTGCTCGTTACTTGAGATATTTCGCCTAATTTTAGAGAATTGGTTTGATGAGAAGCGGGGAGAAGCTACGTCAAGAGACCATGAGTTGACAATGCACACTTTTGAAAAGCTTTCTAACTCTGTGCAAGCCAGTCTGACTCTTAAAGTTCGAGCTACCACCCCACTTGTTTATAAAGTCGAAGAAAACAAAGTTTCTTATGAGGTCGACCTTCGAACATGGACATGTTGTTGTCGTGAGTTTGATTTGGATCAGATTCCATGTCGTCATGCCGCGCTATAAGGTACATGTCTTTCTTTGTTGTGTGCACGATCGTTACCCACGATGGGCACGATCGTTACCTACGATGGGCACGATCGTAACCCACGATGGGCACGATCGTAGCCCACGATGGGCACGATCGTAACCCACGATGGGCACGATCGTAACCCACGATGGGCACGATCGTAACCACGATCGCCCTTATCGTAGACCACGATGGGACACACGATGTGCACGATCGTAACACAATGGGCTCGATCGTAACACACGATCCCCGTGATCGTAACACACGATCGTAACCCCACGATCCGTGATCGTAACACACGATCGTGACCCACGATCCCGTGATCGTAACACCACGATCGACGCGATCGTGTTTTCCCATCGTTTGCAAAAGCAGGATGGTCCGGATTTATCACCTCATCAATATAAAAAATACATTATCCTATACAACATCCTTGACATAATTGCTTATTGTAACAGGCGTGCCGGCAATGGTTTGTCCGTGTATGATTTTGTTAGTCGTTATTTCAAGCAACAAGGCCTTAGAGAGACTTATAAGGAGCATATTAGTCCCATCCCACATCCTGATGAGTGGAATGTCCCACCGGAGATCTCATCCATCGTTTGCGTACCTTCAGAGGAGGTACGACAAGTCGGCCGACCAAGGATGAGTCGCGCACGGTCCGCTGTTGAAAATTTGCACGCAGGTGGACGGCCTCAGGTGTGCGGTAGGTGTAAAGGAACCGGCCACAATAGAAAATCTTGCAAAGCATTCATTCCCATAGGGGGTGTGGATTTGAATATCCCCGAAGAAACTCAAGAAATCGATGCACAACCGAGGCAAAGGCGCCGGCAGAAGAAGAGGTGTAGCATTTGCCGTAATGATGACCATGACATAAGGGGATGTCCATACCGTGAAACTTAAATTCCTTATGTATTTTTATATTTTGTGACTTACTAGCAACAATAATGTGTTGATATTTTGATCGACCATGTATTGATTCAAAGATTCGATTATTAGTTGAAATGCATAATTTTGTGTATATTTTCTTTACCTTTGAATTGAAATTTAAGTGTTCAGTAATGTAAAGCAAATAAAGGTGACTATGGAGCCAAACATTAACCATAACAAAGTAGCTCACTTCAAAGAGCAATAGTTTAGAGTTCCAAAGCATATAACTTTACAAAACAAAATTTAATCACCATCACACAAAATATCTAATAATAACATAACAAAAACAATCAATTGGATCCCTTTTCCCCAATCTGCAACAGTATCTTTAGTCTTGTATCACCGTCTTCATGAACTTCCTCTTCCAAAATAAATTTTTGCTTTTATTCTCGAAATCTCCAAATCATTATCATCATCACCATCTAGTATGGTGGAGTGCTCATGATGTTTTTAAATAGACCTGTTTCATGGAACACATTAATTTGCAATGATAGTCACTACACATACAACAAAATCAAAAACTTACTCGAGCATTGAGTATCTTCCTCTCGGCCTAGTTACGTATGGTGGGTTGGGAGTAGGTATCCTCCTTCTTCTTTTTGGTGGTGGTGCTTCGCTTCCTCCTAAATCGGTTTCGTAATCGGCTCATTTCGCGTAATTGAAATTTAATGAATTTTAAGCGATGTTAATTGATTAGGGTTTGAAGCGAAAAAGGGTGGAGACCGACGATGGGATTTTAAAGTAAAGGGGGACACAGGATTTTATAATAAAGGGGGACCGACTTATAATAAAGGGGGACCGACGGGATTTTATAATAAAATAATGACCTTTGAAGTAAACACGATCGTGTACACGATCGCGCGATCGCGTGTTCCAATCGTGTGACACGTTGGCAGCAGTGTCAAATTGGCCGTATCCACGTATGCAGACGGCCGTGTACACGATCGCGCGATCGTGTGTTCCAATCGTGTGACACGTTGGCAACCAGTGTCAAATTGGCGCCAGTATCCACGTATGCACACGATCGTGTACGGTCGTGGCCACGATTGAACACGCGATCGTGTGCACAAGAACGTCAAGAATTTTCACCAATTTCTCAAATTACTCGCCAATTTAGGTGTTGTTACTTATATATTAACAATTATTTGTTAATGATACACTTATATAACAAGTTATTGATTGAATTACCATAATATATTGCATATCATGTGTCGTCAATTGTTCTATTAGTAAATACGTACGGATAAGTTCAATCATCTGGATGAAAGACCTCATATACTAATGAATTACAACGAAATGACAAATAGGAGTTCGTATAAGAAGCCATATTGTAATTAATGTTTGAACAAGCGATGTTTGAATCACAAAACATCATTCTAGATAATACAATACTTCAAATTTGCAAAAATCTCAAAGTTCATATGCACACGATCGTGTGCAGTCGTAATACGATTGAACACGCGATCGTGTGCACAAGAACGTCAAGAATTTTCACCAATTTCTCAAATTACTCGTCAATTTAGGTGTTGTTACTTATATATTAACAATTATTTGTTAATGATACACTTATATAACAAGTTATTGATTGAATTACCATAATATATTGCATATCATGTGTCGTCCAATTGTTCTATTAGTACGTACGGATAAGTTCAATCATCTGGATGAAAGACCTCATATACTAATGAATTACAACGAAATGACAAATAGGAGTTCGTATAAGAAGCCATATTGTAATTAATGTTTGAACAAGCGATGTTTGAATCACAAAACATCATTCTAGATAATACAATACTTCAAATTTGCAAAAATATCAAAAGTTCATATGCACACGATCGTGTACACGATCGTGTGCACGGTCGTCTACGCGATCGTGTGCACAAGAACGTCAAGAATTTTCACCAATTTCTCAAATTACTCGTCAATTTAGGTGTTGTTACTTATATATTAACAATTATTTGTTAATGATACACTTATATAACAAGTTATTGATTGAATTACCATAATATATTGCATATCATGTGTCGTCAATTGTTCTATTAGTACGTACGGATAAGTTCAATCATCTGGATGAAAGACCTCATATACTAATGAATTACAACGAAATGACAAATAGGAGTTCGTATAAGAAGCCATATTGTAATTAATGTTTGAACAAGCGATGTTTGAATCACAAAACATCATTCTAGATAATACAATACTTCAAATTTGCAAAAATATCAAAAGTTCATATGCACACGATCGTGTACACGATCGTGTGCACTGATATCTCTGCGATCGTGTGCACAAGAACGTCAAGAATTTTCACCAATTTCTCAAATTACTCGTCAATTTAGGTGTTGTTACTTATATATTAACAATTATTTGTTAATGATACACTTATATAACAAGTTATTGATTGAATTACCATAATATATTACATATCATGTGTCGTCCAATTGTTCTATTAGTACGTACGGATAAGTTCAATCATCTGGATGAAAGACCTCATATACTAATGAATTACAACGAAATGACAAATAGGAGTTCGTATAAGAAGCCATATTGTAATTAATGTTTGAACAAGCGATGTTTGAATCACAAAACATCATTCTAGATAATACAATACTTCAAATTTGCAAAAATATCAAAAGTTCATATGCACACGATCGTGTACACGATCGTGTGCACGGTCATCTACGCGATCGTGTGCACAAGAACGTCAAGAATTTTCACCAATTTCTCAAATTACTCGTCAATTTAGGTGTTGTTACTTATATATTAACAATTATTTGTTAATGATACACTTATATAACAAGTTATTGATTGAATTACCATAATATATTGCATATCATGTGTCGTCGATTGTTCTATTAGTACGTGCGGATAAGTTCAATCATCTGGAAGAAAGACCTCATATACTAATGAATTACAACGAAATGACAAATAGGAGTTCGTATAAGAATCCATATTGTAATTAATGTTTGAACAAGTGATGTTTGAATCACAAAACATCATTCTATATAATACAATACTTCAAATTTGCAAAAATATCAAAAGTTCATATGCACACGATCGTGTACACGATCGTGTGCACTGATAAATCTCTGCGATCGTGTGCACAAGAACGTGGCCACGATTGAACACGCGATCGTGTGTTCAATCGTGGTCGCGTGTTCAATCGTGGCCACGGCCGTGTACGATCGTGTGCACGGCCGTTCCACGATGGTACTCACGGTCGTTTGCACGGTCATGCGACCATCGTGCGCACACGACAAAGATCGGACGCATGACCGTGGGTAGGTTGCACCACGATCGCAACACGATGGCCACGATCGTGTGCATCCATCGTGTGTAACCGAGCCAACACAATCAGTTTAACAACACTCACACATTCATCCAAAGCTGTCTAAATACAACATAAATATTGTACAACACAACATAAACCATTCTACATGTCTAAAGACAACATAAAGATTTTAGCGGCTAGGCCATATCGATATTTCTTAATATATTTTTCATTAAGTTCCTTGATTTGGTGCCTTGCTCCACGGGTTTGCAGAGGCAGTCGATCCAAGTACATGCACGCGAAGGGGCCACAATCGTGATTGTCGTTCGTATGAACTGTAGCTCTCGTGGCATAATTTTGAAACTCATCTCCGTGTCATACTTCGTTTTCGATTGGTTGTTCATCCAATACCGGATTGAGCTAGCACACGAGGCATCGACGCATAATCGGTGTGATTGGTTGAAGCGGTAACGACCATCTTCGTGGTGGTGTGACAAGGAATCGTACAACTCCACGGTCCATGATATGATGTCAATCTTGATAGTCACCCAGTGGCTTTGGTCGAGGCAACAAATGGCAATGATCTGTTGGACCAATATGTAATCATATAAGATCATCACATCAAACATAGCGAATCATTTATAAATATAAATTTCAAATGGCAACAAATCGTCAATTATTTATAAATATAAATTTCAAACTTACTTCGTTGCAATTTAACCATGGAACCGCATGTGGTGTATCAAGACCTGTCATGTAGTCCTCGATGCATTTAGGAATTTTCCACTCCTTGTAAACCGGCTTCCCGTCACCTTGATGCCAAGTGGATCATCCGGATGGAGTCTTGCAAACTCGTTGGCCAAAACTAACTACAAAAAGCGAACCACAAAATTAAAAATATCGATATCAAACCAATGATATACAAGTGAGTAGGTTATAGAACTTACGTAAAATAGGGAGCCGGCAAGTACGGTGCCAACTCTACCGACACCAACACTACGGACTCCCCTCAGAAGCCTCACTCAGTCGCAAGCACATAACAGTCTATCACCTCGGCATCAAAGTCTTCACGGCTAGACTCTATCCGGTCAAATAACGCCCGAGTGAGAGCATGCCCGATCTCAAACACCGGACAATAGCATCACGTGGTGCTCCCTCTGAATCAGAGGTACAACTTCTTGAGCCTCGCTATCTCTGGGAGGCGCAACCACAAAAGGCTCTCGAAGAGCGGCGGATGGTCGACTCACTCTCGGTGGAAGACTACGCTCACCCAAATCTTTGCGTTCGGCACTCTCACCATCTTCGTCACCCTCAAGATCCCTCTCACAACTATAACGATCGGAGAGGCAGATGCAGGCCGCTCGATCTCAAAAGCCAGGCTTTCGATCTGAAATGGAGCAGTGCTCAGACCACCACCCTCACTACGAAACATCGCACCGTAATGATGCTCGTCCCCGAAACCGATCGAACATCGTCCCATCTTTGAAACGGCGCCTCAAATGGCTCATCATACCGATGCTCGTAATCAAGGGGCTGCCGAGTCCGCTCAACGTAATGATGAATCCGAGAATGGTGACTGTCTTGGACCTCGAGAATGGTGGGTAGGCGGATCCGAGAATGGTGACTCAGACGCCGAGAATGGTGACTCGAATGATGACTAGCCGACGATGAGAATGGTGACCGTGTCTTGCGCCGAGACCGAGTGACGTGGAGGGTCGGGAATCCTCCGCCGGCGCCGCTATCGAGGCGAGAATGACGAGGCCTATCATGGCTCCCAGTGAGTAGTGTCTGGGCTCTAGAACGCCTATGCATAGGTCCGAAGAAATCCACGATCCCGAGAAAGCACCGGCGAGAAACTCGAGCAATAAATCCGGACTCGGAATCGTCGTACAAGATCGCCTTCAAACGGCGATCGAAGTACTCATCCTGCTCGTGTCACAGGTGTGGTCCGACAAGGAAGTCGTGGACACAACACACCCTCTCTGTTGCCTCTCCCGGTCCGATGTCTCTGCACCATGTACCGGTGGGGTACTCTGCCGGCGTCGCTTCGACACTTTATGTGCCGACTCATATGTAATCAATTTTCCGGCACCTTCTTCAACCTATCCATAACTTTCTTCCTCGGGATCGGCGCAGCTCATCCTCCTTATTCCTCACATGACTATTCTTACGGGCTTAATGAACTTAACGTCATAAGGCGAGCCATTCTCAAAGCTCGGGTAGTAATACTCCGCCTCATCCTCCTCCATATGCGGTAAAGAGGGAAGTACTTTGTCTTTGCAACAATAGTCATTAAAGCATACCATTAGATGGGCAATCACATAATGTTGAAGAGATGAGTGAAGTTAGGAGAAAATACGTTGACAAATTTATGTACCGTATCGTCGAAGAAATGAGTGAAATCACAAAACATCTTCCTCGTAGTCCACATCAAACCCCGAGGGACTTGGACAGCTTTATCTCGACTACCACACAATGCTCCCAATCTGGGAATCATCTCATACGACCATATTTGTAAAGCCCAAACAGACCATAGAAGTGATAGTCCTTGTGCTCTTGTCCCTCCTTCATGGCAACGTTGCCTATGTAGTAAGATAAAACCCCAAAGGCATAAGAACCCCAAGGAAACATATCCCATCGCTCGAAATCCTCCACTAATGCCCATGCCCATGTCTCGACCATCATGTCGTCACGGCATAGGATAAAGTAGTAGTAGATAAGCAAATTGGCAACCTTGAGATAATCTCTTATGTCTCTACCAAAATCTCGAGCATTGAACCTCTTCCGCGAACACTAACCTTAATGTTTTTGCCATGGAGTATTACGTGGAAAATACCGTCGGACGGAAGGAGATGGTCGTCACGGGGATGGAAGGTAGAGTTTCCAAAATGGAGTCCGTGATCAAGGCGAAATCACGGGCGGTAAAGCGAATGGTCCTCCCGCAAACCGGAACCACGACTCATCCGGGGATTTGATCACCCTCGATTGACGAGCAATCAAGTGATGTAGGGCGTGTTGAACTCCCATTCCTCCTAACTTTAATCAAGCGCCCCGGGACCCCTCGGTCAAGCTCTCGATAGCTCGATCGGCAAGCGGAATTGCGGCCCATACTCCTTAATGTCTCAATGATCTCTTTAAATACCGCCTCCCGTATGTAAAGATTCACTTGACGTGTAACAAAACGCAATGTAGGTCTCTTCCATACGCAACCTGCGCAATATGGACATACAACTCATAAGAATATGATAAAATGCTTAAGAGAACGAAAAAAAAATCGCCTTGCACACGATCGCATGCACACGATCGATGCCCGCCGTCGTGTGAAGACCATCGTGTGCCACACGACGGTTCACACGACGGAAACGATCGTGTGCGGCCGATCGTGCAAGGCGAGCTTTTGCACTTCTAGCACACGGCACACACGATCGGCGGCCGTCGTGTGTAGCCATCGTGCCCACGAAAGACCATCGTGTACACGATGGTCTCATCTTCTTCAAGACGATCGTGGGAAGATGAACAACCATCGTGGCACGATCGTGTGTGAATGAAATACACTAACCGCGGCTCATTGGCCAATTGCTCTTCGATGGAGTGCCACTATGGAACTTCCGGCGTCTTGATTCATTGTGGTAGTCGGAGGTCGACATTTTACGGCCGTGAAGGGTTTCACGACGGAGACTTTTTTGCAGAGAGGAGGAGAGTTTTTGCAATATTGAGTTGTGGGACCTTTTTTATTGTTGTTTAGTTTTAATAATCTTCCTTTTTCTTTTTAGTTTTTTTTCTCTTATTGGTAGACTTTAAGGGTAATAAAGTCTTTTAACACATTTTGGTATCAAAAACTTATAGTTTTATGAATGGGGATATATAACTTGTTACTTTTATGGTTTGGTACTAAAAAAGAGAGATCCCATATATATATATACATAAAAGTGTATTTTTTGTTATATTTATTATAGTAGAGTTGTTACTATATATATAAAATATATTGTTATTGTTTTTTTTACTTATAAAAAAATAAAAAATAGATTTTTTAAATATTTAGCCCGTTTAGCCGTTTAGCGAAACCCGTTAGGGTTAGGGTTAAGCCAATATTCTGGCCGTTTAAATCAGCTTTTAAATTAGCCACATTGGCTGAACCACAGGCTAAATTTCGTTTAACATCTCTACTTAAACCCATGCTGAAATCAAAAGAATAACTTGCTGATGGACGGAGCGCGTATTATTTTATTTAATTTGTGAATTTTAGTTTTTAATTAAGTTTCAAATTATTTAATTAATTTTAGTTTTAGTTACAATCGTAGATGGTTAAAGTCGGATACAACCAACTTAGAAGAAAAAATTGAACATTTTAACAATTTAACAGATCAAATTCAGATACAAATGATTTGGATGAGTCAATTTAATAGATCAAAATTGAATACACGAACGGCGGACAGATACCGCACATGATTATGAACGCACGAGAAATGAAATTTTCCCACTAATTTTCAAAACAAGTCTAATTCACATGGTCAAAATACCCAAATTGTGATTTAACTCGCCTGCCCTGGGCTTTGTTTCTAGCCAGTCACCTGATCTCCGATCCGACCAACATCGTCATCGAGCTCTTCCTCCTACAGCTTGCCGTGGATCTCTGGTAACCTACCTGCGATAACAACTTAACGGGGAACTACGGGTGAAGAATTGCGTAAATTTCCACTCCGGGCGGGCTGTAGCCCGGCATAGCCCTAGTGTAGATCCGCCCTTGGGGAAACCCCATTCAGGTTCTGTTTTTTTGCATGTGGCCTTTCCCATTTTTCTTTTTCCCATACGCCTGATTCGTTTATCCTCACATGTTCTGTTCAATTACAGGCTCGCCCAGTAATATGATTGCTTTAGGAGGCAGCTCTGTTGACCGTTCTAAGTGGAAGCGCAAGTATAAATGTCTTTCATTTCCATTTAATATTTAGTAGTATAACAACTGCATAGGGATACAGAATTTCCGCATCTTTTCTTATACTCCTGACCTATGTTAAATAGGTCCATCGTAACACTTGCACTGACAGTCCTTACAAGTTCGCAAGCAATTCTTATTGTCTGGTCAAAGAGGGCTGGCAGGTATGAGTACAGTGTTACAACTGCAAATTTTCTGGTGAGTGAATGATATTTCCATTTGGCTAGTCATTATGTAATTAACAACTGAAAACTGTTTGGCGAGTAAATGTCATTATCTACTAGGGTAGTTATTATGTAATTATAGAACTATGCTCTTTCCGTTTCCGTTAGATTCTGGAAAAGGTCTGTGTCATTAAAAAATTGCTCTGAATTTGGTCTTCATTTGATTATTGCTGACCAGGTAGAGGCTTTGAAATGTGCGCTATCACTTGCAGCCCTGACAAGAATCTGGAGGAATGAAGGTGTTACGGAGGATAACAGGTTCACTCCCGTTCTCTGTGCATTTTGCATTAATTGACAAAACAGCAGATATCAAGGATTTGGACACATAGAAGAGTTTTCTGTAGCAAACGATTTTTAGAAACACTCGATAGACCTGAAAACCACAATGTAATGAACCATATAATTGAACATGTTCCTCGACCAAATACCAATTTCGAGCATAATTGACTCTTGATAAAAAAAAGAACTGCTCCTTTACCATTGAGTAAATGTTTACGTAAGCCGAAACTGAAAACTTCTCGGAAATGTTTGCATGCTGGGGCGGCGGGGGAGGCCCAAGGAATTTTCTGATACATAGTATTTCTGAATTATTTTGACCCGTGTAGTTGACAGGAAATCTGATTTCTCCATCAACATTTAACTGAAATTGTTTTTCTGTTTTATGTTCTCCTCACTAGGTTGAGTACATCATGGAATGAAGTTAGTGTATACCCCATTCCTGCTGCTCTTTACCTCGTCAAGAATTTACTTCAAGTAGGTTTTCATGCTTGTCTGTTGAATATTTCCATCAATTTTTATTCCCTTCTGCAGAATGCTGTTTCTAAAAGTGTGTTTGTGGCAGTATTACATCTTTGCATATGTAGATGCTCCAGGCTACCAAATACTAAAGAACTTCAACATTATCAGCACTGGTGTGTTATATCGTATCATTCTCAAGAAAAAGTAAGTCAGTCCTCTCAACTTACTCTATTGAGTTTAAAGTTTTGAATGTAAAAGGTCTATGGTGCATACGTCCTTCTGGGTTACATTAGGCTGAATATTTCAAGATATTTGTCGTGGTATACTGGCCAAAATAATCTTAAATCATTTTTTTCTTGGGTTTATGGATGAGAAGGTGGCTGATGATCGATGAGTCTTTTTTAAACAAGCATTACTTGTCTGAAAAATTTCTTTTTCAGGTTGAGTGAAATTCAGTGGTCTGCTTTCGTTTTGTTGTGTGCTGGGTGCACCACGGCACAACTTAATTCTAGGTAAGTATGTTATGATTATATCTCTGTGTTCCTGTATTGAAGCTTGGTTTAGAGTGTTCACCACATAGTTCATAATGCACACATCCATTTCATGATAATTGGAGGATGTGGACTTTGTGCATGCTTTCTGTTTGGCCAATCAGTTTTAGAGTCTTTCAGACTTCGTAGAGCTCAATAACTACCCCGGAAAAATTCATTTATGCATGTGAAGTAGTGATACATTTAAGCTAGAGGGCAGAGGCTTTGTTGATCCTAATGAAAATGAATGATATGAGAAGGGGGGATCAGAGTCAGGAAGAGGGAACAAACTTGTGGGCGCCAAATGTAAAAATAATATTGATAATATACTTGTAAGTCAAATCTCTAAAAAATAAAGTCAACTGTTTCTATTTGCTTAAGAATATATCAGTGTTGGGGGGCACTGAAGTTTAATTTACTGGATATCTTTTATACCTTTTTCCAAAGTTGTTAAATGTGAAAGCCGCACCAAGGCGTTAAGGGCTCCTATATTCTGAGGTGCAAGGCGCAATGCGAGACGCGCGCCTGTCAAACATGAGGAGCAAAAAAAAAAAAAAATAAGTAAATGAAATTATAAAGTCATCCACATAATAACAAATAAAATATAACTATCTAAAAACATGTATAAGTTTACAAAAATAAAGATTCAAAACATAAAAGAACCTTCAAAAGTGAAGAAAACAAAACCAAAAAAAAATCCAATGATACGGAGGTGCGCCTGAAGCGCGTCTAGGCGCAGGTAAAAGGCACACCGAGGTGCCCCTAGGTGCTCGTCTCACCCACATCGCCGCCTTTGGTCTTGTCTTGAGAGGCGATGAGTTTTTTTTTTTTTTTTTCTACGCGCCTTTCGCCTGAGGCACCCCTTTTAACAACTATGATCTAAATGGCGGACTATCAAAACTGCCGACTGTCAAATTATCATTTAGAGAGACTATCATCTGTTCAACGGCCCTTGTACCTACAAATTGCGTACATATTTATATGTGAATCAAGAGCTATGTTTCGTGATAGTATGCGCCACGTGGATTTATCTACTACAAACACCATGGAACACAAGAACTCCGTGGTTGGACTATCCTCAACAAGAAGCAGAGCCCACTCAGAGGGTGTTATTTACATGATAACTAAATCACGAAAATGAGTCCGAAGATGGTCAGTAAATTATGTGGCCGAATGGTTCAATTGTGATTTCGGACAAAAAGTATCCTGACGATTTTGCTAGATGCTTTTGGTAAACAAGAAATTTCGTGCACCATTTTTTGTTAAATGACGAACAAATGCAGTTTGACCAGATGATCATGTATCTCTTCCACAACAATAAAAAGATAAATAAAAGTGATGTTGTGTCACGAAAAAGCTCGTAAATATGGAGAAATATTTGCACCCTTACCCACTATCTGGATTGGGTCCCACATATCGAAACCAATCTTTACCATTCAACTACTTAAAGGCCTATAATTATTCTAACGTAGAAATGTTGGAAAGCATAGAAATATAAAACAGCATGGTAAGAAATTATTGTAAAACAAATCACAATCTTAAGTATAATTGTTTATACAAGAACGATAACATACTTGTGATCTTAGGAGCAACTATAGATGTGCATTCATAATAAGCCACAAAGCATATTAAATCAAAAAACTGGCTTTAATATATAATGTGGTCCTGTGTACGAGGTAATTGTTACTAATTTAAACCATTTCCGTAACTAAGACAGATTGGTAAAAAACAAAAATCTATTGCATGCGTGGATCAAATTTCTATTGGTCTATTATTATGAGAATTTTGGTTTCCATATTAAGGGATGAAATAACTGTAATTGTATGGGGGAATTGTGCTACGTTTCAGTGTTGCAATTTTTGTCCCCTGATTCTGGTAACTTTTAATTCATAATTTTATTGCTTTATTGCTTGGTTCTCAAGTATGTGATATTCAATGACAGATAACAATTTTTAACACAATTTTAGTTGATATACAGTTGAACACATGCAGTTAATATAACTATTTGCAGTAGTGGTGTTTAATGATATGACAAGATATACAACACTACATAATAGTTTCTAAATTGCATTATAACATTTGCTACATCAGGAAACACTTGTTACAACCCAAAAGCAAAAGCTTTGTACATCCTAACAAAAGTACATTAGAAGATGCAACCCCAACTAATATTGCAAGTGCTGAACAAAGTTTTCATTTTACAAGATGTACACATCATCATTTTACTAATCCGGTCGTTGTGAAAGAAAACACGACATGGATGTATTGTAATAGTCCACGGATGGTTTGTTCGATACAACTTGTTGGTTACAGTTTTTTCATCCAAAAATTATTGTAATCTTTTGGCTGCAAGAAATAGAGTAGACTTGATTATTGACAAATAAAATGCGTGTGAGAAACATGCAAGTGAATTATGGTGATTTACGTTAACTCAATCGTGTAAGGGACATTGCAACTTAGGGGTAGGGCTGAGCACCGGGTCTGACCCGGCCCGGACCGACCCGGTCCGGAATGGACCGGATTATAAATGGTCGGACTTTATCGACCCGAAGCCCGGACCTGTTCGGAACCGGGCCAACCCGGTCCGGACCCGGTAAAACCGGGTCGGTCCGGGCTGGCCCGGTTCTAGCCCGATTTTGTAATTTTTTTTTGCATATTAAGTGTCCTTTTATTACATATAAAATGCTTTCTTCTTTACATACTCCCATAAAATATAATTATCAATCTTAATATCTTTATTTAGTCACCAAACTCCCAAGTTCAATAATATTTTAGTATAAATAAACTTAATTAGAATAATGTGCAATCATAATCGAGCCATTAATCATCATTATTTTATAACCACTGAGGATAAATTACAATAAAAATATTCTTTTATGTACTTTTATTTTTACCGGGTCGTTTCGGGCTGTCTCGTACGCGAATTTCGGATGGTAAAAATCCCTCTAGTGTCGGTGGGTGTCGGCCGTAGACCGCCTCGACCGGAGTCATAACTGCGGCCGTATGGAAACTCGTATTATAATGATATTCGGCCCACGAGAGCCAACGGATCCACTGTTTCGGTCGTTCGGCCGAGAAGCAACGCAAATACGTCTTTAAACAACGATTTAACAACTCCGTCTGACCGTCCGGATGATACGCCGAGCTCATACGAAGCTTTGTGCCCATAGTCCGAAACAACTCTTTCCAAAAGATACTTAAGAAAATCGAATCGCGATCCGACACAATCGAGCTTGGCACACCATGCAAGCGCACTACTTCTCGTGCGAAAACTCCGGCCACGTCTCGTGCCGTAAACGGATGCCGCAAACCTAGAAAATGATCGTATTTTGACAACCGGTCCACTACTAGTCTACTACTAGGATACAATCAAAAGAGCCCGAGCGAGGCAGCCCTTCCACAAAATCCATGCTGACATCTTCCCACACCCCTATGGAAATTGGAAGTGGCTGAAGGAGTCCCGCCGGTTTCCTTGTATCATACTTATTGCGCTGGCAGACCAAACACTCGGACACATGTTGAGTTACTCGTTTCATCATTCCCGGCCAGTAGACGTTGGCTGCCAACTTGCGATATGTTCGGAAAGCCCCGACATGACCCCCTGTCGGGGATGCGTGGAACTCGCTAAGCAACCGAGGAATGAACGAAGAATTGGGGGATAGTACCAGCCTGCCTTGGTAGTAGAGCACCCCTTGGACCAAGGAGTATCCAGCATGCGATGTATCTCCGTCCTGCAATGCCTTTCGTAATTTTTCATTCTTCTCAATTTCTTTTCCGACTATACTCCATCCCACCCACGTTGGCATCGAAATTGCCGTTAGGTCCGCCTCCTTCGTACTCCTCGATAATGCATCCACCGCCTTATTTGTGATCCCTGTTTAATATTCAATGTCAAATTCGTACCCCAACAGTTTCGCCACCCAAAATTGTTGTGCTGGGGTCGAGACGGACTGCTGGAGCAAAATCACAGACTCCTTTGATCAGTCCGAACTACAAATCGCCGCCCTACCAAGTATGGTCTCCAATGTTGCACTGCTAGAACGAGGGCCATCAATTCCATTTCGTACGCCGATTTAGCCATACTACGATCAGATAACGCTCTACTGAAATAAGCGATGGGGCGCCCTCCCTGCATGAGAACGGCCCCAATTCCATGCCCCGAAGCATCACACTCAACCACAAAAGGCCACGAAAAATACGGTGTAGCTAGTACTGGGGCAGTAGTCACCGCTTTCTGGAGGCTTTCAAACGCTGTCTGGGCCTCAGTCTACCAAAATTTACACATCATATCTTTCTTCAATAGCTGGGTCATGGGACGGGTTATTTGCCCGTAACCACTGATGAACCGACGGTAATATCCTGTTAACCCCAAGAATCCTCGAACCCCTCGGACCGATCGCGGTACTGGCCAGCGCATGATTGCCGTCACCTTTCCCGGGTCCATGCGCACCCCCACCCCTCGATAGGATACCACGTGCCCGAAATATTTCACCTCCTCTTGTCCACATGAACACTTTTTCGGGTTAACCACATAAGCCTGGTCCCGCAATAACCCCAAAACGATTCGGAGCTGATCAACATGTGTCTGCAAGTCAACGCTGTATACCAAGATGTCATCAAAGAAAACCAGGACGAACTTACATAGATGTGGGCGCAATAGATCGTTAATGGCTGACTGAAACGTAGAAGGTGCATTCGTCCGTCCGAACGGCATAACCAAGAATTCGTAATGTCCCGAGTGGGTTCTGAAAGTCGTATTGGGAACATCTTCCGGTGCGATTCGTATCTGATGATAGCCGGGACGATGAGCTTACTAAACCAACGTGCACCACAAAGCTCATCTAGCATCTCTTGGATCACTGGGATGGGGTATTTGTCCGGCACCGTACTCTTGTTCAATTCCCTGTAATCGACACAAAACCGCCAACTGCCATCTTTCTTGCGTACCAGAAGCACGAGGCTCGAGAATGGACTAGAGCTGGGTTGTATTATTCCCGACTCCAACATTTCTTGCACCATTCGCCCCATCTCATCCTTGGCCGTGTGATTGTAGCGGTAGGGTCGGACGGACACGGGTGGAGCTCCCGGCTGGAGAGGAATGTGGTGATCGACGTCCCTCCTGGGCGGCAACCCGTTCAGCAGTTGCATGACTGATGGAAACTCGGCCGCCATCTGCTGGAACAAGGTGCCCGACTCTACCGATTCTCCACTCTCCTCAATTCTCGTAATACTCCCCAACTCCGACACCCAAATCCACCATCCCTCAACTATATCTTGCTCCTTTCGCAAGCAAGCCGCGGAGATTTCACGGCGAACCAACGAAGGCTCCCCACAAAGATACACCTCCCGTCCGTCGTAAACGAACCTCATGGTCAGGTCCCTCCAGTTTGCTCTTACTTCTCCTAGGGTCGCGAGCCATGATACACCTAAGATTAGGTTTACCCCTCCCAACGGAAATACATAGCAATCAATCCGGAATTCCGCTCCCTTCAGCACTATCGAGACCCCTCGACACACCTTCAATCTGACCCTTCCACCCGTCCCCCAGACGCACTAAAGACCGCCCTGAACGATCCACGATTAAACCCCGTTTCTTAGCAACTTTCGGGGACAGGAAAGAGTGGCTGGCCCCACTGTCAATCATAACCAATACCTCGGTCCCCTCCATCCTCCCCGTCATTTTCATAGTCTGCGGTCCATCTATACCCCGAGCTGTAAACATGCGACAATTCTAATACTTGCAACTGAGGATCCTCTGACAACTCATTTTCCAACCCCACACTTGGCGGTTCTCCCAGTTCCGATGCTGGCGGTGGGTCATCCTCGGGATCGTGAACAACAACAACCTGAAGAGCCTTATCTGCGCATTTATGCCCCGGAAAATAGCGCTCCTTGCAACGGTAACACTCACCCCTAGCCCTCTTTTCGAGATATTCTTTTTGTGACAACTGTCGTGGTGGTCGTCCTCCAAACTGATTGATTGAGGAAGTTGATGAGCTGTTATTCTGTGGTCCAGTGGACCCCGTACTGCCAACTTCTGTTACTGACGCCCTCCACTAAAAGTCCCTTTTTGATTTGTAAATTTATTACTTTGGCTTGTTTCCTCTCGACCCATGCAGAAACATCCCAAGGCAGTAGTTATCTGCAATCCCCGAAACCAGTACCAATCACGAAATGAGTAGGTCCGTGTACTCACTCATTGTGCCTGTCTGGCGTGTATACAAAAGGGTTTCAAAGGTATTAGCCGTAGGATCGTCGCCATACCTTCGTAGGAATTCTTGTTTCAGTTGTGCCGATGTCATATGCGGAAAGCGAGATTGTGTCCACTGAAACCAATGGAGGGCCCCTCCTTCCATAGCGATAAGGGCTACATCCACCTTGTGCTTTTCCGGCGTATTGTGAAGCCGAAAATACTGTTCTGCCCGAGCCAGCCAACCTTCGGGGTTCGAGCCGTCAAACATCGGTAGTGAAACGCGGCCTGCCGCCGCGACTGCCTCCGCCACGGCCTGTTCTCCTTGCGTCGGCGCTCCAGATGCGATGAGGTCGGACGAGTCATCGCGCGACCCGCCTGTGCCGCGGTTGCCGGTCGACTGGTTGTGCACCGACTCTCGGTCCTGCTGCTCCGCGTCCCGGTCTTTGGAGCGGCGTCCGCCGCGCGCTACGTCGGCCAGTAGCGCCGCGATGTTCTCTAGTTTGGCCGCTAGGGTTCCGACCTCCGGACAGTTCTTCGCTCCTCTTCTCCATCGCTGCCATTCGATTTTCAGAGTCCATCCATGCAACTGATCGTGTATTGGGCATGAACAGACGCTCACAGCACTAAATTGATAGAGTAAAGAGGAATTGAAAGATTAATACAATAGAAAAGATGACAAAATCAGGAAACTCTCCTGCCCAAGCACCAGGTGCCGATAACTTACTAGGGTTTTCAATGAATAGAAATAAAGACCTACGTTACTTATGAGTAAAGTGCACTTTGTGTGCTCATAGTTTGTCTCAGACCACTTGCAATACTAACTTTCAAAAACTACCACTTGCTATACTGAACTTCCTAATTTTTTACAGTTTGTGTACGTCCGTCAAATCCGGGTAACTTCGTCTGTCTGGACGAGGGTAAATTCGTCTTTTTTCAGTTATCTTCCTCCAGAAACTCATTTCCACCATTGTCAATCTTTGTGAGAACTTGAAACTCGAAAATATCATCCATTTCATAACAAAATATACTCATTTAAATTGCATTAAACCCCCCTCTTTCTCCTCTACGATAGGATATCAATTACAACTATCAAAGATTTACTTTCAAGAATTTGTGTATTTAATAAATTTCAATTAATGTGTAGTTTTTTTTAGTTATGTCCATTTAAGTTTCTCTCACTAAATTAAAATATTAATAGGGAAAATCAATATCAAATTGTAGAGAAGAAGAAGATGCTTGTTTTGCAAATTGAAGTTCTTGATTTCATTAAGAAATGAATGAGATATTCTAATTTTAATTCATCACAAGCTTCAACAATGGTGGAAATGGGTTTGAAGAAGAAGGTGATAACAAAAAGACTGAAATGCCCTTCAAAATATTAACGTAGTTAACCAGATTTGACGGTAGTACACGCGTTGTAAAAAAGTTAGAAGTTCAGTATAACAAGTGCTAGTTTCTGAAAGTCATTGCAAGTGATCTGACGGCCAAACTACGAGTACACAAAGTGCACTTTACTCGTTACTTATTTATACCCACGCAGGGTTCTATAATAATAAAAAAATAATAATATTAGACCTAATAATAATAACAATTATAATAATAATAATACTCAGCCGCCCGCGGCCCAGTTCAGCCCGTGGCCCAGCAGCCCAGTTCTGCCTGGCTCTTTAGCCCGCCCCGTTTTTTTGCTTTTCCTCGCCTCTGATAAATCCGATCCATAACACATTGTCTCTCTGACCAGAAGCTCATGTGCACTGTCTGTCTCCTTATGGGATTTCTTTCATCTTCTGTGCAGTTCTGATGGGGTGTTGCAAACACCATTGCAGGGTTGGGTGATGGCAATTGTAAGTTGCTAAACTGAAATATGATAGCATAGTAAATCTGAAGTTATGTCTGTAAAAGTCTCGTGTAATCCAAATTTCCATGGGAAGATAAATATTGATATTAAAGTTCTGTTGTGTTTATAGAAATATTAGGTCTAAACATTATTTATTTGACCCTTGGTGGATCGCCTCAGGTCATGGCTCTTCTTAGTGGTTTTGCTGGAGTCTACACAGAGGTAAATTTGTAGCACATTTTTTTTTATCTTCAGAACAGTATTTTTCTTGTATAAAGTAGCTGTTACCAACTCTGCATCTTGTAATTGGATCTATATTTGTCATTTTGCTCAGAGAAAACGTTATCGTAACCAATCCCTTTTGGATCCTGTTGACATTGCATTTTATGTTCTTTTGATCTTTTTTTCTTGTTTTGGTGAAAAAAAACTTATGTTTGCTTTTGTTTTCTGTAGGCCATTATTAAAAGAAGGCCTTTGAGGAACATTAATGTTCAGAACTTCTGGTTGTATGTCTTTGGAATGGCTTTCAATGCTATTGCAATAGTCGTTCAAGATTTTGATGCTGTAGTGAACAAGTAAATAGAAACAACTCGTTGCTGCTGATGTTTCTTTTATTATACCAGTGATTAGAGTTTTTTAAATGGATAAAAATATGCATTTATTCTTGATATAGGTTGACATCCATTTCTCTTGTTCTTGACATAGAATAGTTAGCAAGGGTGCAAGACATGCTGAAGGATGAAGCACTATACTGGATTTTGTGATTATATTTTGGATTACTTCTGTTTGTGCAAACTATATACATATTCTAAGGAAGCGTATGTTATTTTTGTTACAGGGGATTCTTTCATGGATACTCGTTAATTACATTTGTCATGATTTTGAACCATGCTCTGAGGTACTTTTCTTCCTCTCACACCTCTTTAAGCTATTATTATCGACACCAACTTTATTTGGAGAACTTTAAAATGATGTGTCAAATTAAATGCACAGTTTGTTAAGATGTCTGTTCATTTCTTCCACTTCGATTTTCTGAGTGAATTGTGGTGATTATTTGTTTATTTATTTAAAGTTAATAGAGTGTTAATGTGAAGTGGGGTTGGATGCGGGGTGAAAAGGATTTTGGTTGATGTGATGGGAATCATTTACAGTTGGTGATGGTTTGAGATTTTGTGGAAATACAACAACATCATTTAAGCCTTAGTCCCAAAATGATTTGGGGTCGGCTAACATGAATCAAGCTTTGAAACCGTCAATGATCGTTACATAAATAACATAAAAGGAGAAAAAGAGGGAAAAAAGTAGAGAAAAAAGCAAATAAAAAAAAGAGAATGAATGTTAAAAAAAAATGAAAAATCCTGAAAAATAAATTAAAAGATAACATGGAATTAAAAAAAAAAAAAAAAACAGATTTCATCTACCATCCGTATTCTTTCCCGCCACATTTGCCTCTCTATCGCCATACTTTCTCCAATTCCAAGAAACCGCATACATTTTGTGGAAATAATAATGTAAAATATAAGACATGGAGTCTGAATAAAAATGAAAAATTGAACCAAAACTTGTCGATATGGATCTCGTTTTAGACCTTTATTATGAGGATTATTAAAAATGGTGATAAAGTAAAGAAGTCAACGGAATTTTTTATATGGATGGGAGTTGTAGAGAGAAATATTTAGTACTCCCTCCGTCCAATAATTGGCCGATCAAATTGAGCACACAAATTAAGAAAGTGCTTTATTGAAGAGCTAAGTAACGCAGCCCCACTTGTTTGTGTGTTGATTAATTGCCATTTGGGGAATTGACCATTACAACAGGGACACTCCAAAATGGAAAATGAGCCAATACTGGGACGGAGGGAGTACTAGTGTAGAACCCGTGAATAAATTACGGTATTTTAGTATTAATATTTGTTTTTGTATGTTAAAATTTCTATCATTTTTATTAAGTTTTAATTAAAGAATACGCTAAATAATTGGTGTGTTGAGAATCTAATCACGTAGTAGTATGGTGCCAAAAGAATCATTTTTGTAACATGATATCCAGATGTGTCATTTATTGGCATAAAGATATTTAATGCATTTTGATCCCAATGAGTATCGTCTTCATAAAATTAATTGTAATATAGAGAAGTCAGAGAGGCCAGATAAAATATCAAGGACATGGTGTATGGTGATAAACTAGTCACATAGTAGTATTTATAAGGTAAATAAAATAAATGAATAACTACAACAAATTAACCAATAAATATTAATTAGTGTATGTTAGTAATTATCAAAATGACAATTGCACTTGAAATCTAGATTCAATAATATTTACTATATATTATAGTAGTCAAATTTTTTTAAAAAATAGAATAGAGGATCATCAACAAATAAAAATTACAAAAATCAAATTTTTATCTTTGAGTTAATTGTTGTTTTTATATAGAAATTTAAAACGTGGATATAATCAATATTATTTTCTTAAGAGTTACATATACTTTTTATATATTAGATGAGATATAAAGAATTACATCTGGTAACAAATAATCAGTACACATTTTAATACAAATTAATCATATATTAATGATCTTATATATTGATTATTAAATCACCGTGAATTACATATTAGACCGCAATTTTTTTTTTATCTCATCTAATTTTCATATAACATGTATTAATTAATTTCATGCAAAAATATGATATTGAAAATTACCCGTTTCCATAAATATTTTCTTATAATTCTCAATTAACTAACCTTCTTTCTTTAAACTTATTAAATATACATGTGTTTTCAATAATAATTTATTCCATGGTTATAAAAAAATAGATAAATTATGGACATGACTCTCTTTTAATATATAATAGATAATTTGGTATGTGGAACTATGAGAGAGAAAAGTGACTTAATTTGTCAGAGAATTGAGAATTTGAGATACTCTTTATTTTCATTTTATTATTTTGTTTTTTACTTTTCCCACATACAATCACACGTCCCACCAGTTTTTGCTCGAAGATGAAAATTTGATCAAATCCCAACTGGTAATTGTGTTTTTACTTTTACCGCTCAAAATAGTAGCTGTCATATGATTTGGTTAACTAGTGTATATTTGGTAAAATACGCTAACTTATTTTTTGAATGTATTTAAAAAGCCCGTTTGGTATAATCTAGTTTATCGAAATGCAACTCAGTGTAGCATCTCGTTAAACTAACTTATCAACCAACAACTAAATCACATCATTACTTAATACATGGGGTAGTTTGCCGTTGCTGCGAAGTGGACATAACCGGCGGTCAAAGATGTGGGAGCGAATGCCCTGTGGTAGGAAGAGCCATATGTGGATTATTGGGAATCGGGCAGTGACGAGATTAATCTATGACTCCTCTGCAGGGACTGAGGAAATGGGGTATTATTTGTGGATATAGGAGTACTTAACTGTTCGAAACCATATTGCTACCTACACTGTTCGAAAAGGGTGCCCGTAGCACCTGATTTGGGACATAGGGGTACTTATCTGTTCGAAACCATACTGCTACCTACACTGTTCTACCAATCACATGTATATTTAGGTGTAATTACCTCTACTCTTCTGCCGTTCAACATCATTTAGGGCATCCATATCCATTTAACAATAACGTGGAGGTCTCACATGCCACCTCCTCTTCCATTAACACACATCACCTTATTTACACACTTTCACATTAGTTTTAACATTGACGCTCATTATTTGTGGGGCCCAGTGCCTACTCATTTATTTTTATTCATATATTAAATTACGATATATGTATTTAGTTATAATTATTTATATAAAATTATTTATAATACTTGGTTTTGAAAAACAATTTTTTCTAATCTTCAGCTTGTAGATATAATAATTTTCGTTATTTAGACTTTTTAAGAGAAATTCGGACATTTTTTTACCAATAAGAAAAAAGAAAAGAGACTTCAAAACTTCAAAAGTAAAACAAAATAACAAAGAAAAAGAAAAGAAGAGTGAAATAAAATAGGACCAACTGGTCCGACATGTTAGGCATAATTGCCAATCACGGTTCTGAACGAATGTGAGTGGTGGGGGTGGGGGTGGGAGTTATGATGGATGTCAATTGTTGTACCGGTCACCTAACTGTTTCAACACCCTGTTTTTTAACCAAATGTGGATGCCTGTATAGACTCTTTTGGTGTTTACTGGAGTATCTTGTAATATTTTTGTCGTCAATGCAGTGGCATTGCTGTATCAATGGTCATGAAATATGCTGACAACATAGTGAAGGTAAAGTTTTAATGCGTTCAATCTGTATCTCATTTGCATTCTAACTTATCCAGATGAATATTTAATACTTCTTTCTATATGAGCTGCATCAGAAAGTGGGCTAGAATAACAGTGTAAGAAGAAAATACTCTAAATATTGATAAGAAAGGAAATTTTTGCAGGTTTATTCTACATCAGTTGCTATGTTGTTGACCGCAGTTGTGTCTGTTTTCTTATTTGGATTTCATCTTTCTCTTGCCTTCTTTCTTGGTTCCACGTGAGTGTGTGTATATATATAATTTACCCTTTCAGACCATATATATATATATATATGCTGTTTGTCTCCCACTGAAATTTCTTCTTTTTGCAGCGTTGTTTCAGTCTCAGTATACCTACACTCCATTGGGAAGCTACAAAGGTAGTGAATACCCTGTCGACCTTATCAGTGTGGGGTCAGTGTGAAGGCTCTTATGTCTTGTATTATGTTCCTTGTTTTTGCTCTCTCTCTCTCTCTCTCTCTCTCTCTATCTATCTATATATATATATATCATATAATCTATAAATAGATGAACACTGTCTTTTTTATGTTGATTTATATTTGATCTGGAAGCTTGACACAGACAAAGCAAAAGCTTTTCATCGGCAGATTCTAATAATTGCTGAAATATTTACTTAATAGACGAGTACCTCAGGAGTAACCGAGTGATGAGTAGTTAGCGAAACAGACAAGAGCGTTGAGAAGATAGGCATATAATATTATAGAGTTATTTGGTGTTGACTATTTTCATGGCCTTCAAAGTTGTATTGGAAATTTTGACTGAAATGCTAAAAAAGATGCAGATTTTTAGCCTCTCAGATGATATCTGCAATTTTGGCGGGTTTCATGCGAAATATGTAATTTTTGAATGTCCTGGAGATAATTTTCCTTTTTTTCCCTTTTCTTTTTAAAAAATATTTTCCGTTTCATACGACATTGCAGTTTTTAGTGTTCCAGTCAATATTTGCATTTTAGGATTTCCATGGAAACTTGCAATTTTTAGCATTCGAGTGAGCAATTCTAGTACATTTCAATTCTTAGCATCTTCAGGGATATATGATCTTTCAGCATTTTGGACAAATTTTTGCAATTTTTTAGCATTTCGAATGAAATTTTCAATTTCATAGTTCCGAGTAAAATTTGCAATTTTTTGGGATTATGGGTAAAATTACAAGAAATGTATAAAACATAAAACTTCATAGAACACAAATTAAATAAACACACAAAAATAATATAAAAACTACAAGAAATCGAACCAAAAATAAATTGAATCGAATAGGATGAAGAATGGAGCTGTCACAGTGAAATTTGGCTAGTCAAAATGAGTGTGCCATGAAAATCAACTTTTACTCGAATTGGGTCGGTTTCTTGTGACACAGACTATCTTTACGTGGTAATATCTGGTGGATCGGAACAATATGTCGACTTTGTTAATTAGTCCACTTTCACATCAAGTCGTTACCCGTAACCGTTTCAGAGAGTTGCACATGGCGATGTGCTCTCACTTCCATTCCAGTATTTTCAAAGAGTCTAACAGTCTTGATGATCTTTGATTTCGGCCTTCACTTGGTTACAAGCCAAATATTGCCCCACATACTCTGCTACCATCAGAAGTTTCTATTAAAATCTTGGTACATCTTAACACTTCTAGGGTATGCTGCATACATAGATCCGTGTGCTTCATCCAAAATTTCTTTCTTTTAACTCCTTGTCTCCTGGCACGCATATCTTTCTACCATAAGTGAATCGCACCACTCAGAACTACGAATCCCTTCGGACCATGACACTTCTCTAGCCCACAATTTTCTCCACAAATCCATCATTTCTTTGATTCTACTTCTCTTCCCAACATCAGTTGGATTGTCAAGATTGGGATGGCATCACTTCCTTGGGTGTGACTACCACTTCAAAATTTAGTTTAGCGAAATCCTTGGCCAAATCTTCTTGTTGAATTAAAATTGTTGGTCTTGCCTCCCTCTTTCTATTAAGTGCACCTGCCACCATATTTGCCTTCCCTGAGTGATAAAATATAGAATGAAGAAATACTTCAAACTTTTGGTCTGTGACACACTTTCTACCATAAAGATAGTGTCTTTATATATATAGTGCTTACCTGCCTAGAGGCATAAGCAACCACCTACATCAGGACATCATAATTAGACGCTCAATTCAATGTATACCGTATTTGATGATTTTAGTCTCTATATTAATGTCTCTCCAAGTTCCAAGAGGACGCAGAGGACCAGTGAACAAGAAGGCATAATTCAAGTGTATTCTTATTGCTGCAGGATTCTCTCTCCGTAAGTTTTTGCGGAGAGGCGGGATGACTAGTGACTAGAATTAACGGAAAACACGTTTTGAGCTTAAGCAAAATATTACAGCTCTCTATGAATACATGATTCAATTTTTTTACGGCTGCATCAGAGTAGGATTCAAAAGGGGAAACTGATTGTTCAGCAGTGACATTGACGAATATGCTATTAGTTCAAAACTTCATTGTACTTGATGACACAATCGTAGAGCCGCCCCCCGAGAAACTGAGCAACCTCTAGGTGTTTCACCTGAAGAAACAGAGTTATTTTCCGAATTAGTAATTTATTGGAAATAAACAATCAACAAATTGGAGGGAGATGCATCAAATGATTCCATAACAAATCGGATTCATTACCATAGCAATTTTCAAGGAATCACATTTTAACTGCGCATAAAGGTTGGTCTCTATTCCGCGTCCCTGCCAAAAAAAACATCAACATAATTAAAAACAAGATAAACAAACAGTTCAACCGAATTACAAGTAATGACAGCTAATATGATATCCCTTCCCGAATGCTCCGAGTTTTTTGTAATTAGACTAAAACTCAAGGATAGTTTTGTAACTATAAATGAAGTATATATCAATTTGAATTGTATGCCACAACTTCTCTGCACAATAATGCCAGGTGGATCACAAGCATTTACCATTCCTTCCAAAACAAGGAGGTCCGCATCACTTGCTAGGTAGGCAAGTTCTTGGGATACTCTTGTAAGATCAATAACCTACACATATAAATATTATTAATACACAACTGAAGCAACCCAACCATAGGGAAAGAGTACAATTTTTTTAACAGATCACAGAGCTTCTTACTTACCGGTAAATCATTACCAGAATTTGCAATCAAAAGATTTGAAGTATCAACTCCCAGAAGCTTCCCGTTCTCATCCTTCAACTGTAGAATACAAACCGTTTCTTACACAACCTGACTGATTCTAGAGTAGTTTAATTTAATTTAATTGTAAAAGCATCAATACCTTAGCTACAATATCAACTAACTCACAGTAGGTTACATCATTAATAGAAGGCAAGTCATTTGCTGCCAGCACAACCTGCAAGTAAAGCAATAAGCTTTCTTAATTCTTAGCTGCAGCATCAACAACAATACATATATTACAGTATCTTCATTCATAGCAATCTACATTTAAAGATATTTTTGCCCCCACATTAAAAAAAAACTAAAGTTCATCTCTACAACGAGCGAACTGATCCAGAATATATAAGAAGTCTCAAGTCCACCAAAATGTTTCAACCAACGTCAGCATAAAGTATATAACCCAACAAAAAATACTTGTGGCATAGAAGAAAATGTCAAGCAACTAATAGTCCCTCCCTAGCTTAATAGTACTCCTCTAGCATATGGTACAGCGTTTCCCGGAGAAAAAGGTAATCTAAGTAACCATAAAACTTTTTGTTGTTCTCTTCTGCAGTAAAACGAGTGAAGGATCTCAAATCACACCTGCACCCCGTGACGAAGTAACTCCCGTGCAAAAGGCAATATACCCAAAATTATATCTGCACCGGAATTATCTACAAAGATTACAGCCTGTCGCATAAATGTCCAAAAGTTAGTAAAAGGGAACCGATTGTTATTAATATCAATGTATAACCGAACAACAAAAGAAAAAAGAAATTCGAACTAACCCAAACTGACCTTTTTCCAAGATCTGCGGCCCCATTTTGAAATGAAATCATCCAAATCATCAATCACCCAGGGACGAGGGATAAGATTCTGACAGCTAGCTTGAAAGGACATACCATCCTTTGCAAATAACTCTGCCAGCTTCAAATATATGAAAGTTTGTAGTTATGCCAACCAAGGGCATGCAAAAGAATATATTTCAACTATACAAAATTACCTAAGGTTGCATTCGGATGAGAGGGTTTGGATTTACCTCTTGGCAATGTTGCTCTAACCAACCTAGACCAGTGATTTTTCTTTATTAATGTGCTTAATCAAATTCTCCTTCGACACTATGAAGGTTGCGACAGGAAGAGCATCCGGCGTAAAACTTTGCCACTTTATTTCTTTGCATGAATTGTAGTGTTAACTAATTTTAGACAATTAAGTGCCACTACAATCTTCATGCCACCAACCCCAACATATTTTGGATTAAAGTGCAATTGGTGAATGTGATTAATCAGATGCTTCTTGGAAAACATAAAACTTAGAAACAAATAAACCAAATCTATGATCAACAGTATCCCGTCAAGCATGCCATAGTAACTGATCAGCAGAAGCAACAAAAAAACAATCCTCAATATTAATCATTCCTTCCTTAAGTACCATTCACAGCAGATGAATATACCTGAGCTGAGCCAAGATCAAATAAGTTACCGGCAAATATCCCTCTTAGCAAGTTCTCAACACGCTTGGCTTCATTCTCTATAGCATCACTAAGACGCACAACACCCTCAAATAAGGATATTGCCTTGGCATTTTCTTCATCCTGTCATATTATCAAATAAAACAACTAAGTCATAAAACTATGTTCTCCTCCCATCATTGCTGTATAGTAAGCAAGAAAGGGGAACATGGCATGCATAACGACCAAAAAAACTGGTGAGGATGCTTAGGGGCTTAAACATCATATGAGCTAACAATTGGAAATGTACTCACACTGATGCATAATAGAAGGGAGGAAAAAAGAACACATTCTGGTTTGGTTATTTCCTGAACTGGCTATCATGCCTTGCCCAACAGTACACCATACTGATATCTATATACACACATGCTCACGGACACCGCTCTTTCAAGATATGTAAGATCTATGAAATTGCTGTATGGTAGTAATAACTGAATCAACAGGAGGAAAGAAAAAGAAATGCTTACCTTGACCTTTTTGAATATATCTCTGAACCCCACTTCTCTAAGGACTTGTTCACGAAGCTGGCAAAGAAGCTGAAGGAAAAAATTGCAGACAAGCAGAACAAAATAATAGTACATGTTCATGACAACATAACTGGGTAAAATAAAATATAGAAGCTCATTTTATTTTATTTTTTCATGAGAAGGATTAACGTACAATGCAATCAGGTGGGCCGCCATGACTCTCAGGATCTTTCTTCAAATCCTCCAATATTTCTGCATACCTGAGGAGAGGGGGGGAAAAATTAAACTAAATTTGTGAGTATTTTGAGGGGAAAAAATCTGTGTTCCGGATGCATCTGGATATTGTTCCAGTTTGTGCGTGTGTGTGTGTTTAAGAGTGTTGTAGTAGTTGTAGGTACCTTTGAGCAAACTTTTCAGCTTTGGCAGGAGCATCTGGAACCGTATCATCGCTCTCAGCCCGTTTACTACAGTGCAATGGATTGATTGAGACTTGAGAGGTCATGAAACGATAAAATAAGAAGGTGATAATATTGATGGAATCGGGGGTCTACCGGAAAGAGGGGATGGACTTGGCGAATAGGTTGATCCAGGAGAGCTCAGTTGGGGTGGGCTTCTTGGGATCGTCGGAAGGGAATCGATAGGGAATGGTGCAAGCCCTGTAATTCGATTCCACCAACACAGGCAGCGCTACCATTTCCCCACAGCTCTCCATATATTATTTATTTCTCTCTTCTTGCTCTCTTTTTACGACTTCGACTTCTTCTTCGTTCTTCTTCTTCTTTTTTGTTCTTCCGATCCTGATGATGATGCGGAAAAAAAAAAAAAAAAAAAAAGGTAATTGCCAAAAGGAGGAGAAAGAATACAAGACGAGACTTGGAAAAATAAATTCTCTTCTATCACTTGCAAGAAATTTACCACTCTATAATATGAATTTATTTCTATGAAGTTATATTTGCTTAGAAATTAAATTTTTTGTTAGTTTACCGTTAGTACAAGTATTGCTGATGTAATAATAAAAAAAAATGCACTTAATTATTAAATCGGTAGAAAATTTATCATTCAATAATAAAAGCTTATTTATTGAATCACTAACGTTATATTTTCTTAAATATTAAACAAATATAAATTAAAAAAACAATAAGTTGTGCTTATTTACTACGTAATCATTTGCTACATATATAAAGCTCGCCAAATATTTAATTATTCAGAGGAATTATTATGACTTACTCGATCAAATATTTTCAATCCGCTTGAAAACTAACGGAACATAACAGAGCAAGCACTAGTCTAATCTCCGAAGCGAGGGAAGAATAACGATCGAAGGAGTCTTATGCGAAATGGAAACGGAAGCATGAGAATCTAGCTTACTTATATGTAAAATTACAAGCGTATGAGTAGGACTTGTTGCTGTAAAGAAAGGAGCATATACGGATGCATCCTATGGTGACGTACGATCTTAAGTCACTACTACACAGCACAACAAAATTATGGAAAATTCCCAAACGATAACTACGATGCGAGAAGATGAAAGTAGCGAAGCACTTACGTACGCATACATCATACGAGTTTAAGCGCTATCAATTCACACAAAAGCAATATCACACGAGCTATGATAAAGTCCTGAGTGACACAACACATCAAATGACAAGAAAACAAATTCACATGACAAACACGATAGAGCATCGAATTAACAAGAAACGTCTCAGCGCGCAAGCAAAGTTAGTCCTGAACCCAGATGATGTCGTCGCACCTTGCTACAATAACAACATCTAGAATGCTAAAACAGCTCCAACAGTACCAAAACCACATAAATCGAGGATATGGTAAAACTAACGAAATATCACAAACTCGGAATAAAAATGAGGAAAAGTGAAATGAATGATTTAATAACATAACACAACTAAAGAACCAAGTGTAAGCGAGTCAAGAAAGTATTAAAATAAACCAAAAAAAAAAGTACCGAATATTGTATCTCCATCATCTTATCTTCTATAGACACAACTTTTACTTTCTCCATAATCACCTTATTTTTTAGTTGATCCTTTTGTATGGCCATACGTGCACCGTATCATACACATCTCCGCTACATATATCTTCAAATCTGACGCTGTTTTACAGACCAACACTCGGTACCAAGTGCATGTCTAGTTGTCGTGTGGTAGGCATGTTGGGATCAAATAGAAATCTTGTGGCATTATTCCACTTCAATCAACCCGCTTCAATTCAGTGTGCCACATCACCGTCTAGCTCTCCATTATTTTTCATCTTTTTGGATAATAGATTCAAGAACAAAAAAATCGGATCCTTAAACAACTTTTCCATCAAAAGTGATCATCTCTATCTCTCTGCCTCTGTTTTTGCTAAAAAGTTGCACTCCAAATATCCAATCATACTTCGTCTCAGTCTAAAGCCTCGTGCTTCCAGAGTATCTCTCCAAAGCTCCAACTTCCTTTGAACTCCAACCTTCGTCTCATCAATCCGCATAATATCACTTGCAAACCTCATACACCAAAAAATATTGATCTTGTTGATATACTTTTAGACCAGTGTAGGAGGTAGTTAATTTGAGGATTGATTCACATTTACGCATTATGCTTATTATTAGAAATACGTGGACTAACTTGTGTGTAGGGTGATGTGAAAGAAAAAGGAGAAATCCAATTCACACCCAAGGGTTATTTCATGCAAGTATACTTGATCGCCAATATGGGGTTGGATGGAGAAGTTGTTAGCATTGGAAATTAAGGGGGTCCAGGACCGAATGGATTCATGATGGTATGGAACTGGGGACTATTGGGATTTTGGAAAATAGAAGGTCAAAGTAGTAATTTGGACTAGATTTTGCAAATTTTAGGCATCGTCAATTGAAAACGAGCGTCATAATTCCAAGTAGATAATCATTGTGTATTTATTTTCATAAATTCAAGATTGCATAAGTGATAAATTAATGCTCAAAGGTTGAGCTTTGGAGATGAAAAATGAGAAAACTCCACTTCTTTGGAAGGAGCGGAAGCCATACCACATACGAAATCCTTCCTTGTGGGAGGCACCTTATAATAGAACATAGGATAATGATGAGTACAAAACTCTTGTGGGAGTGCCTATGTGGAAGGGGCCACATGCAGACGCGCATGCCTATCTGTTTGTCCAACTGATCGTACAGTCCAGATCGACTCGGCTCGAACCTATTGTATCGTCCGACTCGGCTCATATTGGAGTGTACTAGATCGGATTGGGCCCTTGGCATATCCCGACGGCACATTCGCGGCTTGCGAGGCCAAATTTTGCTTCGAATTTAATTATTTTCCAGGATAAATTAAGTTTGGGGCTCCTCACATTCTACATCCTTCTAAACCGATTGTGAAGCAAATTAAGGTATCCGAATTAAATAAGAATTCTCCTCTCCTTGACCCAATCTACACATATAATACAACCTCCTGTATAGAGGAAGATTGCACATCATAAGCACAAGAATTTCACGTGTTTCCCCTTTCTCTACTCGAAAATTTTTGCATCTTCATGCTAGAATTTAAGGTACGTTGCGCAATTACTCGGTCAGAACTCATTCGTCAGATTTCAAAGCTCCGATCCAATACCAACTCGTTGGATCTTGGAAGGTTCATTGTCGTAGACTGTGAGCTGCTGTTCGAGGCAATAAAAATCTTAAAGAAAGAGTTTGCTCGCCTCAACTATGTCTTCCGTTGACTGTTGATTTACTGTTTGTTTAATTTATAAATATATTGTTAGTTCAAATTTCCCTCGTGTATCCATAATTTTATTTTATCCAGCAATTTTGAGATTCTTATTTTATAATTTGGACTAATGGCAACCAAATGGAATTATGATTAGATCAACCGTCCCCGGCACTGCAATCGCGACCGCCATCGAAACTGCCGCCACTGTCGGAACCGCCGTCTTCGCTTATGCTGCCACGACTACCATGATCGGTCTATGAGACTGGTTCAGCAATTGCATGACTTTTTTCACTACTAATATTTCTGCATCTATTGTTGCACATGCCGAGCGCCTGGAAAAATTTTATGGGGTTAGCTTTGGCACGTGGCAGCAAAAGATGACCTTTTACTTGACCACGTTGGGCCAAGCTCGTTACCCAGGGGATGATCCCCTAGTTGTAACTGAGGACGATACCAATATGGATCATAGGGCTGTCTTTGACGCCTAGATTTAGGGGGATTAGTTATGTACGCATTACATCCTTAATAGATTTGATAATGCATTGTATAGTGTGTAAGTCTCTATGAAAAGGACTGCAAAGAATTTATGGACCTTCTTGGAACGAAATTACAAGGTTGAAGATGTCGGCACCATGTTTCGGGAAATTATTGGAGTTCGTGATGGTCGATTCTACGACGCGTGGATCGACTCCAGGTGTTGCAATTGATCTTGCATAGCATCTACCGAGGGCATGCAATTGTGTGAAAACTTCCAAGTGGCCGCTATTATTGAAAAATTGCTGCCAAGTTTGAGAGATTTCAAGAACTAACTCAAGCACAAACGAACATAAATTAGCTTGGAGGATTTGATAGTGAAGCTTGGAAAGACTAGACACATAAAGGACTATCGTGAACCTTTCCAAAGCAATATAACCAATCTGTTGATTGATCAAATGTCCAATTTGGACTTATGCGCAATGGTTTTCGAATCTAGTCTCGTGGACAGTTCAAGGAAATGGTTTGTTGACGCAGGCGCAATTTGTCATGTTTGCTCCAATCGAGAGGCGTTCTCGAATTACACTCCAATGGTTGATTACACTCTCCATGTGGGAAATTCTTCAACTGCCAATGTTGTTGGAGTTGGAAGAATGGTGCTCAAAATGACGTCCACGAAAGAACTCACCTTGATGAAAGTGCTGCATGCTCCCAGATATTAAGAAAATCCTATCAATGAGTGGACTCCGATTGCAATAGGCGCAGCCTCTATCTTTATGTATAAGGAAGAGTGGACTCAAATTGTAATATGCACAGCCTCTATCTTTATGTACAAGGAAGAATTAGTCGACTCCAACCAACACACACACCTGTACACCTCAAAAAGGCAACGAGTAAATCTTAATGTCATCTTGAACTGCATAATCATTTTGGGACGACACTACTTTCCCATCAAAGAAAAGAATTTGAAATGTCATCAGTATGCATAAGTTTAGATGAACCACAAACCACAAGTAGATATAGATGAAATGAAGAAGGAATTAATAATAATAATAATAATAATAATAATCCAGGAACGTCCAAATAATAGCATGAATCAAATTCCAATAAGAACACATGGATATGTGATCATGCACCATTATAGTGTAAATTACACAACAGAAAAAATATGCAGAACGACAAATTTAGAGAGTGGACTTGTTCACCAATGCGCCATATTTTATGCCTCTATTTATTTTCTAGTGGACGAAAACCAAGACACCTCACAGTAATGATATCCTTTGGGCAGGTCTTGAATTTTACAGTACTTACAATCTCAGCTCATGTCAGTCTCTTCCTCCACAACGAAATCACCATTATGTCCATAATATTTTCTAGCATCCTGTTGTACAAGTGCTAAAAGGTCCAATTCATAATTGGATTTTAAACCATCTATTAGAATTGTAAATGATAGTCTATCTGGGTCGCATGACAATGATTTCATCACGTAAAAACACTCCACTGCTAATCCAGTGAGATTTAATTTCATCAAGCTCTCTAGCAATGCATTAAAGCCCTCAAGATCTGGAGTCACGTTGCTTTCTGATTTTAGGTCCAGGATAAGTGATTCAACCTCGTCAAGCAATCCATTGCGACCCAGAACTGTAACCATTTCAGCATATAGCATCAATTGAGGTCTATACCAGTCCTCCCTCCTGACATCCTCAAAAATCTACATCGGACAACAAAAAGATTATTGGACCATAACAACAGATAGAACCAGCAAAAAGAGAAGCAGAAAAGCAGCTTATTGACAAAAATATTTAAAGGGAGGAGAGCACTGAAATAGATATCTCGAGAGAGATTTTCTTTTTTTTTTTTTTTTTTTTTTGCCTACCAGAGTGCTTTGTAAAGCATCATTGTCATATGATGACATGCTACAGCCTCATCCCTCATTTTTCAGAATTTCAAATTATCTGAGTGATGGCAAAAGAAGCTCCCATATTTTTTCATTTTTTTTTTCAGGTTTTGTACTAATAATATATACGGGGCTGAAGATATTACCTTCTTCTAGCAAACTTTTTCTCATTTTCAGTGACGAAATCTATGTAATAACACTAGAAAAAAATCCTCCTGAGTCCGTAAATTAACCTTGTCCGAGCACTGGACTAAGGCAATGGGAACCGGTCAAGAATCCTGTGTTGGAACATTTTGTTTCATACATGTATTAATAGTGTTTTGATGATTAAGTTGTTACACAAAATAAAACAACAAAGAGGCGAAGCAAAGCATCGAAGAAAACGAAGTCGCAAAAAGGTGTTCTGAACATGCATAACGTACGCAATGATATGAGCATAACGTACGTAATGTGAATGTCTTAACGTACGTAACAGATGAATATTAACATACGTAACCAAGTGTCTCTGAGTTCAAACGAGAAGAACGTTGGAGATGACGTCATGGCATAGGTCAGCAAGCAACGGATATATTGACTATATATAATGTACATAACGGTTGATTGATTAACGTACGTAATGTTCAAGACGAATGCTACTGGACTGAAACTGGGGGATGTTAACGTACGCAACTGGGACAAGTTAACGTACGTTAACGTGCTAACGGCCGTAATATTGAAGTGCTAACGGCCGTAATGAAAGGTCAGAAGGCTAACGGCTAGTTGAGGCTTTGGAGCCTATAAATATCATTCCTATGGTATTGTTTCACTACAACAACTTCAAGCAAAACATTCATTCATCAGAGATTGATATACTTATATTGTTGTTGTGGTATTGAGTTTATATTGATAGTTTGAGTGTTTATACATTCAACATATACACGAGAGGAAAAAGAAAAGATACGATTGGATTCGGTGTTATTAGGATCAAAGATCCGGCATTGTTAGAATCGCAATCGATACCGATAGAAAACTAGAGTGGTTGATTCCTTGTCCAATAGAAAAGAAAAACGGTTTAACTTGGACCGACACAAAGACAAGTACGAGTGGTTTATCACGGACCAATAGAAGACGTGATTGTAACGTTTATCCCTCGACCGATAAAAGAGAGGTGTAGAGGTTTTTATCTTCAACCTATAGAAAAAGATACCGAGAGAGGACGTAGGCTCGTTTATAGCCGAACCTCTATAAATCCTTGTGTCGTTTTATTTCCGCACATTTAATTTACGCTTTCGCAACACGGCGCATATTCCGATCTTGCTCCAACATCCTGATTAAATTTATGATAAACGCCAGTAAGATTATAACCCAAAGAAAAGAGAGCATCAAACTACAGAAGCACGAGGAAGATTGCATCTGGGATGATGAAAAGAGCACATTTCCAGTAGACAACATTTTCCAATTAACTGTGCCGGCAGTCCTTTACATAATACTCTGTGGTGGAGAGAAAAATAAGGGATGGAGGAGCACACACCTTAAGGGCCAGAGGACATTGGTTCTGGCGAAGGAGTTCACGGAGAACAGCAACCATATCAAACTTCAACAAACGCCTGAACTTCGTATTGAATACTTGCTCCAGATATACCTCCGAGTGTTTGGTGGCCCGCTTCAATGCTTGAACTGTCTGAATAGCCTCAATGCTGAGATATCGTCCCTTCTGAAGGGGTTTTCTATTCTTGCTTCGATCTCTCATCACAATGCTCATCATACTGCTCCTACTTTTCTGAGAGTTAAGCCATACATGGGTGCTTGGTTCCATTTGCTTCAGGTGTACTACTCCTACTCCTATTTGGACTACATGAGTAAGACAGTTCATTCCAGAAAATCCCTTTAAATTTCTCCCTGTCAGAAATGGACAGTTCAAGCTCATCAATAGTTGGAGAAACACACAGACTTTCTTAATGATCTATGAATACTGTTTTTCTTTTTTCAATTTTTCTTTTTAGGTTGGCTTTTCGAATCTATAAAATCATAACATGCACTGTCGACGGAAAGACAAAATCTTTTGACTGTCATGGACAAAGGCTTAAATTCACAAACAACTTTCGACATATTGAATTCATCTTTCTATTAAAAAAAAAAAGATTTCTTGCCTCCGGTTTACATATATTACTCACAATTATTTGAGAATTTCCGTCAAAGTACACTGTTTAGAAATAAATGGTAACTCTTTTGTTTCGACATAGGAGGGAGAGATAAGCATCTCGAATTTTGCTAATTAAGTAAATTAGGGGAAATTATGTCCTTTCATGATATTACTATTACACATAGAGAACACCCAATATAAAATATGAAATGTAGTGGCATGGTTCAGAAATTCAAGTAAACTAAAAGTAAATTCTACATATTATCTCTTCTTCTTTAGATGGCGGAAGAGAGTGTTTTACTTTCTCTCAAAATACTCGTGCTAGAACATGAATACATAAAATTCCTGGAATCTGTATGAGACGGAACACAATTAGGAAAAGAACAGGAGTAGAGAACCATAGCCCGTGTCGTGTGCAGAAAAGCAACTTAGAAGCATGGTTTGTTGCCGCTGAAGAGAGCGGAACACGGGGAAGTATGGAGGGAAACAAATATAAGAATACCAAGTGTACCTGACAGCCGGTTACCAACGAACACCCACTTACATTTTGCTGGAAGCGATAACGACTCCGAGGCCGTTCGAAATAGCGCCGGAAAAAACCATCTCACTCTGATACAATACTTTAATACAGTATATGAATAGAACTCTCACCAGGGATAAGTTCCACCTGAACAGTGAGAGGGACGCAACTCTTTATTAGGAGTAGACCTATCAAACGGACTTGGCCAACCCAAAAGGGTTGGGTTAACGACGGGCTGGGTAATTTTAGGTTGGGCCAAAAATACTTAATTTTTTTATGTTCGACTGTTAGCGTACGTTATGACGTGCAGATGCATGCATGAATTTGGAAACTCTTCATAATATGATCATGAACGTAGGAATACGAATACGGGAAAATCACACTTTGATTATTAATACCACATAATCAAATGCTATAAATTTCAAATACAAATGAAATACACAATAATTATCCAGATATTACACACATGGGTGAATGAGGTTGTGCGCCAGCGGTTCAAGGTGGGTCGTGGGCGCTGGTGTCTCTGGCAACAACTATTAGAGCTCGACGATGGCGTGGTGGTTATGACTGGAGAAGCAATGATCTGGCCGGACTTTCAAGCGGGTCGGAGCTTTGGAAGTCTAGTCAGGTTTTCGTGTCTTCTTCTGGTGACGTGGAGCTCAAGAAATCGGCGACTATGGAGTTCCGATGAGTGGCTCACGAGAGAATAGAACAACAACATATGGGTTTTAGATCCGACCTTGATGGCTTTGGGATATCCGAAAATAAATCAGGTTTCTGGGTCAGGTTCAATCTTCAGGAGCTGGTCCACAATTTGTTCGGAACATGGCAGTTTAGGTGGTTCCGGTGATACAATAGGCGATAGTGAGTTTTGGCAGAGGGTGCTGGGTGGTTCGATTCCGGCATCAAAGTTTGTGTTTGATCTCAGATAAGAAGTGGCCCATAATCTGGTGTTATGCAGAGCTGTGTATATTTGTGTGTGTGCAACGTATGTGTGTGACTGAATATTATATATATGTATGTGTGTGCGAGAGTGAGAGTATGTGTAACCATGGTAGTCCGTATGTATTTGTGTTGGAACTATGGACGGGGAAGATGTAGGCATAGAAGAAGGTTGGTGTAATTGGACATACAGAGTGAGCCTGAAATCGGAGTTCGTATTCAGGGTAATCATTCAGGAATTTGGATTATAACTCCCATCACTAGTTAAATGGAGATATAATTCTGGATTGAGTATCATTAGTCGTTTGATTCGATCAATAATCCATTATGCGCAATTGAGGTATTATATCATCCAATCAATTATCTTGTAATTATAAGATAATAAATTATATGGAATTATTTATTATGTGAATCAAGGTCGGGATGTCAATGGATCAACCCGGATGACCGAGCTTGGCTTCTATTGAGTAAATCGATCTTCTGTGAAGGCAAATATTTTGTCTATATGATTTCTAATTTGATTAATATAAACGTGTTGATTAACAGCTATCGGGTGATTAAGTAATTGTGCCGTGTTATACTCGTGAAATTATATTGTTGTTATTATTTGTTTGAGCGATTACATAAATTTGTATTAGTATATACTTTGAGGTAACCATGATCATCGTTTTGATTGTGTTAGGCGTTGAGTATTGTGATAAATGGTGTGTACACATTGAGATGCACTCTATTGTTAAGATTTAGTATTTTTGTTAACTTGTGTGATTGTGAATTTGCGGATCAGTCGATATTAATGTAATGTGAATTATGTGATTGATTGTTGTGTGGCGTGTCATATACAATATTGATGAGGGTGGGAAGTGAGCGTCGGTGCCGTGTTACGAGCAATGTGCGACACTCGTCGTGAGTCAACGGGAGTAAACATCAGTGCATGATATTGTTAGGAATATATCCTCGAATGCCACTTAGAGGATGAGAGAGTGAGAGCACTGTATTGTAATTATGAACATCAATTAAATGAGGTATTTTTTATTGCTATATTATGGTATATCATTGGCATTGATTTGGTATATAGAATAATAGTCCTTGCATTAGAGAGAAAATATTCCACTCTTTATAAGATAAGGAGATAGCTACTGGAAGGTTTAGACTCGAATTCTTAACTGGTTCTCAAGTCGATAAAACTTAAATGGGCAATAAGTTTAAATAGGACTTGTATAACGTGTATTTTGACATGTAGAGTGTCTGTCTTCACTAAGGGTTAATGGAAGGACAAGTTATAGGTATTCTAATGGGATTAGCATATATACTCGGACAAGACTCACCTCGATTCACATAGATTTTACTCTGGGATAGTCAATGACTGAATCGGAAGGTTGTGATACATATACCTGATCCTTTGACTTAGGATTCAATAGGAGATGTGATTGTGAGATTAAGTTAGTCACTAGAGCAGTTCGATCTAATCACCGATCAGTGGGGTCAACCTCGAAGTGCAACCTGATGGGCAAGTAGTAGTCTCTACTAAATACCAAGATAAGATTCTTTATCCTATACGTGAACAGGTAGATGTCCTATGCGGCTAGTGGCAAACGAGATCATAAGTCTTTGGTCAAAGCGTTTAGAGCTAGTTATATTTGATATATAAAAGCTCAGAGATATCGATTTGCACTAACGAATGCATAGTGTTATAATGTGATTTGACATTATCGTGACCCTAATACTTGATCGGACATATGATTGAAGGGTTTGTACTTATACAATATTCATGACATAAGGGTTTTGGAATGATCCTATCACTCGTTCTCAGTTGGGGTTATAATGTGGGCCGCTAGGTTGGCTAAGTGTTACCCATACTCTTTGGTTCTTCCCATTGTCTACTGAGACAGACCTATGGATTCGCGGATAAGGATAGACGACAGATATATATGAACTTATTATCTCTTCGTTAATAGTGGATATTGGATATCTAATTTTATTTATTGGATAAATCGACACGGTCTTGTGAATTGAAATTAATTACTAGGTGATTAATTAATTCATAAATAATTATTTATTGGAGAAATATATTATAACATTGTTTTTGATAAAATTAATTAATTGGATTGATTAATTAAATATAAATATATTTGAGATAAAATAAAGTGTCTGTAACGGACTAGACACGCGAACGTCCAGTACACGAACCGAGTGGCTCGACTCGTTTTCTCCTCACCTAACATGACTGCCCCTCTCCTTCTTTTGTCTTGGTGTCACTCTTGTCTTGATTTGGTGTGAGATTTGGGAGGATTTGTCTACACTTGATGATAAAGGGAGATAAGATAAAGACTTATCTAATCTAATCTCTACGCGTGTTATTTTGATATATAAATCACATCTCCCACACTAGAAAAGACACATGAGCCGTGAGCATCAAAATAAAAGAGAGAGAAAACTCTTTGATCATTTTCTTCATCTTAGAGAGGAGAAAGATCAAGAACAAATAGAAAGAAAGTTCATATTGTTATGAAATCAGAATATTATAGAGAGAGAAATTAGAAAGAGAATAGAGAGAATGATTCTCAGGCATATTTTTCATTAATAACTGAAGCCCTATTTATAGGAAAACTTCAGATGGCACAATCGTAATTACATAATTACATCAGGGGTATAATAGTCATTCACACTATATAAAAACAAAAGGGTAATTGAAATGTCACTTTCAAGGCTTATTATAACACTCCCCCTTGAATGACTATTTACATAAATATCTGCTGAACTAGTTTGAAGAAAAACCCAATGGGAGAAAAACTTTCAAACTGTTTGTATTGGAGTTTGTGGCAATCATATCATGTTGCATCATAATGTTGGTAGAAAATCTCCGTGGGATAAAACTTCAGCAATCTGTAATCTCGTAAATTTGCTCCCCCTTATCTCAATAGTTCTTGTATGAGTATTCTTGTGCCGTCTCAGTAAAACCCCGTGGGACAAAAACTGAGTGAATCTGTCATGTATATCATTCGTTGGAGTATCCATGTGTTGCCTCATTAAAACCTTGTCAAGAAAACCCAGTGGGAAAAAACTTGATCGAAGGAAAAAGAGTACAACAACTCCTTCTATTTTCAAGCTTTGAGGAATAATTGATCTTTGTAGTGTTCCTCATTATGCCATGAATATGCCTCGTTAAAACCTTATTAGGAAAAACCCAATGGGAAAAAATCCTAATGAAGGAAAAAGAGTACATTATTCATACTAATACGTCATTCCAGTTGCCTCGTTAAAAACCTTGCTAGGAAAACCCAATGGGACAAAACCTCAGTCAAGGGAAAAAGAGTGCAACACATATTTTATATAAATATGCCCCAGGCATTTCAATGATCCTCCAGAAATTAGTATGAGTATCATCTTCAGTGCAGTTTGTAATATCGAACTCATATTCTTTGCAATATATTCCAAATTTCTTTTGGAGATTCCATACTGGTTGTGATTAGGCTGCCTCGTTAAAAACCTTGCTGGGAAAACCCAGTGGGATAAAACCTCAGTCAAGGAAAAGAGTACAGTAGATGATTTTCGTTCACAACGCTTTATTTTGAGTGACTGCACGCACTGATAATATGTTCAAAATCTCCTTACGAGTCACTTTCAGTAAACCCATGTGTTTCATTTTATTATAAGGGCATATATTTCAATTTCAATATCCTCATTTTCACAAATCATGGATTTTAATATCCTCATTTCCAATATCCATATTTCACGGTCATGGATATCCTTATATCATTTATCGATATCCTCTTTCCAATCATTGATATCCTCATTTCATTCATAGCGCTATATTGTGTCGACACTTTTACTTCCCCATGGCAACATAACTTGCCGAGATATCTCATTATCAATCACCCATTGGGATTACACATTGTGGTTATATCTATATACTTCTCAAAAGTATATGCCTCCTTTTATCATTTGCTTTGATTCATATTCGGGGAATTATTATGTATTTATCAAAGCAATTGTAGTTGGTACCAAAGATTAATAATCTGTCATGCATCTTTGAACTTCAAGTTCATATTTTAGTTGTGAGGATATAGTGTGATGCATTTCACATATTTCCAACTACCTATACTCCCCCTCATGCTAAGAGATTTCTTGAGCACCAAACACATATGCCAGTATCTCAGTATTCATCTTCAGTCATGGGAGTTTATATATTATGTTCTCGATATTGGCTAGAGGACTTCAAATAGTATGCCAATTGATATCCCATTTGTATGCGCATATTTTGATCCTTTCTCGGATCTATTCAAATTTATTTGGGATATATTACTAGCTCAATCTGATATGGAATATATGCTCAAACTGTGAGCAAATCATCTCGTAAATTTCTGATTACGAGTCATATAAACATGTGACTATCTAGTGGATCCATAATATCTAGTAGTTCACATGTAGAGGAAGTGGGCTCATACTCCCCCTTAATATATTCCAAATTTATTAGGAATTCATTCCCAATATTGGCTAGTAGTGATATTAATCGAGAACAAATATTTGAAGACGATGTGTTTATATCACCATATAGATATTTTATCGGCATATCACATCATCTTTTGGTGCCATTATTCCACATCATTTTCAACATGGAGTCGTCGCTCCCACATGTCATATTATGCTCATTATTCAAATAGAACTGTAGTTCATAAGCTTCTGGATATGAACTATTCGAACACGGAGTCAAATCTCATACGCGTAATTCCAATCTATAAATAGATTATCATTGTATTCACAATCACCCATACCGAGGGTTTGAATATCATAATGGATTCAATGCTTTTGAATCTTCGTAAATATTATCCATCTCTTCCAGTGAATATCATAAAAAGAATTTATCGAGCTCGACTCGAAAGATTAAGGGTGCTAATGAGAAATGGTATCCCAGAAGATATTCGATGGTTGATCGAAGCACAAGTTCGACTATCTGGCGAATTTTCAAATTCATTTAAGTACATGCCAGGTACAGGTAAGAGTAGTTTTGCAAAGAAACGCAGAGCAAAAAGATTAGTGGGTGCTATAAATGTGCTCGGTGGACATGTGACACACGATGCAAATCTGTGGGGTTTGTATCCAAAAATCGAGAAGATAAAATAGCATTTATCAAGGATGGATTGAGTAAGGAATCTATGGATCATGATATTCAACAGATTCTTGATGCACATCCAAGTGGATACGTTCATCGTGAACTAATGGCTTTGTGGATACAATTTAAAGATGAACGAGAACGTTATAGTCATGAAAAATTAATCTCAAAAGATCCAGTTTGTAAGTCCGTTCTGTCAAAATTGGTATAAGGTAAATAACAAAATAATGCAAGTTGTTGAATATTATTTTCTAATATTTAAATTTCTCAATTGCCGATTGGTAACGTCATTTTCATTGAAAAATATAATATCATATCTTTCGTTTTCTTTTGCAATTTTGTCAAAAGTAATGTCTTATATACCGCTCCTTTTTCAATGAAAACAGTGAAGTTATTTGTCGTTTATAAAGAAGTTTGTTATTTAAATTTGGGATCCACAAATCAGAAAATGTATCTCTCATAAAAGTATTTTGAAGGTCTAGTGTAGAAAGATGGAGTTCTCAGAATCCTTATATAGATCTCATCCAATTAAAACTATATGTATTTTAGGTGGATCCAAACTGATAGGTCATATCCAGCATATAGATATGGCATATCAATTCGTAAAAGAATTAGGAAAACACAAAATCGATATATTGTATGGTGGGAGTAATTATAGATTTTTGGGTTATCTTTTAGAGGCTGCACAAAATGGGAGAATAAGAGTAACAAGTGCCTTACACTATCCCACAGTTAGAACCAGTAGTATAGGGGGTTCAACTGGGTTGATACTTCAAACACAGTCTGTGCATGATAGTTTGATGTATGTGGTGAATAATAGTGATGTCTTTATTGTTCTTTCAGGTGGCTATGGCACACTCAATGAGATATTCAACATTACTTCATGGGCTGAGCGGGACTTCCATACCAAACCTATAGGTTTGTTGAATATTAATAATTTCTTCAGCGATTTGCTTGTCTTTCTGGATCAAGGAGTAGATCACAAGTTTATATCTCAGCCATCACGAGATATAATAATATGTCTTGATCTTATTCTTTGATCTACTTATAAAGTTTCAGGCATATATTTCAGTTAAGAATTTGGAAGTCAAAGCTCATCAGCCACAAAGTATTGGCGCCAAACGAAAAAGAAGTTTAGATCATTTAGATCTTTCATTATAAACCCTTATGCCATGGGGTGGCAGAGTTACGGAGTTTTATACTCTCGAGACGCACCCCTTTTCTTTTTATGGGTTTCATATGTATTTTCTTTTTCGCGTTTCATATTGTCGAGTGTTTACTGCCTTTCAGCTAGTTTCGATATTTTCACTTCGACTGTTGTGTGCTTCTTCAGCAATAATAAGACTATCTTTTGCTTTTATGCAAATACAATATTTTCACAAATATGTGATATATGTTTCCCCATGAATATTGTCAATCAATATAATTTCAATGATCCAATCATGTGATATAATCAACATGAGATTTATTGAGCAATTATTTTCCAGTGATAGTTTTCCATATCACTTGTCAAATGATCCCACCATGCATTTTGCATGGAATTTTCTTTAATTAATCGGTGATAGCTTATGGTATCACTTGCTCAATTTTTTCCATTCATATTTAATAATTATGGAGATCGGATATTATTTCCATCAACTTCTTCTTCTTCTAGAGCAGGATCATTGATCAACTACTTCAGAGTAGGATTTATTTCTTTCAACTGCTTCTTCAGAGCAGGATTTAGATAATCGATCAACTACTTCTCCAGAGTAGGATTATTTTTATCAACTGCTTCTTCTTTGAGAACAGGATTTAGATAATCGATCAAGTACTTCTTCAGAGTAGGATTTATTTTTATCAACTCACTACGCCATAGATGGCTTTCTACAACACTTAGAGGGGGGTGTTACCTTCTTGGATGTTACCATAGCTATGAAATTTTGGACCTACCACAACGTTCGGATTATGGTGTTACCAAATCTTGAAATATATGTTACTCTAGCTATAAAAGGTGTAACTCTCAGTAACACCATGAGATGTGTTACCTTAGAGTATTAATAAACAAAACTTTGAATTTTGTATAAAACTAATGATTTAATAAATTTTTAACTTTAAAAATAATTAATTTTAATAAAACGTTGAATCTATTTTTATAAAAAATTATTCTATCAAATAATGAATTATATATATTTTTTATAAATAATAAAATATTTTTAATAAATTTAAATTGAAAAAGTTTTAAAATAAAGTAGTATTTGAAAAATTAATAAATTTTGATTTAAATAATTAAAAAAATTATTAAAAAAAATAAAAGCTTGTAATAACTATGAATAATTACAAAATAATTAAAATAACAAATTTAATGTCTACATATAATAACAAATTTTAATAAAAATAATGTCGAGTCGCTACGCTGACTAAAATAAATGCCCATTAATTAAGGCAACGACATGACATATATAAGAGGTAATAATTGCGGCGAAAATAAATTTATAATTTAATATTTCTAATCAAGATTTCCTCAAATTTTACAACATGTATCCTAGATTTAAAACGTAAATAGAATATCACATAACAGTCCAATTAAAGCAATTAAAGTGATAGTGAAAATTCTCACCTGAATAAAATGATGCTACTTAAAGTGATAGTAAAATTGAAGGAATTATAAACCTGATTGGGCGTTAATTGTAATAATTAAAAGATGTATGGGATGAAATTGAATAAATGTAGAAATAAGAGACTTAATTGATCTTTTCACAAAACTCTGGGTATATAAACCCTATCATCGATCGGCCGCCGTCACTCCTCACTTCTCACTTCTCTACCTCTCGCAAATGAGAAAATGAGGAATTGAGCATCTAGATTCAATCGTCTTTTGTTTTATTCAGGTGCCAATTCCTTTGAGCCTTCAGTTAAACAACTTTTAGTTATCAAATTTGACGGCATGCACTACTACAAAACAAGCAAAGAGACCCTTAATAAAAGACCCGTTGGTCAAGATAACAGGTCTCTTTAATGTAAGAGACCTAATATTAAAAATAACAGGTATCTAAGGTGTCAAATAGACTCACCATTTTTTTGTAAGTAAAATAAGAGATCCGATGTTTGACTTAACATGTCTCTAATGTGTATCTATAAGAGATCCGTTATCTGATTTAACGGGTCTCTATTGTGTAAAAGTGAAAAAGAGACCCGTATTCTGAGTCAATGGGTCTCTTAACCTTCAAGCACACAACATAAAAAAATCTCGCCCTCTCTTCTCTCTATTCTTCGCCCGCCGCCCCCTTGTCCTACTACCTCTCTTCTTCCTCTTTCATCTTGTAAATTACATACACATACTACCCACTATCGGCGGGCAACGATAACGGCAATAGGTGGTAGTCGATGAGTAGATAAGCAACAGATGGGGTTAGATTGCTGATATTTCTGGCGAGACGCGACGGTCGCAACGACCAGATGAGACGACGCCATCGTGCATTGAATGATTCTTGATCCGTCGGAGTACTTACTAACTCACTATGTCTTCAGTTTGTGCAATCAAAATTTCTGACTGATTTCATCTGGCAACTCCACAGGTTTCCAACCGTAATAGGTCGGGCTTAAACTCGGTTGAATCAGTAATATTTGGTTTCTACTGGTCGGCTCAATCTGGTTCGGACAATTAATCATCTTTGGATCTTCGGTGAACACGGTAGGCCAATGGTGGGAGCTTGTCGTCTGGTCATGGATTCTGGATAATCCGAGTTCGGACTGCACTCTGCAACAAGAACCTGGTTTGAAGTGTTATTTATATGAATATTGTGTGTTTGATCTTGAGTTGGTGTCATTTCAGATTTTCTCATTTCTGGAATTGCCACAATAATAATTTGTAATTATATGGTTTTTAGAATCATGTTCAAAGTAGATGACAGATTATATAAAGTACAGAAATCAAAACTTCCTCAGAAGATCCTGCCAGTGATAGGTTTTTATGTAAAATTATGTGAATCAAATGAGCCTTGTTGCATGGAATGTGGATTCCAGATTTCTATAATAGAGAGCGTTTAGTTGGAAATGGAATTGTTCTGTGTTTGAAGTGTATTTTACTTCCTTCGTCTATGTTTGTATTTATCCTGGTTTCTTTGTGAATACTTGCGAGTGTTGATCATACATACTTTCAAGTTTCTTAAGGGACTTCTTGCATGTCATATGTTTGACAGTTGCCTTAGATTGGTACAACCACTGCAGCCGGGGAATGGTCCTATGTCAACATGTAGGAAGGAAGACCAGGATTCGTTTTTGTTGCATAAAGACTTGGTTATAATTGAAAGATTTCTTATGGATATTTTTTCCTCTTTATGCTTGTTTTGCTTTGAGTGAGGCTAGATATGTATTTAAGACTGTTAGAGTATATTAAAGTACTGATATGTAGTTGAGTGCTTACTTCGTTCTTTTTTCTGCTGCGTTATATAATGTTTTGAGGTCCTTTTTCTAATTTTTGTTCAGATGATATTCCTAAGCCATCCAAGGGCTATTGTAGGTCTAGCTAGGAAACAATTGGAATTTAGGACATAGTTGTGAGGAAGTTGTATAGCATGAATGGATTTATATGATTGTCACTTGATATGCTTATCTCAGAAAAATGCAACTTTCACTATCTTAGGCAGATGCTGTGATTGGTACACATGTGCGTATATAAGCTACATCGGCGTGTTAGTGGTGTTACAATTACTATAGAAGAAACAAAGGGAGTTCTTGGAGAGATGACAATTGAGATTGGCGGAACTACGTCTCAAGTCCAAACTGCTCATCAAGATTCAGGTAATTATGACATTGCTTATCTAAATCCATCATCATTATTATTATTAGTATTAGTATTATTATTTTATTATGTCAAAAGTTTTTAAAAATTGAAATGTATCTTTCTCACTTTGCTTTATCTTTAGTTGATGCATTATTATGCATTATTGAGTCACTAACTTGTACATAGCTAGTTGAGTGATTTGAGTGTCTATTTGTGAATGGAACTTCATTCTGGACAGATTTTTCCATTATCCATGTAGCCACACTTTTAATTTGATGACCAATTATCCCATGCCGAATCAAAAAACTGTTAGACCACAGCTTATCTATGATGGATTTTATCTTTAAGTACATGAGTGATCTTACTATTTCCACTCTTCTCACCAACCTTTGTTTTTTTCTAGATATGCTACTATGAGGTCCATATATATATATGTGTATGTTATTTATGTATCAACCATTTAGTTTGGGATTTTTGCCTCCGCTTGCAGATAGTGAACTGAAGAACATATTTAAAATTCCACGAGGATTGACAAGTAAAACATCTATCTTAAGGGGTATAATGCTTTCTCATTATATTGTTAGCATTCTTCTGCTTCTGCATATACTTGTCATGCTTTTTTTTTATGCATATGCTTGTCATGTCTTTCATTTTTACTGTTTTTGCCTTCTTCGCGTCGTCCCTTAAGTACTTCGTACACTCATAACACCAGGGAATTTAACCAGACACTTAACTACGCAAATCAAGTACAATTTCCAGTTCCAGGACATCTATGCGGAAAATTATCAGAAATCAAAGCAAGACACTGAACTTAGCAGCATAGAATCACAACACTAAAGCAAGCAGTATCAGATTTCACCAAAATCAGCGAATTATGTTCATAACCACATCTATAAACTTACGAATTCAATTCTAATGAGCGAAAACTCGAGCAAGCTCGATGCAGTTTCACCAAGCTGTGAAGACAGTTACCAAGAAAAAGGGAATCAAGACCTTTGAATTATATTAAGGGAAATTCATGCTGAGGCAGTATCACAGTAATCCGATTGTGGAGAAGAAAACTCCGAAGGAAGATAAAGTGTATTAAGTATTACAATTGCACTGAATTCTTCTGCAATTTCAGATTAAAACCTAGTAAGATTTACTCGATAAACTTTGGAGCATTATTTTGTTGTTTTTACGTACTTTGGAGATTACAATTGATGTAAACTTTTTACGTTGTAGGAGATTACAATTTGGAGAACTATTTTGTTGTTTTTATGTTTTTGGAGATTATATTGTACTTGTAATAGTACGAATATTTATGGAATTTTCAAGCAGGTTTTATATCTTTGATTTATGTCGACTTGTATGAAGATTTTGTATCTTGGTGTCAGCGGTCAGAGATTATGCGCCACAATCCTGATGGAAGTTTTGATGCTGAGCTAGAAATTGGCTTTAAGTTTCTGGTTGAAAGTTATGTATCCCATGTGGAGCTAAACAAACCGAAATCTATTAAGGTGAATATCTACTTTTAGTTTCGATAGCTTGGTTTTGCTAGTTCTATTTTTCAAGGCCTTCCTTCCATTCATCAAATGTTGGATGGCCTTTCATTCATTCATCCATCCATTCATTATTCTGTTCAGTTTTTTCCCTGGTGAGATGGAGCATTTATATCTAGACAGGTTGTGGTGATATATGAATTGGTTGATCTTATAATATTTTAGGTTGAGGTTGAAGATTATGAGACATGGATGTAAAAGCTGGAAATATTAAAAGGATGCATAATGAAGGAAGATATTTACTGTATCTTTGATTTATGTACAATGTAAATGATGTCATGGTCACCCTGATGTCTCTTTGACTTGTATCTATGACTCACTTGCAACATTTGAAACAGGTAATGAGAGAAGCGCTTTCGGACTCTGGTATATTGGGTTAACCCCATATTGAGTCGAGGATAAAAACCATCAAAAAAGACTATATGTTGCATGGTTCTAACACCAGCGGATTTGGCTTTGATAGTCAAAAACTTTGCGTGGCTACGATATTTCAGCCTTTAATATTTGATTTACTATATCATTGGGTAGAGCCTTAAAGGCATTCTTTATGTATTTCTTTTAGATTCTTACTGCAAAAAATATATGTTCTTCTAAATTCTAAAATGTTTTACTTGTTAGGTCATTCTTTGTGATAGTAGGTGATCTTAAAAATATTCAAGCTTTCCTTGGAAAATTTGAATGAAGAGTAGTGTGCTTGGATTTTAAACCTAGAGAAATAGGGAGGTACGTGTTCTTTTATGTACTTTAGTTTATTCTTGAAAAGTATCAGAATTCGATAAATGATAGTTGTTAACAGGATGCCTATTTGTAAGCTTAGTAACCATCACTAATTATTGACTCTTCTTTCTCGTTTCATTCTGCAGCTCTCTCGTTCAAAGAAGGTGAAATTTGTGAATGAACACCAACTCAGGCAAATTGGCTAATCCTTGGCTAATTGAATAAGTGTTCCATAGAGTAGTTTCTTAGAGTCTTTTTGTATATTAGTCTTAGACGTCCACTGATGTAATTAGTTAAAAATGACCAAGTTATTTTCTTCTAGTATTTGTATATATGTAGTTGGTGAAGTAGTTGGTTGGCTTTGTGATTGGATATAGTTGTTTTTTTATGATGAGATTATGTAGTTGGATGATGTAGTTGGTTTCTGTGAATTGGTTTGTTGGTTTTTTTAATGGGAAATGTTAAATTTAGAATTTACATTTTTATTTTGTTAAAATAAAGTTGTTACCTTAAATACTATATATATGTTGCAAATGTCTTTCATTGGTAACACAACACCTAGTGTGTTGCAATTGGTAATATAGGTATTGCAATAGACTAAAAATTGCTGCACATTTGTGGTCCCACCTGTGAGCCCCACAAAGTAGGCCCCACTAAAAGGCCCAAGAAAAGTGGGTCCCACATATGGGCCCCACTAGCTGACCTCACTAAGTGGGTCCCACCAGGCCGGCTGTGGGACCCACAAAATGGGCCCCACATGTGGAACCCACTAAATTGGCTATATATTTTACAAAATTATAAAGTCTATTGCAACACGAATATGATGTTGCTGTAGGGTCCTTAGGATGTTGCTGTAGGGTCCTTAGGTAACAAATAATCCTATGTTAGCTTAGGATGATCCACATGTTGCCTTTGAGTCCAAAGGCTACTGCTCACAGAGCAACTTAACTAAAATGTTACCTTTGCCCATTTTGGGTATGTGGCAACAGAAAATTGGGTCTAAGGTAACACAGTTATGTGGTTGCCGAAGACCATTTATGGCGTAGTGACTGCTTCTTCTTTGAGAGCAGGATTTAGATAATCGATCAACTACTTCTTCAGAGTAGGATTTATTTTTATCAACTGCTTCTTCTTTGAGAGCAGGATTTAGATAATCGATCAACTACTTCTCCAGAGTAGGATTTATTTTTATCAACTGCTTTTTCTTTGAGAGCAGGATTTAGATAATCGATCAACTACTTCTCCAGAGTAGGATTTATTTTTATCAACTGCTTCTTCTTTGAGAGCAGGATTTATGAACCATTCATGTGGTATAACCAACCACGATGGTGATATATAATATATAAATTGCGTACATGTAAAACCATCCGTCTTGTGATAATTGAACTCATCACATGGGAGGTATTATAATTATATAAAATAAACGCAATAAATATGTGGTTTTAAACCACCACTTTGAGATAAGTAAGAGACATAATTTAAACTGCAAAATAATTAACTGCTTCTACCAAAGCAGGATCGTCCAATCAATTCCTCAAAATAGTCATCGTCAAGGTATAGGTCGAAATATTGACTACCGTTAATAGCAAGTGTAATGGTATGTATAACTTTTTGCGATTTTCGGAATTGGATATTAATTCGCACATTTAATAAGTTTAACAATGACATATATGAAAGGAGTTACTACTCATATCAATATTAGTGTCAAATTGAAATTCTCGTAAAATGAATCACGATGGTATCAAGTAAAATTAATTCTGATAGTATATGTATCTTATATGTAAGAAAAACGAATGTATGATTTAACAGATTAAAAGAATATTTTATTCTTTATTATTTTATTAATTTTCTTGTACTGGTTTATGATTTGTTTTTCTTTTGTCATTTCACAACCACAAACCACCCGTGAATCCACCCTTTTTTTTCGGTTTTATTCTATTATTTTATAATTTATATATTATATTAATTTTCTGCAATAATGTATACCATACCATGGCTCCTCTTGTATACTTGGGCAATGATTTTCTTTGTTCTCCTTTTCGTTGATATTTTGAGAATGGCCGGCCGTGGAAAGACTCTCGGATGCAGGGGCGTGAAAGCCCAATCGAGGAGCAGTAAAGCGGGGCTCCAGTTTCTCGTGGGTCGTATCGCCCGTTTTCTCAAGGCCGGAAAGTACGCCGAGCGTGTCGGCGCCGGAGCTCCGGTGTATCTGGTAGCGGTCCTTGAGTACCTTGCCGCTAGCAATCCCGGCGAACCTCCATGGTGGCGGCTTAGGTTAGGTATGGTGCGATTGAGGCCAAATTTTCCGGTGGTGTTCCCGGTGGTTCACAGCTGACTAATTTCACCTCTCACCTCGGCCCTTTAAATCGCTACCCTCACTTGTGTGAATGAATTGGCCCGCGGTGGAATTTTGTCGGTGATGATGAAACCCTTTTTTTTTTATTATTAGCATCAGGGCTCCTTTTCCTTAAGAGCTTGAGTTTATCGACTCAAATGACAGACACATTAAGGTCTTTGAAGAGCCTCACTTCCACAAATACAATAAAAACAAATAATATATCTATTCTTCATCTGGCTAAGAAATAAAAAGAAAGATCTCACAGTAAGAACAAGAGAACAAAGGAAAAACCATACCTTGATGCGTAACGGCACCGTCATTAATCCTGTCAAGCAAACTGGAGGGTTCGCTTCTCCTTGGAACGGCCCTTCCGAAAGAGCATTGACGTAATTTCGTTTTTATCCGTTCTCACCAACCAGTAAGCCGTCACGGAGTCCAGAAGATGAAAGCCCGATTCTCTTTTTATGAACTTTTGTTTTTGGTTTTGTTGTGTTGAATCTTTGAACAGACAAGTTGGAGGCACTCTTTGGTGGAGAATAATAAGGAATAAGAAATAAATAATTTGTAATAATTCGATTTCTGATACAGAGGTTCATCCAGGGGATGCAACTGTAGAGCATACTTTCATCATATTACTCAGTTGGGTAGAGTCGTGCTGATAACGTGTTATGAAATCGGAATATTATAGAGAGAGAAATTAGAAAGAGAATAGAGAGAATGATTCTCAGGCATATTTTTCATTAATAATTGAAGCCCTATTTATAGGAAAACTTCAGATGGCACAATCGTAATTACATAATTACATCAGGGGTATAATAGTCATTCACACTATATAAAAACAAAAGGGTAATTGAAATGTCACTTTCAAGGCTTATTATAACACATATAATAATTTCTATCACTGTTCTTGAAGAACGGAGTATTATCAAATTATTCCGATTGATCATCCAACGCATAATGATGTAGAGACACTCAATACTTCGGGTATTGGATTTTCCACAAGATCATGCAAATTGGATTCATGTTCGTGTTTGTGATCAAGAAAAAATTATCAAAGGACAACGAGAGTTTGATTCTTTAAATTCAGATTATGTATTTTTTTTTCGTATATACGATGCTTAATCGATTTTATTTGGGATTCAATTTATTAATTGGATCAATATTACTACTCCATTGCGCCTTCGATTTTAGACCACGAATCCTAACAGTGGTACCGAAACGAGGTCTATGCGGTCGTGTAAACGATATTTGCATTTGTAATGCTTGGTTGGATGTTTTTATGATTTGGAATCATAATTATTTTAATCGTTAATGGTTAATTGTTCATCAAAAAAATTATTTTTTAAAATTTTATGTTACAATATAAATCTATTTTTCTTTTAAAAAACTGATTTATACATGTATATTAAAAAATAAAAAAAATATTATTTTTGAATTTGGGACGAGAATACGAGGCGTAAAAATTTTTACGCATCCACGAGCACAAAATCTATTTAGGCATGCTAATTAATTAACTACTAAGATTAATAAGCAATCTAAATATAATTTATTATTTATTAAATAATATTGATGGTGAAATTTAATATTCTAATCTAGATAAAGAGATCATAGGATATTACCTTTTGAAGCGAAGTGGTTGTTAGTTTTGATCTCATTCAAAACCTTCCAGAGTATGTCTAAGCCTTAATCAGGACGTTGTGTGAGCAACAAGCTGCCGGATCTTACTTTACTTGAAGATGAATCGGCCAAAACTAACTTTCTCAAAACTCTCAATTTTTCTTTTTCTTCAAGTAATTCCGATTGATAAGAAAAATTAAAGTGTTATCTCAATTGTGGAATCAAAGACACAAGTCAAGATCCACAATAAAACACTTAGAAGAAAAAATCGAAACCCTTGTGTATATTGATAGTGATCGACCAACCCCCTCCTTATAATATCTTATTTATAGGCTTTTGGCTACTCTATGGATCTTAAGGAGGATTAGGGTTAGGACTCCTAATATAACTCAACCTTCCATATTAAGTCTTTCTTAATATGATTGAGTTTACTAATATCAATTTAATCCACTAGAGAATTAATATTGTATTTCCAACCCAAATCCCAATTTATGAAAACAGACTCCTTATTTAAATATATTATTTATGATATTTAAGATATCGAATGTCCATTAATTTATGCTACTGCAGCTTTAATTAATTAATTGCTTATCAAGCATAGTACCACTTGAACCTTATTATTATATCAGATTTAAAAGGGTTTAATATAATAATCATATCGAGCTCCTCATGAGGCCAACATAAACACGCACGAGTCCGGTCATAATTTCTAGTTATAATATTATTTGTCATATAAATAATATTATTGCTCAAGATACGAAGTATTCTGTGTCTCTCGCACATGATTAATCAAAGCAATAATTATTATAAATGTACAATTAAATATGTGAGAATCAATTTTTTAATACCAAACCATAAAATTGATAAGTTATATATCCTCACTCATAAAAATATAAGTTATTGATATCATTTTGTTTAAAAATACTAAAATATCCTCCAAAAAGGTGTTGATGTTGACTTTTCTTTTTTATCTTTTAGTGATAGATTTAAGAGTATTAATGTCTTTTGGTATCAAAAACTTATACTCTTATGATTGAGGATATATAACTTGTTACTTTTATGGTTTGGTATTATAAAAGATAGAACCCATTAAATATTATATACTTAGAATTAAGAAATAATAATTATCCGAAATTTACGTTCTTCTTACTGTCAGTACAAAAGACACTATCTCACTGCTATCGAGTTCAACGTATGAAATTTTCTAATGCATGCTCATAGTCAAGACTAACTATTCTCAAGCATATATTACAACCTTTTATATAATATGTCTAGTAATTATATAGGTTGTGAACTATTATATATATATATATTAATAGAATATAGTCTTTTGGAAAATGAGAATTCCCGACCTCAAAACAGCCTTTTCAACGAGAATTTTATCTAGCAATCAAGGGATAATCTAATGAATAATAATATAAAAAATATCACTGCAATAACCTACAACCTTCATATACAGGAACTTAATCAAAATACATATTAAGAAAATATTAGTAATATTAAATAACAATAAATAATTACATTAAGAACTGCCCGAATGGAATAAAAGTGTACAAAATTAAGGAAAAAGAAGATACTTCTCAAAACGAGGAACACTATAAAAAACTAAGTGGGAATCAATTTTTTAATAACAAATCATAAAATTGATAAGTTCTATATCCCCATTCATAAAACTATAAGTTTTTAGTACCATTTTGATTAAAAAGACTAAAATGTCCTCTCTTTTGTTGTAATATTGACTTCTCACTTTTTTTTATTTAATTTAAACTACTTTTCTTCTCTTTTTTCTTTTTTACTTTCCTCATTTGCTCCGATCGATATTAATGTCCAACAACCAAAATTTAACTACAAACATATACATCAAAACAACACAACCATTTTTGACAAAGGGTCTCTAAAAAATCTTATAGAAATCACAAGATTAGTCGAAAAGAAAAGTTGACGTTGAAATAGGACTTCATTTGTCATGCTTCTAGGTTCATAAAGAAGGTATGCATCAGTATTTGACCGCTTGGAAAAAAAAATCACGATCTGTTCTTACGGACATGATCGCTGCACACGATGGGAAGCCACCGTGTGCGACGATCGTGTGCAACGGTCGTGTCCAACGACCTTGATATCGTGCGCACCACTAACGTGTTCACGATCGTTTAACACGATCGTCTACAATCGTGTGCAGCGATCGTGTTCATGGCCAGAAACTTGCACACGATCACTGCACACGGTAGTATACGACCGTGTGCATCGGTCGTGTCCAAGGCAGACCGTTTTATAATATTGTTCGCTCAGTTTTCTGAATAGTTATTCATCTTTTTGTAATCAGATGTCGTGGCAGCGTATTTTGATACATCACGGTGGTCATTGGGAGCGATCGACATATGTATACGGGGACTCCTTTTTTGTCTATATCGACACGAGCAAAGTTAGTCGTGCAAACCTCGTGGGGTTATCAGAGAGGGTTTGGGTGGTCCAAATGAGTCCGATTACAAATTATGGTACTTGACACACATGGCCAAGGGAAACAAAGTAAAACTCCTATTACGGGGCGATACCGAGATACTTCGATTACTAGTAGAATACAAGGAGGATCCTGAGGTCTATGTTGAGAACAACAGCTCCTCCACTCCCGAGGTTAATATGGGATGTAACAGCTCGAGAGTAGAGCCCGGCAACATAAATTATGACATGCCTTCCAAAGAGTATCAATACGAGGAAGATGAGGAAGACGAGGAAGATGAAGAGATGCATACATCCGAAAATGAAGATTGTTGTAAAGACTTTCTTGAGTCACTATCTGCGGAATTTCTTGCTTGGGTTCGCCAACCGGCCCAAATGGATATGATTATGAGTCGTCGGAACTTCTCATCCGACCATCAATCTGCGAGCTAGCATGAGCATCTACAATCAATGCGTAACTGGATCATTCCATTTCCGGACCCCGGTAGTGCCGGGACTTTGGGTTGGGTCGAGCAGCCTCCACCAGTTACCGGTCAGCTAGAGGTGGGGTCCACCTTTTGTTCCAAGACAGAGTTGAGGATAACTATAGGAATGTATCATTTAGAAAACATGCTACAGTGTATCACTGATCGTTCCGCCGATAAACATATAGTGTTTGTCTGTAAGAGTGGGCGAAAAAATTGTCAGTTTAGGTTGTGTGCTATTGAGGGTGAAACTATCTGGAGAATTACTAAGTTGACATTGGAGCACAGCTGTCACCCTAATTTGAACCGTGCTGCCGCACGATCGGTCACTTCTGAGGTTGCCGCCCATTATTTTGCTAAAAGATTGACCGGTGAGGGGGTCACTTTGAGGCCAAAGGAGATGATTGTAGAGATGTGTAGGGAGTACGGCATTGACATGCTATACAGTTTTGCTCTCCGGACAAGGAATATAGCAATAGAGAATACATATGGCGGCTTTGATGAGTCGTATCAGAGGCTCCCATCTTATCTGTATTTGTTAAAACAGCGTAATCCAGGGACAATTTATGATTTGCAGACGACTCGTGAGGGAGTGTTTTGCCACATGTTCGTTGCACTCGGACAGAGTATTAGGGCATTTGATACGTGCCTTCGACCGGTGATTATAGTTGATGGGACCCACCTGAAGGGAAGAAATAAAGGAACTCTATTTGCGGCCGTCACATTTGATGGGAACAAACAAGTATTTTCTCTTGCAGTTGGTCTCAATCCGATAGAGAACGACGAGTCATGGACTTATTTTCTGTATAACCTGCGCAGATGCTACAATCCGATGGAAGATTTACTGATTGTGAGTGACCAACATAAGAGCATTCAGAATGCTGTTCGAGCCGTCTATCTGAATGCATTCCACGGGTTGTGCTATCACCATCTTGCAAAAAATATGACCTCCTATGGTGCGCATGCTATAGGACTCTTTAGAACTGCTGCCTACACGCATCATGAAGAAGTTTTTGAAAACTACTTTTCGAAACTACATATCGAAAGCCCTAATGGGGCTCACAGGCGCCTTTCTGAAATTGGGCCAGAGAGGTGGGCTAGGTCGAAGTGTCCGGTACGATACTATAACTTCTTGACATCCAATGCTGTTGAATGCTTTAATAATCGTATGTTGTGGGCGAGGCGTTTACCTGTTTGCTCGTTACTTGAGATATTTTGCCTAATTTTAGAGAATTGGTTTGATGAGAAGCGGGGAGAAGCTACATCAAGAGACCATGAGTTGACAATGCACACTTTTGAAAAGCTTTCTAACTCTGTGCAAGCCAGTCTGACTCTTACCGTTCGAGCTACCACCCCACTTGTTTATAAAGTCGAAGAAAACAAAGTTTCTTATGAGGTCGACCTTCGAACATGGACATGTTGTCGTGAGTTTGATTTGGATCAGATTCCATGTCGTCATGCCGTTGCCGCTATAAGGTAATTGTCTATGCTGTCGTGTGCACATGGCCATGGCCATTCAATGTTTTTGTCTATGCTGTCGTGTGCACACGGTCATGGCCGTGGGCATGCGGGTGCTGTCGGATGCTCACGGTCGTGCCCACGGTCATGGCAGAATGCACACGATCATAACCCACGATCGGCACGATCGTCGTGTGCACACGGTCATGGCCGTGGGCATGCGGGTGCTGTCGGACGCTCACGGTCGTGCCCACGGTCATGGTAGAATGCACATGATCGTAACCCACGATCAGCACGATCGTCGTGTGCACATGGTCATGGCCGTGGGCATGCGGGTACTGTCGGACGCTCACGGTCGTGCCCACGGTCATGGCAGAATGCACACGATCGTAACCCACGATCGGCACGATCGTCGTGTGCACAAGGTCATGGCCGTGGGCATGCGGGTGCTGTCGGACGCCACGGTCGTGCCCACGGTCATGGCAGAATGCACACGATCGTAACCCACGATCGCCACGATCGTAACCCACGATCGCCATGATCGTAACCCACGATCGGCACGATCGTGTTCTGCCATCGTGTGCAAAACAGGACTGGTCTGGATTTATCCTACACCTCATCAATATGAAAAATACATTATCCTATACAACATCCTTCACATAATTGCTTATTGTAACAGGCGCGCCGGCAATGGTTTGTCCGTGTATGATTTTGTTAGTCGTTATTTCAAGCAACAAGGCCTTAGAGAGCCTTATAAGGAGCATATTAGTCCAATCCCACATCCTGATGAGTGGAATGTCCCACCGGAGATCTCATCCATCGTTTGCGTACCTCCAGAGGGGGTACGACAAGCTGGCCGACCAAGGATGAGTCGCGCACGATCCGCTGTTGAAAATTTGCCCGCAGGTGGACCGCCTCAGGTGTGCGGTAGGTGTAAAGGAACCGGCCACAATAGAAAATCTTGCAAAGCATTCATTCCCATAGGTGGTGTGGATTTGAATATCCCTGAAGAAACTCAAGGAATGGATGAACAAACGAGGCAAAGGCGCCGGCAAAAGAAGAGGTGTAGCATTTGCCGTAATGATGACCATGACATAAGGGGATGTCCATACCATGAAACTTAAATTGCTTATGTATTTTTATATTTTGTGACTTACTAGCAACAATCATGTGCTGATATTTTGATCCTCGATGGACCATGTATTGATTCAGTATTCTGATTATTAGTTGAAATGCATAATTTTGTGTCTATTTTCTTTATCTTTGAATTGAAATTTAAGTGTTCAGTGATGTAAAGCAAATAAAGGTGATTATGGAGCCAAACATTAACCATAACAAAGTAGCTCACTTTAAAGAGCAATAGTTTACAGCAAAAGCATATCCAAAGCATATAACTTTACAAAACAAAAGTTCATCACCATCACACCAAAAAATCTAATAATAACTTAAAAACCACAATCACTTGGATCCTTTTTTCCCCATCTGCTGCTGTATCTTTAGTCTTGTATCACCATCTTCATGAACTTCCTCTTCTAAAATAACTTCTTTACTTGTCTTCTCAGAAATATTCAAATCATTATCATCATCACTATCTAGTATGACTGGAGTGCTCGCAGTATTTTTAAATAGGTCATGTTTCATGAAACACATTAATTCGCAGTACACACTACACATACAACAAAATCAAAAAACTTACTCTGAGCATTGAGTATCTTCCTCTCGGCCTAGTTCTGTATGGTGGGTTGGGAGGAGGTATCCTCCTTCTTCTTTTTGGTGATGGTGCTTCGATTCCTCCTAAATCGCTTTCTCGTAATCGGCCGCTCATTTCGCGTATTTGATTTTAATGGATTTTAACTGATGTTAATTGATTAGGGTTTGTAGTGAAAAGGGGGGCTACGGTTCATGTATTTCACTCTCAGTCAATGAAGATGGGCTTATATTGAAAAGGGAGGGACCCACGATGAGATTTTATAATAAAATAATTTGATGTTGCCCTTTGCAGTACACACGATGGTGCACACGATGGGCACGATCGTGTGCTCCGATCGTGTGACACGTTGGATTAACATAATATATTGCATATCATGTGTAGTCTATCTGTTCTCAGTGTATTAGTTCGTACGGATAAGTTCATCATCTGGATGAAATATCTCATATACTAATGAATTACAACGAAATGACAAATACGAGTTTGTATAAGAAGCTATATAGTAATTAATATTTGAACAAGCAATTTTTGAATCACAAAACATCCTTCTAGATAACACAATGAATCAAATTGGCAAAAATACCAAAAGTTTATATGCACACGATAGGACACACGGTCGTGCCCACGATGGGACACACGATTGTGTGCACGGCCGTGCCCACGATGGGACCCACGGTCGTGTGCACGCGGTCATGGCAGCCAACGTGTGCACACGACAGCATCAACCCATGACCGTGGGCAGATTGCACACGATCGTGACCCACGATGGCCACGATCATGTGCATCCATCGTGTGTAACACAGAGCCAAAATATAAATATTTAACAACACAACACGACCGTGACCCACGATGGCCACGATCGTGTTCATCCATCGTGTGTAACACAGAGCCAAAACATAAAGATTTAACAACACAACACGATCGTGACCCACGATGGCCACGATCGTGTTCATCCATCGTGTGTAACACAGAGCCAAAACATAAAGATTTAACAACACGACACATTCATATTGCCAAAACTGTCTAAATACAACATAAATATTTAACAACACGACACATTAATCTTGCCACAACACAACACGCCATAAACCATTTTACATGTCTAAAGACAACATAAAGATTTTAGCAGCTAAACCATATCGATATTTCTTAATATATTTCTCATTAAGTTCCTCGATTTGGTGCCTTGCTCCTGGGTTTGCAGAGACGAGTCGATCCAAGTACATGCACGCGAAGGGGCCACAACTGTGATTGTCATTTTATATGAACTGTAGCTCTCGTGGCATAATTTTTAAACTCATCTCCGTGTCATACTTCTTCTTCGATTGGTTGTTCAGCCAATACCCGGATTGAGCTAGCACATGAGGCATCAGACGCATAATCGGTCGCAGTTGGTTGAATCGGTATCGACCATCTTCGTGGTGGTGTGACAAGGAATAATACAACTCCACGGTCCATGTTATAATGTCAATCTTGATAGTCACCCAGTGGCTCTGGTCGAGGCAACAAATGGCAATGCTCTGTTGAAACAAAATATGTAATCATATAAGATCATCACATCAAACATAGCGAATCATTTATAAATATAAATTTCAAACTTACTTCGTTGCAATTTAACCATGGAACCGCATGTGGTTTATCAAGACCTGTCATGTAGTCCTCGATGCATTTAGGAATCTTCCAATCCTTGTAAACTGGCTTCCCTGTCACCTTGATACCAAGTGGATCATCCGGATGGAGTCTTGCAAACTCGTTGGACAAAACTAACTACAAAAAGCCAAATCACAAAATTAACAAAAAATCCACATCACACCAATGATATACAAGCGAGTAGGTTATGGAACTTACATAAAATTGGGAGCCGGCAAGTACAGTGCCAACTCTACCGACACCAACACTACGGACTCCCCTCCGAAGCCTCGCTCGAGTCGCAAGCACATAACAGTCTATCACCTCGGCATCAAAATCTTCACGGCTAGACTCTATCCCGTCAAATAACGCCTGGGTGATAGCATGCCCAGTCTCCAAACACCGGACAATAACATCACGTGTATGCTCCCTCCTAAAGTGTAGGTACAACTTCTTCAGAGCCTCGCTATCTCTTGGAGGCGCAACCACAAAAGGCTCCCGAAGAGCAGCAGATGGTCGACTCACTCGCGGTGGAAGACTACGCTCACCCAAATGCTGCGTTCCGGCAGTCTCACCATCTTCATCACCCTCAGCATCCCTCTCACAACTATAACGATCAGAGAGCTGTACAGCCGGCTGCTCGATCTCAAAAACTGGCTGCTCGATCTGAAATGGAGGCTGATGCTGAGGACCACCACCTTCACAATGAAACATCGCACTATAATGATGCTCGTCCTGAAACCAGTCGAACATCGTCCCATACTGCTTAAACGACGCGTCAAATGGCTCATACTGATGCTCGTAATCAAGGGGCTGCTGAGTCCGCTCAAAAGAATGATGAATCTGAGAATGATGACTGTGCTGGATCTCAGAATGGTGACTGTGCTGGACCTCAGAATGGTGTGTAGGCGGATGCTGAGAATGATGGGTAGGCGGACGCTGAGAATGGTGACTAAGTGTGGCCGAGAATGGTGGTGTGGGTGCACTGGACCGAGTGACGTGGAGGGTCGGGAATCCTCCGCCGGGCGCCCGCTGCGAATGCAGAATGACGAGGCCTATCATGGCTCCCAGCTGAGTAGTGCACCGGGCTCCTAGAACGTCTATGCGTAGGTCCGAAGAAATCCACGATCCCAGAAAGCACCCAGCGAGAAACTCGAGCAATAAATCCCGTCTCGGACTCGTCGTACAAGACCGCCTTCAAACGGCGATCGAAGTACTCATCCCTGCTCGTGCCCTGGGTGTGGTCCGGAGAAGGAAGTCCGTGGACACAACACACCCTATCTGGCTGCCTCTCCCGGTCCGATGTCTCCGCACCATCTACTGGTGGGGTACTCTGCCGGCGTCGCTTCGATACTTTATGTGCCGACTCATATGTAATCAATTTCCCAGCAGCCTTCTTCAACCTATCCATAACTTTCTTTCTCGGGATTGGCGCAGGCTCATCCTCCTTGTTCTTCACAGCTATTCTTACAGGCTTAATGAACTTAACGTCATATGGCGAGCCATTCTCAAAGCTCAGGTAGTAGTACTCAACCTTATCCTCCTCCAGATGCGGTAAAGAGGGAAGTACTCTGTGCTGCAAAATTAGTCATTAAAGCATACCATTAGATGGGCAATCACATAACGTTGAAGAGATGAAGTCAGGAGAAAATACTTTTAGAAATTTATGTACCTTATCGTCGAAGAAATGAGTGAAATCACAAAACATCTTCCTCGTAGTCCACATCAAACACCGGGGGACTTGGACAGATTTATCTCGAATACCACACAATGCTCCCAATGAAGGAATCATCTCATACGACCATATCTGTAAAGCCCAAATAGGACCATCGAAGTGATAGTCCTTGTGCTCTTATCCCTCCTTCATGGCAACGTTGCCTATGTAGTAAGATAAAACCCCAAAGGCATAAGAACCCCAAGGAAACATATCCCACTACTCGAAATCCTCAACTAATGCCCATGCCCATGTCTCGACCATCATGTCGTCACAGCATAAGATAAAGTAGTAGTATATAAGCAAATTGGCAACCTTCACATAATCTCTTATGTCTCTACCAAAATCTCGAGCATTGGACCTCTTCCGCAGAACACTAACCTTAATATTTTTGCCATGAAGTATTCTGTGGAAAATACCGTCAGACAGAAGGAGATGGTCGTCCTGTGGATGGAAGGTAGAGTTTCCAAAATGGAGTCAAGTGATCATGGCAAAATCACGGGCCGTAAAACGAATGGTCCTCCCGCATACCTGGAACCACGACTCATCCGGGGGGATTTGATCACCCTCCAATTGACGGGCAATCAAGTGATGTAGGGCAGTATTTGAACTCCCATTTATCCTAACTTTAATCAAGCGCCCCAGGACCCCCTCGGTCAAGCTCTCGATAGCTCGATCATCAACTGCGGAATTGCGGTCCATACTTCTTAGTGTCTCAATGATCTCTTTAAATACAGCCTCCCGTATGTAAAGATTCACTTGACATGTAACAAAACGCAATGTAGGTCTCTTCCATACGCAGCCAGTCTGCAATATAGACATACAACTCATAAGAATATGATAGAATGCTTAAGAGAACGAAAAAAAATTTTTGCCTTGCACACGATGGCAGGCACACGATCGACACTCGTCGTGTAAAGACCAAGGTGTGCCACACGACGGCTCACACGACGGGCGTCGATCGTGTGCATGCCATCGTGTGCAGGGCAGGAGCCTTTGGTCTTTTAGCACACGACGGCACACACAATCGACGACCGTCGTGTGTAAACCATCGTGCCCACGAAAGACCATCGTGTACATGATGGTGTCATCTTCTTCAGCACCATCGTGGGACGATGAACAACCGTCGTGGCACGATCGTGTGTGAATGAAAATACACTAACCGGCGGCTCATTGACGAATTCCTCTTCAGATGGAGTGTCACTAGCGGAACTTCTGGCGTCTTCAGATTCTCTGTGGTAGTCGGAGTTCGACATTTTCTGGCCGGTGAAGGGTTTCACGAGGGGGGGTTTTTGGTTCTACGAGAGATGCAGCGAGAGAGTTTTTTTGCAAGAGAGAGAAATATTGAGTTGTGGGACCGTTTAGATTATTGTTGTTTGCTTTTAATAATTTTCTCTTTTTATGTTTTTTATCTTTTAGTGGTAGACTTTAAGGGTAATAATGTCTTTTAACACATTTTGGTATCAAAAACTTAGCGTTTTATGAATGAGGATATATAACTTATTAGTTTTATGCTTTGGTACTAAAAAAGAGAGATCCCAAAAACTAATTACACATTAACTATTAATAAACTGAAATGTTTTAATTTACATAAATAAATAATTTAAAATTGGAATTTTCTATTTTACACAAATAAATAACTTAAAAAAGCCTGCAAACAAAAAAGAGTCAGTATTTTTAGTTCTAAAATCATATAAAAAGCACAAATTTAATAAAATTGATTCATGCAAGGAAACAAAATTACAAAAAAACAACAGAACTAACCAACCGGTTAGTTCCCACTAACTTTTAGAGTTCCACATAATAGAGATTATTATGGATGGTGATCTCATTTACAGAAAAAATAAAATAATACAGTCATTAATTCACAGAAATAGCACTAACCTAATAACTAAACCCGCAATGCTCCATAACATATGGAAAAAAAATAAAAATTAGAAAGAAAACCATTTGATTCAAACAATACGGATGCTCTTCGAAGAAAAAGAGGTATGAATACATCTAATTATAGATCTCTAAAAATTATCCATGTAAGAGAAACTTATTTATTACTTGACCATTGTTTTGAAACTTGGAATAGAAAAAGAATTGGGATCCTTCAGGTTTTGTACCACCGCCAAGTATGTTGGAAAATATGGAAGAAAAATGAATGTTTTTTCACGAAATATAACGTCTGTAAAAAGACATGGAGGATATGGATTCTTGATACTTTTGTTATGAATGCAGCAAATAAGTTTATACTGCTACAAAAAGGTGTTCAAATTTAATTTTGTCATATGTTTATCAAATTATACTAGATGGTTCTTAAAAATATAGATTTCTAAAATATTTTAATTGTGGGTATAGGCTCTATATGAAGGTTTCAGACTCTACAGCAAATGCAGAGATAACGGTGTGGGAGAAGAAGCTCTTCCACAATTTGTAAAAATTATTTTTCTCATTTATTTCGTATAATAATAAGTACATCGTACAATTTTCTGCTGAACTTAATATTTTATTTGCTTAATCATTTAAACGCTCTCAAATATGAATATCTCCACTGTATTTGCATAATTAAAACGTGCATCGCACGGTGGGTATTACTAGTATTATTTATAAGGCATCAATAATATGATCTTCTGTGCGACACCAACACACCACATTATCTACAATATAAAATAAATAAACAATACATTTGCATAACCATAACGTGAATAAATATACAAAAATATGTGATAAAATATCATTAATATTTATTTCATCCGAAACAAGTTAAAATTATTTGTTATGTGAATTAATTAGATTAATTCTAATAATTGGATTATTTTATATTGATTGTATCAATATATAATATTTTGTACTTATGCCATCACTTTAATGTACTTTTTGCATTTTAATGCAATAGTGATGTAGTTCATGGACTTAGTTTTGAATCTATATTCGATGGGTTGTAAAGGCCATTTTGAGCCAATTTATTCTATTAGAAAAAATTGTACACGATGCAATTTTTTTATTGTATATTTTATCCTATTGGCTTTTGCGTGTGGTTTGTTTGTGCGCAGAGTCAACCTCTCTTCTGTTAGAGCAGCGTTCATCGAGAGTGTAGTAACCAAAGTCCCCTTAGGTAAGTCTCATGTGAATTAAGCCATGAGCTCAGGTATGATTTTGAGCTTTTTCGAATCATATGCTTCCTTGTTTATATCACTCAATACTTTGCTGTGCACTAAGCTGAGGGTCTTCATAGAAACAGCCTCCCTACTGTAAAAAGTAGGGGCATGGTCTGCGTACATCTTCCCCTCCCCAAACCCTGTCTGTACGGGATACACTGGGTATGTTTGATTTGTTTTTTATTAGCTATGATGAAGGACGTACCACCATGAAGACGAAGATTCAAGACATGTAATTCGATTACTTGTATTTTTACCGGGTCGACGATGTCTCGACACCTAGGAATGGTCCATGAACTGCATATTGGTTGATACCAGGTTGTGGATGTTTTCATATTGTATGACGAATAAACAAACCGACAAACCGCGCTTATAAACGGATTAATGTGCAAAGTGTAACATATAATCGCGTAATACTCCCACTTATAAACACTAAGTTATAAAAGTTAAATCATTTCATACCCTCCGTCAAACTCATGGAAAATTAAAATATAAACCGAAATACTATTCTTTCGATGTATATACATTGTAATTTATTTATCATAAATAACTAATATATATTGTAAGTGGATTACACAACCCCAGGATTTTGAAGGTCAGTTATGTATATACGTTATCTATCTAAATTAATAAATTATTAATTTATCTATTATATAATATCTCTCAAAATTAATAAAATTTTTCGATCCCAACAATATAAATTTATATAGATTTTACTGTAAGTATAAATATAATTCAATTTGGCTATATGCTAAATCCAAGTTTCATGAGGTACTATATGATAATTTAATCTAAATTTTACTCATTGCATCCCATAAAATGAGCAAGTATGGTTCAGTTAGACTATTTGGTAAACATAAATTTCATGGGGTACAATATGATAATTTCCTCCAAGTTTTACTCACTGCCTCCTATAAAATGAATCCATCTTGAAAAATAATGTCCCAAATAAGAGTCACCTTTCAACTTTATCTTTTATTAGTCCGGAACTCACGAATAGACATAACTTTTATAATAATATTTATTTTTATGTATTAAAATTTTATATCTATAATTATATATTAGACAATAAATTTTTTATCTCATCTAATTTCCATATAACATGTATTGATTAATGTTGGTAGTCGATCCGCCTTGGCGTCCACCTAAGCGCTTCGGGCAGCCGAACGGCCGAGCCGATCCCGGAGCCGAACCGGTCATAAACTTGATCGTTTCTCGGGTTCACACAAAGGACCGGACCGGGCAGAGACCTTAGAGCCGACCCAGAATCCGGACCAGAAAGGCCGAGCGGACCCTGTACGAAAACGCTCCTGAATCACGAATAAGGCCGACCAGAGTAGCAGGAGGCTCAAGGGCCGACCTCATTGTCGGTCATAACAGATAAATATCGAAAGCCCGAGAGCAGCGAGACAGGACAGTAAGTGAGAGCTGTCATATCCCTACACAAGGCACACTTAAGAAGATGACACGTGTCAAAGGAGTCACCCTCATCGTGACAAATGTCATCAGCATATTCATCTCAATCTTCCTATTGTCCCCTCATGAATGGCTGAAAACACCTATATATACGCCAGGAGACTTTTGGGAAAAGAGGAGGAAAAAGGAGAGAGAGAGAGAGAGAGAGAGAGAAAAAGGAGAGATTTGAGATACACTGGAAAAGAACAAAAAAGACTTGTAATTAACAAGCAAACCGAATAGACCGGCATACAATATTCTGCCCGGTTCTATACTATTCAGAGGCCATTAATAAAAATTTAGTGATCAAATACTTTTCATCTTGTTTTATTATTTTCTACGTGTCTTCGATCCATTCGTCCCGGTCAGTACACGTGACGTTGACCAAATCAGTCGTCAACAGATTGGCGCTAGAGGAAGGGGTTGAACCTCCGACCTTGTGGTTAACAGCCACAACCCATGCTTTTCTCGTTCATATTGCAAGCGACCTTGTGGTTAACTGCCACAACCTACGCTTTTCTCGTTCATATTGCAAGCCAATCCTATGCTTTTCTTTAAAAGATTCCTTGTTAAGTATATGATTCTCCATCTCTAACCACAAGTGACGAATTACCATCAGGCCCGTCCCAAGGGCCCGTTATGCGATAGAGGACACCGTTAGGAGGTATACACACTAAGGAGTCATGCATGGACGTATCGGACTATTCTTAGTGTGCACAGGACGAACACGGCTTCACGCCAAACTACAATCAGCCCGCGGATGTTTTAAAAGGCAATCTGCTGGCGGAGCACTTTGACACACCTTGCGTTCATCCGGAAATAACCATACCCGCTAAGGGATGGTAAGATGAAAGCATAGGAATCATCGTAACTACGAGTCGAAAGCATAGGAATCATCGTAATATGAAGTTGAAAGCACAGGAGCAATCGTGATCACGGGCTCCTGCTCGACTCGGCTGACCCCTTAGAGGTCATAATTTGGAGGATATCGAGCGTCGCTCAAAATTCCGGAGAAGGTCTCAAAGAGTCCTCAAGTCCCTCAAATTAAAGTTGCAGTCGATATACACTGCAACATCTGAAAACTCCTTCGGAATTCCCATCCACCCGCGAGGGTCCTGGTAATCCGGACGGTAATGGGCCGACTCAAAACATCCCCAAGTATTGAGCCATGTGTTAGAAAAGCAGCGGCGGCCCCTACCGGGGAATTGGAAGTCAGAGCAAAAGTAATTCATAAAGGAGCTTTCCCCATAACCACCCGACCAGCGGTCGTTAGGAGGCCACCGGCGAAACTCAAAGCTCCAAGTGATAAACAAGCCGCGGAAAGTGGAAAATACCGAGTAAAACTAAAATAAGCCGAGGAATAATCATAAGAAAAGAGGGGCCCGGCCAAGTCGATGACAATCTGCAACGACCGACCCAAGAAGAATCCCGGGCGTTCTACGATGACCCGGTCGGCCCGGGATACACCCACGGAGAATTCGTTTCAAAAACAAGTCAATATGACCCCGAGAACCTGGACCTCGTCGCCCAGAAAGGCGGAACGTTTTCTACGGAACACCCGGGGATCATCAGAATTTCCAGGCCAATGATCTCATTATTAAATGAGCACTGGGGCCCGACACGGGACCTCCTGAATCCAAGCAACAAAGCCCGTCAGAACGGAGGTTGCTAGCTAGAATATGTAAATGACCGAGGATCCATTCATTTGTTGAATGCCATGAAGGTACAATCAATAAAATTCGATTTTATGTTCGGCTCGGAAACAAATACACTATAAGACCGAGTTCGCCTCGGCACCTCGAATGACCGGCCCCTCCGGCACTGTAAGACCGAGTTCGCCTCGGCACCTCATAAGACCGGTCCACCCGGCACTGAAAGTCCGAGCTCGCCTCGGCACCTTATAAGACCGGTCCATCCGGCACTGAAAGTCCGAGCCCGCCTCGGCACCTCATAAGACTGGCCCATCCGGCACTGGAAGTCCGAGCTCGCCTCGGCACCTCATAAGACCGGCCCATCCGGCACTGGAAGTCCGAGCTCGCCTCGGCACCTCAGAAGACCGGTCCATCCGGCACTGGAAGTCCGAGCTCGCCTCGGCACCTCATAAGACCGGCCCATCCGGCACTGGAAGTCCGAGCTCGCCTCGGCACCTCAGAAGACCGGTCCATCCGGCACTGGAAGTCCGAGCTCACCTCGGCACCTCATAAGACCGGCCCATCCGGCACTGGAAGCCCGAGCTCGCCTCGGCACCTCATAAGACCGGTCCACCCGGCACTAAAAGTCCGAGCTCGCCTCGGCACCTCATAAGACCGGTCCACCCGGCACTAAAAGTCCGAGCTCGCCTCGGCACCTCATAAGACCGGTCCACCCGGCACTAAAAGTCCGAGCTCGCCTCGGCACCTCATAAGACCGGTCCACCCGGCACTAAAAGTCCGAGCTCGCCTCGGCACCTCATAAGACCGGTCCACCCGGCACTGAAAGTCCGAGCTCGCCTCGGCACCCTATAAGACCGGTCCACCCGGCACTGAAAGTCCGAGCTCGCCTCGGCACCCTATAAGACCGGTCCACCCGGCACTGAAAGTCCGAGCTCGCCTCGGCACCTTATAAGACCGGCCCATCCGGCACTGGAAGTCCGAGCTCGCCTCGGCACCTCATAAGACCGGTCCACCCTGACCGAAGTCCGAGCTCGCCTCGGCACCTATAAGACCGGCACCGGTCCAGATGAAAGTCCGAGCTCGCCTCGGCACCTTATAAGACCGGCCCATCCGGCACTGGAAGTCCGAGCTCGCCTCGGCACCTCATAAGACCGGCCCATCCGGCACTGGAAGTCCGAGCTCGCCTCGGCACCTCAGAAGAGGCCGGTCCGTGCCACCGAAGTCCGAGCTCGCCTCGGCACCTCATAAGACCGGCCCATCCGGCACTGAAAGTCCGAGCTCGCCTCGGCACCCTATAAGACCGGTCCACCCGGCACTAAAAGTCCGAGCTCGCCTCGGCACCTCAGAAGACCGGTCCATCTGGCACTGAAAGTCCGAGCCCACTGTAACACCCCCAATCCACTCAGGGATATTACACGCCGTAGACCCTCTCCTCGAAGATCTACCAGGCTGGTAACAACATTTAACATCTCGACAATGCCTTCAAGGCTAAATGACTCAGTAGACCGATTTGGTCTTTCAATAAAAATATACAACTCAATTACAACATATACCCACGCAGGGGTCAAAATACAACTACACCCGTACAACGGGAAAAAGATATTGCAGCGGAAAAGAAAATACAACTAGACCAATACGACATCAACGGATCCTCGTGTGATTAGTATCGTTCATCTTTCATCATCCTTCGTGCCGACCCTGTGCTATGCTCCAAAACCTGAATGCAAAAATAGACATCCACCCCCCGAATACTCGGGGGTTAGCAAAACTCCACTGTTTTGCTAGTGCAAGTACAAGTGCAAAAATACGAGCCATACAATACAAGTTCCAAGAACAATAATAATCAGGAATCCTCAATGATCCAAACGTAAAGAAAAGTACTTCCCGAGGCAAGAGTTTGGGTAAACATTTCCAAAACCGAAAGATCGCAAATAAGGGAAACAATTTACAAAACAGTTCAAAATGCCATCGAGAGTTTTAATAGAAAACAATTTAGGATCATAAAATCCTTCTCTTTCCAAAAATCAATAGGGTCACAGCCCAAATGTTTTGTTTTCGCAAATAAAACCAACCATAATAAACAAGGTTAAAAACCCACGTCATGCGTCCCCGACGGACATAAAATACACACACACCCGTGAAGTTTCACTCGTGAACCCAGGTCGAAGCCATCGGAATTCCCTCCGTGGTCCCGTCGAACCCTCTCGAGGTGAGCAAACACATTCACAAAACACGTACTCACATCGCCTAGGACCGGGACGAAGCCACAAATCCCACCCCGTGATCCCGCCGGACCCTCCCGAGCTGGCTAGCGAAATACTCAAGCACCACACGTCACCTAGGACCGGGACGAAGCCACGAATCCCACTCGAGGCCTCGAAGAACCCTCCCGAGCTGGCTAGCGAATCAATCATGCACAAATAACATATCACAAAGCAACACAAGCACCACACGTCGCCTAGGACCGGGACGAAGCCACGAATCCCACTCGAGGCCTCGAAGGACCCTCCCGAGCTGGCTAGCGAATCAAACTCAAGCACGAGTAACATATCACACCAAGGATATCCAAACAATTCACCCAGAGGCATCAAACACTTAGTAAAACAACACGTCAAACCACAATGCACCGAAATGAAACATTATACGTCCACACGCAAACACTAAGTGCATCATCAACACCAAACATGTCCATAAGATTAACATACTCGTTCGAGAAACACACCAATCACAAAACACACACGATTTTGAAAGAGGGCCTTTAACAAGGCTAACCAAATCTTTTGAAAACTCGTTTCAAACAATCAAACGAATATATAAATACGATCACCAATTATCATATTCATAAAAACAAGAATAGTATGGGCAAGGTACTTGCCTCGAAATCACAATCGCAACGAGACGACGGATAGGACGCGGTCGAATAGCCCCGAACCCCCGAACAAAATCAAGAACGCGATAGCACGAGTATTACGAGAATAACACCACACGAATCATCAATCACCAAACGGAATTCAACATCGGAATCCTCGAACACCTATAAACCTCCGGAAGTAACAATAACACATGGTTACGACGAGAATCAAGGCCAAAACAACGGAAATCCCAACAAACTATCGAAGGGAAACTCATTGGGACATTTAATCGAACACTAAATGTTCAATAATTCCCAAGAACACTCGAATCGTCGATCGAGTTAAACAAACTTGATATATGGATATACAACCCATAGAACATGATTAATAACATCATACTACACCAATCGATGTATCAAAATCGGATTAGAAACGAAATCAAGAACAATTTCTCCAAAAAGTCAACTTGAAGGATAATCAAGAAATATACCTTGATTTGGATGAAGGATTCAAGTAGAGGTCGAAAATCTTCAACAAGACTTGAGGATGATGATCTCTACAAGTTTTGGAGCACTCAAATCGCCCAAAATCGCCATCAAATCGCCTAAGATGAAGGAGGAAGAAGAGAGGAGAAAAAATGAAGTTTTTCTCCTCACAAATCTGCTAAAAAACGCAGAAAAAGCCCGTGTGCCGCGGCACAGGACAAGTGTGCCGCGGCCCAGGGACACCAAAAATGCCCAGGAATCAGCTTAGTGCCGCGGCACAGCCTGAGTGTGCCGCGGCACACGGCAGTGCGACCTCCTTCAACGCCAAAAAGGCACACCGTGCAGTCTTCGCTATTTCGACCATAACTCCTTCGTCTGGACTCCGATTGACTCACCGTTTGAACCATTGAAAAGCTAACTTGATTCTCTATTATGTTGCAAAGATTCAGAATTTTTGGAGTTTCCAAGAATTAATGGTGACTTTACAAAGTCGAACTCCGACGTGAAAAAGTCGATCAAGGACACGGAACTCAACAAAACGTCACCGAAACGAACTCGGATGACAAAAAGTGCAGAATTAATCATTCTCGGAATGACGAAACGGTCATGATAGAGTTGTCAAAACGAACTTCCTCCGAAAAAAGAAAATTACCGAAATTCAAAATTGCGGATATTACATTCTACCCTCCTTAAAAGAAGTTTCGTCCCGAAACTTAAAACAAGTAGGGAGAAGCATTATCCCTTCCATGAAAACTCAACGAGATACTCAAGAATGCGTATCTATCGCCCAACGGCGAAACGATGCAAGAATCGCACAGATGCTTACGGCGTGAAAACGCGCTCCACGACGACCAACACAACGCCACCGTAGAGACATAATAAAATCAATAAGTGACAAACGTCATCAAATAGATAGTACAATCAGATCGATTATACGAACAATCACAAAACACAACGAACGAAAATCAATACGATTGACCGACCTAACGGTTCATCAATCCAAACGCGAGTCGACCCGAACAAACACGGAATTCCACCGCCCAAGGGTTGGAAGATCGAAACGAGACTGATTTCCCAAACTTAAGGGAATTACGAAGGAGTCTGAATGTTCAACAATCACGAAACGAGATCAACAAAAACCGAACAATCAAACAATCGAACCACAAAGATCGAGACAACGAAAATTGAACGATCATGTTCGGATCACGAAGGACAAGAAGGTTCAACCGACAACTCCGAGGTTCACATCTCGACTCGAGACAAAACATGATCCGGTGAAAACAACAAGACGCACACTCACATAAGATCCACAGGAAAGGGAATAACAATTGAAAAGTCCCACGACGAACGAGTAATTCCGAAACAATACCACCCTCGTTCGATTAACAAAAGTAAGGGGCGAGGCAAGCTCGAGAAAATGTTAACAAACATAAAGCGAGTCGACAGTCGAAAATACGAAGTTCCAAATCCGATCCACTTCGAATAAAAGAACTAGTAGAACCAAAGATGCTACTTAGAACAAGGTTCACAAGAATCGAACCGAACTCGGAAAAGTCACAGCGATAACCGGATCGACCCAAAACAAGATCACGGCTCGTTCGAGCGATGAAACCGAAATACGTAACAAGCTCGGACAATATCAACGAACACGGGCGAATCGATAGGCGGAGAAAGAGAAAATATAGAAGCGAAAATAATACGGGTATTATATTCGACCTCTTCTAAAAGAAAGTCGTCCCCGCAACTCACAATAACGGAAACAAGGTAACAACACAAAAAGCAACCGACAGAAAATCTCCTATAGGCCTCTCAAAGCCGATTCTGATATCTGTCTTTGAAGCGCGAACTCCGAAAGTCTCGGTAGCCAATTCGCAAAGCGAATTCGGTGTCCTCGAGTCCACACTCGAAATGTGTTACTGACGAGAAGGACAAATTGCACGTACATTCCCCCGGCACATCACGGTTGAAATGCCTCGGCTCGGCATACCGAAAATACAAATGCTAGATACAATGGAACATAACACCGCAAAACAACATACCGGAGATGCCAACTCAGCAGAACGAGGAATCATAACACATATCATATATAACGATCACCATCGTAAAGTAATACACACACAAACACTACAACAACGACGGTATCGTTCGGCGATCTCAACGGCCCGACGATAACCAGACATAATTACAAACATCATGAAACAATCACACATGTGTATAAACGCACAAAAATCAAGCTTTAACAACCCACACTCGTGCGACAACACGCAAATCACCACGAGGTGATAAACGATGCTTGATTCACACCTCTCACAGAGGGCTAGTACAACAAATGCGTGGCAACGCCTCGACATTCATGCCACCAATTCGATCATACTCGGGAGTAACACCATAACGACAAAGCAAACATCATACATACATATCCAGCCCTCAAACGGGAATGGATAGGTTTTTAAAATGAAAACATCCTTTTGAAAATAATTTAGAAAAAAAATGCCGGTTGATCTTGAGTATCACCTTTCAAGAAAAAGTACAAACGTGAAACATCGTTATCGAGACTTTGGAGAACCATCTCGCATTTGATAAAAATGAGGACACTTTCTTTTCGTGAAAAACTTTCGGAAATATTCGACCCTCGGGTCTAAGTAAAAGTGTTTATAAAATATTGAAAATATCTCAAAACATTTTTGGGCCCTCGAGGTAGAAGAATTTTGAAACATATTGTGGCACTTGGATGTTCCACAAGAAAATAACTCATTTGAAAAAATATGTCTCGAAATTTATTTCTAAGATACTCAAGTTTTCGAAAATAATTCAATGCCAAAAAGGACGATGCCAAAAAGGCTAGAATGCCCAAAAATTTCAGGTAATCACACGGAACATCATAGCGCTGTGGGTCCCGCGTCGGAACCCCAGGCTAAAAACCATTTACAAAAATGCCAAAAAGGCCGATGACGGTAATATTTCAAAAACTCACAGAAGCCATTTACAAAATGCTAAATACCGTCATAAGAATTTCGCCAAAATGATCAAGGCCATAATGCCAAAAACTCGGTTAAGGGAATCGGTTTTCGAAATAAAACTCGGTCGGTAAAATACCGAAAGTCATTACAAAAGAACTCACGCAGCGGATAAAAGAAATACAGTTCAACATGCACAATCCAACAACACTACTCCTCATATGAACGAAATATGAGAGTCAAATAACCACATATCACGAAATCAAAATCCATAAGAGGATTCCGTCACTTAACAAAATAATCATAAAAATAGCTCGTGTCACACGAGGCACAACACAAAGAAGGGAGACTTACATTCACAGGTCGCACGAAGATGATGATCGCCCACGATACTAATCACGACCAACAAACTCAGACGACGCGTCGCGACACGACTCGATCGGACAAAATCCGACGAGACAAAACTCAATAGACACCATCGACCCGGCGGCTAGGTTTCCACAACCTAAGCTCCGATACCATTTATGTAACACCCCAATCCACTCGGGGATATTACACGCCGTAGACCCTCTCCTCGAAGATCTACCCAGTGGTAACAACATTTAACATCTCGACAATGCCTTCAAGGCTAAATGACTCGATGACCGATTTGGTCTTTCAATAAAAATATACAACTCAATTACAACATATACCCACGCGGGGTCAAAATACAACCACACCGTCATAACGGGAAAAAGATACTGCGGCGGAAAAGAAAATACAACTAGACCAATACGACATCAACGGATCCTCGTGTGATTAGTATCGTTCATCTTTCATCATCCTTCGTGCCGACCTGTGCTATGCTCCAAAACTCGAATGCAAAATAGACATCCACCCCCCGAATACTCGGGGGTTAGCAAAACTCCACTGTTTTGCTAGTGCAAGTACAAGTGCAAAAATACGAGCCATACAATACAAGTTCCAAGAACAATAATAATCAGGAATCATCAATGATCCAAACGTAAAGAAAAGTACTTCCCGAGGCAAGAGTTTGGGTAAACATTTCCAAAACCGAAAGATCGCAAAGAAGGGAAACAATTTACAAAACAGTTCAAAATGCCATCGAGAGTTTTAATAGAAAACAATTTAGGATCATAAAATCCTTCTCTTTCCAAAAATCAATAGGGTCACAGCCCAAATGTTTTGTTTTCGCAAATAAAACCAACCATAATAAACAAGGTTAAAAACCCACGTCATGCGTCCCCGACGGACATAAAATACACACACACCCGTGAAGTTTCACTCGTGAACCCAGGTCGAAGCCATCGGAATTCCCTCCGTGGTCCCGTCGAACCCTCTCGAGGTGAGCAAACACATTCACAAAACACGTACTCACATCGCCTAGGACCGGGACGAAGCCACAAATCCCACCCCGTGATCCCGTCGGACCCTCCCGAGCTGGCTAGCGAAATACTCAAGCACCACACGTCACCTAGGACCGGGACGAAGCCACGAATCCCACTCGAGGCCTCGAAGGACCCTCCCGAGCTGGCTAGCGAATCAATCATGCACAAATAACATATCACAAAGCAACACAAGCACCACACGTCGCCAGGACCGGACGAAGCCACGAATCCCACTCGAGGCCTCGAAGGACCCTCCCGAGCTGGCTAGCGAATCAAACTCAAGCACGAGTAACATATCACACCAAGGATATCCAAACAATTCACCCAGAGGCATCAAACACTTAGTAAAACAACACGTCAAACCACAATGCACCGAAATGAAACATTATACGTCCACACGCAAACACTAAGTGCATCATCAACACCAAACATGTCCATAAGATTCACATACTCGTTCGAGAAACACACCAATCACAAAACACACACGATTTTGAAAGAGGGCCTTTAACAAGGCTAACGAATCTTTTGAAAACTCGTTTCAAACAATCAAACGAATATATAAATACGATCACCAATTATCATATTCATAAAAACAAGAATAGTATGGGCAAGGTACTTGCCTCAAATCACAATCGCAACGAGGCACGGATAGGGCGCGGTCGAATAGCCCCGAACCCCGAACAAAATCAAGAACGCGATAGCACCACGAGTATTACGAGAATAACACCACCACGAATCATCAATCACCAAACGGAATTCAACATCGGAATCCTCGAACACCTATAAACCTCCTAAGTAACAATAACACATGGTTACGACGAGAATCAAGGCCAAAACAACGGAAATCCCAACAAACTATCGAAGGGAAACTCATTGGGACATTTAATCGAACACTAAATGTTCAATAATTCCCAAGAACACTCGAATCGTCGATCGAGTTAAACAAACTTGATATATGGATATACAACCCATAGAACATGATTAATAACATCATACTACACCAATCGATGTATCAAAATCGGATTAGAAACGAAATCAAGAACAATTTCTCAAAAAAGTCAACTTGAAGGATAATCAAGAAATATACCTTGATTTGGATGAAGGATTCAAGTAGAGGTCGAAAATCTTCAACAAGACTTGAGGATGATGATCTCTACAAGTTTTGGAGCACTCAAATCGCCCAAAATCGCCATCAAATCGCCTAAGATGAAGGAGGAAGAAGAGAGGAGAAAAAATGAAGTTTTTCTCCTCACAAATCTGCTAAAAAACGCAGAAAAAGCCCGTGTGCCGCGGCACAGACATGTGTGCCGCGGCCCAGGGACACCAAAAATGCCCAGGAATCAGCTTAGTGCCGCGGCACAGCCTGAGTGTGCCGCGGCACACTGTACAGCCTCCTTCAACGCCAAAAAGGTACACCGTGCAGTCTTCGCTATTTCGACCATAACTCCTTCGTATGGACTCCGATTGACTCACCGTTTGAACCATTGAAAAGCTAACTTGATTCTCTATTATGTTGCAAAGATTCAGAATTTTTGGAGTTTCCAAGAATTAATGGTGACTTTACAAAGTCGAACTCCCACGTGAAAAAGTCGATCAAGGACACGGAACTCAACAAAACGTCACCGAAACGAACTCGGATGACAAAAAGTGCAGAATTAATCATTCTCGGAATGACGAAACGGTCATGATAGAGTTGTCAAAACGAACTTCCTAAGAAAAAAGAAAATTACCGAAATTCAAAATTGCGGATATTACACCCACCTCGGCACCTCAGAAGACCGCTCCATCCGGCACTGGAAGTCCGAGCCCGCCTCGGCACCTCATAGGACCGGTCCATCCGGCAGAAAAAACGGCGGTCTGACCAATAGGGCCCAAACACAAAAAAGCAACAAAGGCCACAAAAAGATCGTATTCACTCAAAATAAGCTCCATACAAAAGAAATCAAGGAAGAGTGGCACGCAGGCCATACATGGAATAAAATAAAAAAGTCTACTCGGCCTTGTCCTCCTGATCGGCCGCCGGAGAAGACTGCCCCCCACCTTCGCCAGACATGGCTTCCACCAGATCTTCGACAGCTTCGGCGACCTTCGGCTCATCATCCCCGAGAGCTTCAACCTTCAGGTCGGCCGCCTGAGACTTTATATAGGCCTGGACCTCCTCAATGGTCTTCCCTTCCTTCATGAGATCCAACATCTCATAACAAGTAGAGACGTAGTTAAGGTTGATCAACTCCTCGTACTCGGGTGTCTTCTGAAAAGCAGCCGCTCCGTCAGCAAGGCCCCTGTCATAACCGGCAGATTCGCGAGTCTGAACCTGCTCGGTCAGTTGCTCGAGCTGGGCCTTAGCACTTTGCAAATGAGCCTCGTACTCGGCCCTGATATCCGAGCCTTGTTTACTGCGCTTTCCCGGCCGTGGCCATCTCGTCGACCTTCCCTTTCCATATATCGGCCTCAATGGCCCGGCTCTCGAAGCTCCATCTTACTCTTCAGAAGCCATCTCCTCCTCCAAAGATTTGATAAGCGAAGAGGCGAGATGGTGCTCCTCTGTAAGGCCTTGAGATCGGCCTCTGCCTTTTTATGCTTCCCAGTAGGCGATCGGCTCCCAGCCTTCACATAAGTGCACAACGCCCGGCCCAAAATAGCGTTTCCAAAATGGATCTGCTCAGCCGGATCCATATCATTGGTCACCATCTCCATCTTTGGCGTCCAGCCCAGAATGGGGACATGGCTGGACTCAACCACCGATGGGGGGACATGATCGAGCAGCTCGGCGGTTGGAGAGGCTGCTCGGACATAGTCGAGGAACCAGCGCGGCCTCCGCCCTTTCATCCGGGCACAAGGTTCTTCCCGATCCTTATTCACAGGGAGATAGTGGCCCTCCAGATCAATCAAGGGCTCCTTACCCTTCGCCCGACCCGTCCGTACGGGGCTCAAGGAAGGCACGGCAGTCTCAGGAAGGGGAAAACCCTCGGTCCCGGTCATAGTATCCTCAGGCCCGGCCTCTACTCTCTTCCGCTTGCCTACACGCTCCCTACGCTCGGCGGCCTCTGCAGCCAGCCTCGCCACCCGCTGCGCAGGCGTCTCCTTCCGTCCAGACGAACTCCTACCCCTGGGGCCTGGATGAGGAAGATACGTCAAAAAAAAAAAAAAAAAATGCTACCTGATGAAGACATTCTACTCGGATTAGTGGATCGAAGTCCCGCGGCCCAAAGATTGTCCTCGATCTCAGGAGGTATGACTTCCTCCGATCAACGGGAAGATCCAAAAGCTGTTCAATCCGGTCGTCGAACAAAGAAGAGGTCTCTGAAGCCGGGATGCGTTCTGCACAAACAAACAAATTATGAGCGTTAGACAAAAAAAGGAACAGCAGCAAAAAATACGACACTTACTCATTTTGGCAACAAAGTCTTCAGGGACCCGAAGCTCGGCGTCCATCACGCCCGGTTCCCACTCATCAACCGAGCTCAGCCACGGCCCCCCTACATAGAACCATTGTTCTTTCCAGCTATGTATGGTTTCCGGCACATCCACCAACTCCTTGTACATCGCGTGCCGGGCTGTCAGATAAAACCAACCGGAACCAGAGCGGCCGACCGACCTCCATAAAAAGAGACTGTTAATCTCTTCAAAACTGGGCTCGGACCATCCATGCTGACTAAAAAGAATTAAAAGACCCACCATCCGGGCCCAAGAATTCGGATGAATTTGGGCAATGCAAAGGCCCCACTGCCTCAACCACCGGGAAAGAACCAACGGCAGAGGGAATCTTAGCCCAGACAACAGAGAGCGGTAGTACACCGCCGTACATCCAACAGGAGGGGTATGGGGTCTCTCCTCTGGGTTCGGAACAAACATCCGCACCACCGCGGGTATCTTAAATCGCCCCCGCCAGGCCTCCAACTGCCCATCGGTGGCCGTCTTTGCGTGAGGCCGAATCCCATTCCGCCTCAACAAAAGGAGACGGCCGAGGCCGAACCCAGCCCCAACCTCGCCACCCGCCGTCAACGACGTCGCCACCTCCACGTCTCCAGAATCCGCATCTCCGAATCCGGCGACCTTGCGACCTCGCCTCCATTCTCATCGCTCCGGTCAACGGGAGCATCACCTATCGACAAATCTGCCACTCCCGTGCGGTGCAGGGATACAACCGCATCCTCCGCCGTATTCCTCTGCTCCGACATCGTAAGATAAAGAGAAAGAGGAGGAAGAACAAGCTTACCAGAAAGTCTGCGGAACCCGAAAAGAAGAAAAATTGCCGGAAAAAGATCTCTTTCTGCGGTAAAAATGGCGAAGGAAGCAATGAAAAAGAAGACACTCTATATTTATAGGAGGAGACAGGGTATTAAATGCTAAAGCGGCGATTCATAACCATCGCGAAAATTAAGAACGCGTGAGACACCGCGACGAATTACATCCCGCCACGCGTCCCCTCGTGATGACTCTTGGAGATCCGAAGTCAAATCGACGCGACTCTCAAAGATATGACCCTTCAAAGGATCTTATCCACCGCCAAATCGGACCGACCTCAATCTGAGACGATTCCGGATCGGCCAACCCGACACGACCACGGACTCGGGGCCCTTGTTGGTAGTCGATCCGCCTTGGCGTCCACCTAAGCGCTTGAGCGGCCCGAGCGGCGAGACGATCCCGGAGCCGAACCGGTCATAAACTTGATCGTTTCTCGGGTTCACACAAAGGACCGGACCGGGCAGAGACCTTAGAGCCGACCCAGAATCCGGACCAGAAAGGCCGAGCGGACCCTGTACGAAAATGCTCCTGAATCACGAATAAGGCCGACCAGAGTAGCAGGAGGCTCAAGGGCCGACCTCATTGTCGGTCATAACAGATAAATATCGAAAGCCCAAGGAACAGGCAGACAGGACAGTAAGTGAGAGCTGTCATATCCCTACACAAGGCACACTTAAGAAGATGACACGTGTCAAAGGAGTCACCCTCATCGTGACAAATGTCATCAGCATATTCATCTCAATCTTCCTATTGTCCCCTCATGAATGGCTGAAAACACCTATATATACGCCAGGAGACTTTTGGGAAAAGAGGAGGAAAAAGGAGAGAGAGAGAGAGAGAGAGAAAAAGGAGAGATTTGAGATACACTGGAAAAGAACAAAAAAGACTTGTAATTAACAAGCAAACCGAATAGACCGGCATACAATATTCTGCCCGGTTCTATACTATTGAGAGGCCATTAATAAAAATTTAGTGATCAAATACTTTTCATCTTGTTTTATTATTTTCTACGTGTCTTCGATCCATTCGTCCCGGTCAGTACACGTGACGTTGACCAAATCAGTCGTCAACAATTAATATGTATCTATCAGTTTTTATATTAAAATTTTGATATTAATTATATATTTCCAACAAAAATTTAGTATTATTTCCTTATTTAAGTCTCATTTAATTAATTATCCTTTTTATGGAATAAAGAAAATATTTATTTACTTATGATTAGTAGAAAATGTTGAAGAGCTTTGACAAGAAAAGCAAGAAAACAAAATTAAAAATCCTGGTATATATATATATAGTCATAAAATTTGAATAAATATATAGTAATAATTTTCGAAAAATAGCAAAATATGGTAATGATATGAGTAGGGAAACATTTAGGAATATATTTTACTAAAAGAGTGTAATACTACATTCGTCCCGGTAAAATGATTAGATAAATAATACAGAAATCTTAAATTTTAAATCAAAACCCGAAGAGTGTAATAATAAATTTAGGATCTTTTTACAAGTTTTTAGGTAAATAATTAGATGTAATAGATTGATAAATTGCGTAAAAATCAATGGTAAGTGTGTGTAAAAAATATTAACGGTGAATATGTCGTGGATATTTAAAAGTAAAAATTAATTATTTATTTGAAGGTGTATAAATAATAAATTATTCCGGGAATTATTATTCCCGTGATGTGTCCTACCTAATACTGATTGTAGATACATAGATGGAAGGTTCTAGATCCTTCTAGAGGTAGTAAGATCCTATTAGATGTCTTACCTTATCTAGGAATCCTATGTATGGAAGGACTCTCATTGTAATGCCTATATAAAGGCCCCTCTATCAGTGTTATGAATGCAATTGATTTGCTGTCTTTACTTTCTCCTCAAACACGTTATCAGCACGTAGTATCTCAACTGAGTAGGAAAAATTCGTCCGAAATTCAGAAATTCCGAAAAGAAAAAAAAAAGAAAATCGGAAACCCTAATCCCGATCGCCGCCGCCGAAACCAAAAAAAAAAAAAAAAAACATGTCGGTTCTCATCAAGAAGTTCTGCGTCGATTCACGTCGCCACCGCCGTTCATCAACTTGCGGACTCGCCAGTCGTCAATGTCTTGATCGCCGGCCGTCAACGTGGTGGTAGCCGGTTGCTCGCGTCGTGATAATTAGTTTTCTTCCGCCGCAGCCGCTCCGTTCTTGTTCAATTCTCGCGGCCGCCCCGTTTGTGTCTGTAGTTACTGTTCGTTTCTCAGGGCCACCGCTAACCCGATCCCACTGTTCGGATCCCCTCCGCCGCCTGCAACTGATCCCGCTGCCCGGCCCCTTGCTACTTGCAACCCGATCCCGATGCGCGGACCTTCATCTCCCGCGACCAGATCCAGCCCCGATCGGCCTAAATTCCAACCGTGATCCGCCGTGCACAGCAGCCCTCTTCCCGTGTCGCCACCAGCCTCGGCCCACTCGCCCAGTCCGTGTTTGGCTCGTCCCGGTTTGTACCTGACCCGGTTGCCGACCCGATCTGATCGAAGCACCACCGGATCGTCCAAACGGTTTTATGCACGTGATATTTAATGTTTGAAAACTTAGTGCAGTCGAGACAAACCTATCAAAATCGAAAAAAAAAGCCGAGAGACGAGAATTTCTGCGCGTGAATTTTCTGCACAGCGCAGTCGTACGAAAATCACATTTTTCGATTCGTTAACCGTCGGATCGGTGTGAAATTTTGACAGCAACTTCCCAACACAAATATATGTATATTCAACGGTGGAGATCGGATTATGAGTAATATTGATTACTGATCTGCCGCCGAACAGAAGCAGATTTTTACGAGGAAATTTGGAAATCCGACCTAATCCAATACCGAACTGCTGCATCGCCGCGCTCGAGTCCTTTTTCGTCCGAATTATCGAGCCCAGTAGCCCTATCCGGGCGTTTCTCAACTCCCCATCTTTTCCTAATTAATGATTCATTTGTTCATTAATTTGTACACTTATGAATCTTACATGTTTATGTTTTACGTGTATATAGGAAAATACGTCGCTCATGATGATGTGCACGCTATGGAGAAAAAGCCATATTTATCCCGTTCAAGGATCAAAGTAAATATAGAACGGAGTACCCACGGAAATATGTTGCTCATATGGAGAGAATCTCCCGTTCAAGGATCAAAGCATATATGGAACCAAGTACCCGTAAGATTTTATTAAGTTCCCGTTTTTCAATTCCTCTCGTTTGGGAAATTTTTTTTGGGGGAATTGGGTATTTGGGTTCTTTATCTCCCACGCTACTTTGCGGTGGATGAGACAATGAGAGATGGTATCACTCTCGGATGTCGAAGTAAACTGTGTGACGGTCCTGGGGGAGTCACGGATAATTGTTGAAAGTCGATATTTGTGGTTGTTGCATACACCACGTTTTGGATGCGATTTGATGTCGCCGTTTTGTCGATTTTAAACCAACAATTGAAAAAAAAAAATGAACATTTTCGGTAACGGTAAAGTTATGACTCGTTCATGATTATTCACGGATTTGTGACATACAAATGGGACAAACATCGATTGCGACAGATATGTCGTGGTTAAAATCGATTTGTGATGGAATTGTCACGTTGAATTGAGCAACCACCACGTTGGTCTTGACCCATTCCCATACTTGGAAAACTCCATCTTTCATCTTATTAAAATAAAATATTGCATGTGGGTGTAGACATGTATCGTCTCCTTGCAACATGATATATGAAAGAATGTACGAGTAATTCTCATGAGTTTCAACATGTAAAGCAATGGCATATTACGGTAAACATGAATTCGTTGACCTCGATTATAGTTCGTATGACTATAGGTCTGAATACTTCTCCGAGTATTTGTAAAGGCATGTGCCTTATACATTTGACTATGTTTAGTCGATCTTATTGGATGGTCAAGACGAGTTGGTTATGGTATATTCATTATGTCTCATGGTTCAAAATGCTTAATTATGATGCACCGCGTTGCATCCATATAACATGGCTATTATGACGTATGCTTGCAAATTGAGAATTAAAATACTTGATTGATTGATGCACTTTGGTGGATTTTGTCTACACGTTTGATCGTGACTAGGCACATCCTCCTTGGTATTTGTTTATGCTTTGAAAGTTCAAACGGAATCAGTGGTTTTTAAACAGCCTTAGCTGTACCGACATTCCTACTTTCTCTGCAAGTCTACCAAGTTGGAGTTACCGAAAGGATCATTAGTCGAGATAAGAAATCGAACACCCTGCTGCGTTTAAACGCATATATGGTTGTCATTGCCATATTTTTGCATCAACACTTATGCCATTGGATATGGTCTCAACCTTGTTTTCTCACTAAACTTGGGAAAAACTAAACAGCCAATTAAAACATGCACTGTAATCTGAGTTTAATGATCCGTGTGGTGCACAATATATGGATAGAAAGATACGGAAGTCTAGTTTCCAGAACATCTGACCGTTCGTCCATAGCCTTCCTAACAAGGGAGTTATCGCTGTTTTAGTGAACAAAGGTCAAGCTGCGCAGAATTTTTTTTCCAGCGATTGTGCTAACTTTTGTCCCAACCAACTTGGTTCCCTTAAATTTGCAAGTGGTCTTATGATACATATTTTTCAACCTCTTTTTGGCCGAATTTGCCATAGATGATGCAGTTTTTGGTATGCGTTGTACGCTAAACTATCATCTTTCAAATGTTGAAAAACAATTTCCTTGGGAAAGCCCAAAATACGCACCCTTATAAGAAGGTCGAGCGTGTGCATGGTAGTGTTACACCATGCTTGTGTCGTAATTTTGATCCTTAGGCATATAACCTTGCCATGTTATGCACTCAATATGATAGATCATTTTGATCGTATATGGTATAAAATCTCTATGTTGTTAGAGTGTTCGCTATGCTCATATTTGTAAAATTTTGCAAGCGAAATTGAGTGCGTATTAAGCTATTTTCAAGGAACATGATATTTTTGGATTTCGGTTTATAAATCAATTGTGACTATGATGAGTAGGTCATCACAATCAATGAGCGGTATGATGCTCAAGTTGTTGAATACCGAATGGCGTTTTCTAGTCACATATGTTCCGTAACAATTGAACCATGTTATGACTCGATGATATATATGCCAAAGTGTATCACTCATAGCATCTCATTGTGATTTGTGAGAATAAAATCTTATGCATCACTTGTATTGGATATGTGAAAAGAAAAATATTCATGAGTCAATATGGTCCGGCTTGCATCGGTTTTGGTAACCAGGAGATGTGTTGGGACATTGACACATTTAGGCTTTAATAGTCCGGAGTTTGGACAGTTTGATGATCCATATACCACAGTATTGTCATGGACATCATTTTCTTTGAACAAAGAAACTAGTTGGATCAAAGACACCAAAGTACATTGGTGGAGTCGTGAGCAGGGCTCATGACCGATGATGATATTTATGTCATCCGCGTCTTGCTTTCATAAGCATGTGTGACGCCAAAGACCCCCCCGATGATCCTTCTTAGCCATGTTCATTTATTTAAGCCTATTCTTTGGCACGATTAGGAGACGACACCTCCTATGCTAAAGAGAATAATGTAGCGACTCACATAAGCATGGTGCTGAGTCCTCCCTTTTCACCGAGTCCTTATACATACATGATCATAAGTATTAGCCTGGGTGGCTTATGATGCTATGATGGTGTTCACAAATGGTCGTACTCAAGTAATAGCATTTATATGTTATGTTGTTCCTTTGACAATGATTGATAAGTTGATGAAACCTGAGTTATGGTTGTCCAACTTGCGGACTAGTCATTGTAAAGGTCGGTTCACCCACTTTTTAGACCAAGTCTTAAAGTGAAATTTTAACGAGTACTTCCTAACATCCAAGGCTACCTTCTCACAAATTTTGGTGCCATTTGGAGACTTGGAAGGAGGTGAACCACTTAAATGAAGTTTTCACATACCACCAGCCGTCCCAACAACCAGTTCGATATCATTTCGATCGGTTTTTAACCACAAGGTTGATGGTTTTGGAATCCTAAATACCCGTTTATACATGCTCATGAAATTTTGAGGTGTTTGGGGCTGGTGAAGGGAGTGAACTCTTCAAGAAAGCACTAGAGGTTCGGTAAAACCAACGGCCTATCATCGGTTCAATCGTTTCTTTATGTTCGATCCCGGTGGTGCATGGTGGCAGTTTTGTTGAATTCTCAAGACCAGTAGCTACGGCTATGTAGCATAGGTCAACATGTCATATTCACCTATACCTATCATCATTCAAATGCTTAGTTACAAGTGTAACCATATGCATTTTGTTAACTGGATTGTGTTAACAACTGAAAACCTTTATCGTCCACATGTTCATGTGCCAAAAGTGCGTCACCACAACACATTATGACGGGTTATAAATGATGAATATGACATGCGCTTTCACTCATAGTCCGCTTAAAATGTACCTTGGCAGACAATCTCGTAAGTCACTTTGATGAGCCAGTCTTCCCGTTGTTAGGGGGAGATGCGAACGATCATGTTCGAGTAGAACGACTTGGAATTGTCGTAGTTTGTCCCTACTGTGCCTCACCAAGTTCCCTAAAGTGACGAGATTAAATACATGCTGCAAACATGTCTGCAAGGATTGTGTCCGGTCATGGACGTTCGTCACCTATAAATGGTGATATGGTAACACCACAAATTGTGGTAGATGGTGTTACTAGGCCGTGGATCTCATAGAGTATTGGGATGCCACTTGGTTCGATAAATACTCTCGCTAAGAATGTATGCGAGGTTGGTACATGAAAACTTGATCATATGATCAAATGAACTCATCCGTCTCATGTGATTCTGGATTATAGTCATTATTGGGGGACGCCTCAATGAATGCCAATCCATAAAGAGTACTCTATGAATAAAGCCGGTTCATGAGGACGTGGAATGTGAGTTTAATCGAACCATACTTCGTTGAAAATCTACAACGTTGTAGCCTTGGCCTAAAATGGAAACATATGCGATTTCAGTATAAACAAAGTGATAGCCCTTTGTTGAAGTGGTACCAACACTCCAAAGATAAAATCTATCCGTATACTTTGTTAAAGCGAGTGAGAGAAAGAGTTAAACTCACCTCATGGCGCGAGGTTTCTCATGAACGCACTGGAATCGACTACGATGACACGAAACTTAGTTGTGCTATCGTAATGGATGTTATAGCATCCACTATCTTTTCAGTTAGATAGTTTCCCAAAAATTGACGTGCAACTTGTGGTTAAATCTTATCTTAGTGGGGAACTAAGTTAAGTGATAAAAAGGATCTCGTGGTGGATCAGACTCAAATCAAGTGGCTCCTGACCACGGAGCGCGTCGACAAGTGATTGTTGGGAACACATACTAAGTATATACTTGATTTGGAAGAGATATGAAGCTTTTGCGTGTAAAACTAAGGGTTTATAGTGATGTACTCTTGTGAGACTAAGAGATTCCGCTAAATCCAAAGTTAAGAATGAAAGGATCTTGGGGACACTTGATGATGCGTATTCATCAATCGGTTTAAGGCAATCTAAGGAACGGTTTCCCTAAGAGACGATAAAGTAATGCCTATATGATTCCCAATGACTAGTCGAAGTCATAATAAGACTTTGCTCACTTAAGTGATGATGCAGTCTTAAGAAAAGTACGGTATTATGTACTCATGTTTGACTCGATGTACTCATTCGTAATAATCCGGTAAAGCCAATGTGACGATGGCTCAGGATGCGCTCACGCAATGTCTGATTGACAAGAAGCTTGAGGCTCGCTCTATCTCGATAAAAGGACACTTGAAAACTAATACCGAATCGCCTGAATGTGTTGGTCTATCTCCCATATGACCTACAGGGCAGCTCACTTGACGGAAAATGGTGAAATTGGTACCATTGGAAAGGTTTGTGTCTACTTTCCAAGGAAACCAACCATTTGATCACATCCATCATGTTGAGTGACATATGACTATTGTTGCAAAGTAGGACAGGATATGTCCGGTAATTTCTTGAGTCAACTTCAAAGAGCTTTGTGATGCTCGTGTCGATCTAGGTTACGTCTTGTATGTGAATGAAAAGCTATGGGTGTCTAGTTTTCATAAGTTCTTCTGATCTCGTTGATACCTATTGAATCGAAGAAGTTATGACTGATTTGGTGCATAGAGGTCAAGACTTTGGAAAACTTGATAAGTCTTTAGCGACTCTGCACTTTGGATGTGTCGCGCTCTTTTTGTCCTTAGACCAAGGTTTGTTTTTCCCATTGAGTTTTCACTTGGTAAGGTTTTTAACGAGGCGACCTATGAGAACATCCAGACAATGATGCGTTGTAATTCTATTTAACTTAGACCAAGAGGTATTTTTCCCACTGGGTTTTTCCTTGGTATAGTTGTGAGGGCAACTTGGCATCTGACTCCTATGATTTGAGGTACTCATCAGGGGGAGTCGTTATGTATACATCGAGGAGTATACGTGACATGTTATGTTGGTGCGTTGCAATCTTTTCCTCACCAAGCTTTATTTTTCCCATGAGGTTTTGTTTTGGCTTGGAATAGGTTTTACGAAGGCAACATCTTCTCACCATTGTTGTATTAGTGCTCGACACGGAGGAGTGTTAGGGAATTATTATTAAAGTGATGTGTCTTATCTACTGCGATTGTAGATACATAGATGGAAGGTTACAGATCCTTCAGAGGTAGTAAGATCACATTAGATCGCTTACCTTATCTAGGAATCACATGTATGAAAATTTCTGTTGTAATGCTATATAAAGTATCTATCAATGTTATTTTTGTTATAAAAAGTAAATATTTGAGGGGAAAGAAAGAAATAAGAAGAATAAAAATGTATAATCGCCTATTTTCCTGAGCGCTGAAGCTTTCCCTATACACTATCATTACTCATCACGAAAATAGGGTTAATTGGAGCATTCCAATTGTATTCCTGGAATGGGTTGTCTAGTTGGAGCGGCGTCGGGGCTTGTAATCAGGGTTCGGGTAGTGCCAGAGAAAGCTCCCTCGATGCTGCTTTTCAGGGGAGGAATGTTTGTAAGAAACCTTAGAGTTTCAGCATCATCCACATCGCCGTCGCTGATGCCCACCGAGTCCATTAGAGTGCGGTTTGCGCCTTCTCCCACCGGGAATCTCCACGTCGGGGGTGCGCGTACTGCACTCTTCAACTACTTGTTCGCCAGGTCCAAAGGCGGCCAATTTGTGCTCAGAATTGAGGACACTGACTTAGATAGATCCACTAAGGAATCCGAGGACGCCTTGCTTCGGGATCTCTCCTGGCTTGGTCTCGATTGGGATGAAGGTTACCCCTCTATCCTGTTAATCTTTCTCAAACATTTAAACCAGCTTCTGGTTGATCCGACTATTTGATCTGTCATATTTTTAATGTTGAATGATTTCCATGAATTTCATATGTAGGCCCTGGTGTTGGTGGGAACTATGGTCCATACCGGCAGTCTGAAAGGAATGCCCTATACAAGCAGTATGTGAATACACTCCTGCAAACTGGTCATGTTTATCGCTGTTTCTGTTCAAATGAGGTAATCAGGGCCCGAATTTTGATTATTTGATTTTTCAAGGGTGCTAGCTGCGCGTGTTGTTTACCGTGCTTGGCATACGGCTGCTTAGTTTATTACATGTCATGTTTATGACATCTTTTGTCGGGTGTTTTAAATCCTTTTTTTTTTTTTTTCTTTTCTTCCCAAAAAGTGAAACACGTTACTTTTGATTTGAATCATGCCTTATGACTGATATCTCACGGACACCCTTGAACAGGCATTTTATAGCCTCTGATTTCCATAACTATGTTCTATTCCTTAATTCCTTTGATCACTTTAATATTTCGAATTTATCATTTTTCATATGCTTGGTAGGCTGAATCTATAACTATTATTTCAGGAGCTGGAAAAGATGAAAGAGACCGCTAAACTGAAGCAGCTACCTCCTGTGTACACCGGCAAGTGGGCTAGTGCTACAGAGATGCAAGTGGAGGATGAGTTGGCAAAGGGGACGCCTTATACTTATCGCTTCAGAGTTCCTAAAACAGGAAGTTTGAAAATCAATGATCTCATTCGTGGTGAGGTATAACTTTGCTACTATGTCAGTGTGCATAAATTTGTTTTAAATTCTTTTCTACTTACTCTCCAGTGCCCATGTGTAATTGTCTCTCTGTCAATAAACGAATGACACAACTTCAGATTTAGTTTGGAAATCCTTTTAAATTAATCAATGGGAATCAGATATCTGTTACAATCTCTAATGGGCTTGCGGTCTAAATGTGTGCATCCAACCATTGATTTGATACTAACACTGCTTATAGTGTTATGAAGGTAAGTTGGAATTTTGACACACTTGGGGATTTCGTGATTATGAGAAGCAATGGGCAACCTGTATACAATTTTTGTGTTACTGTTGATGATGCCACCATGGCTATCTCTCATGTCATTAGGTGAGTACAGCATGCTGGCGCAGATGCTGCCTACTTTTTTTTTTTTAAATGTCCATGGCCTTGCTGTTCTAGTTGGGATTTTGTATTTCAGAGCCGAGGAACACTTGCCAAATACTTTGAGGCAAGCTTTGATATATAAGGTACCAACTGGAGTCTGTTGTTTATGTTTATTTCCCTTCTTTCGTTGTTTTTTGAAGTTGTATCTATCGATTGGCTTTTATTTTCTACTCACCAAGTGGTATCTGTTTATTCGTAATTGGTAAACCTAACAAAGATAGCTTTTTTACTGAAACCAGGCTCTGGGATTCGCTATGCCTAGATTTGCGCATGTTTCTCTGATTCTTGCACCTGATAAGAGCAAACTATCAAAACGGCACGGGGCAACTTCAGTGGGTCAGGTTAATCCACTATGGACTCAACTGTTTCATCATTCCCCTTTCAACACGACCTTTTGTTTTTGCTCTGCTGTTGATTTTCCTTGCACTTATTTTCCCAGATTAACATCTTTCTTAATGAAATTAACGTTGCCAGTTCAAGGAGATGGGTTTTCTGCCTCAAGCAATGGTGAACTATCTTGCATTATTGGGCTGGGGTGATGGTACTGAGAATGAGTTTTTCACCCTTGACCAGCTTGGTTAGTCTCCTTATTGAAGACTTGTGTATGATATTCCTTCTCCAGTTTAAGATGCCTGACATCATTATTGTCGTGACATGAAAACTTCTGACATGGTTTGCAGTTGATAAATTCACAATTGAGCGTGTTAATAAAAGTGGGGCTGTTTTTGATTCTGCCAAGTTAAGGTAATTAGATTTACATTTACCTGTGGCATTTTTATAAATTGCTGAAATCATTAGCTTTGACCTTCATGGTTGCAATTCCATTTTTGGAAAGCTTGTTAGCTTAAATCGACTAATGTTTCTTATCTTGTCAACATATACTTTTGATAATGTAAGGTGGATGAATGGCCAATATTTGAGATCTCTTCCATCAGAAGAACTGACCATGTTTATAGGTGAGCGTTGGAAGGGCACTGGCATTCTCATGGAATCAAGCGGGAGTTTTGTAGAAGTATACCTTTCTCTTCGATCTTGTTCTCTTTTTAGGAAATAGAGAATCATAAACAGCCACTTGGTTTTCTGGCAACAGCTGTCCTAATGATCCTTTATATCTCGCCTCATGTTATAAATTGGACGCTCCTCAGCTTGAAGTTTCCAATCTAGGCACAATTGCTTTTAGCTTGTTTAGTATTTATTTCTCTTCTTAACCAGCTGGCTGCCTGACAGTGGCAATCAAAATAACATAGAGCTCTTACATAATTCGTCTCTCTATTGCATTTCTTGGTCGTAATAATGATATTTGGATTTCATCGGCAATTCCTATAACCAGGAGGCTGTTCAGCTGCTAAAGCACGGAATTGACTTGATAACAGATGCTGACAAAGCTCTTTCAACTCTACTGTCTTATCCTTTATATTCAACTCTTGCTAGGTATTCAGTAGCTCCAGTTATTGTGCATCTTGTCAATTCTATCATTTGTAGTTCCTTTTGATTTAACATTGCTTTCAACTTGTAGTGGACAAAAATTAATGTATAGTAAGGCTGTTTTGGTTGATAACATGCAAGTCGTTGTGCACAAGTCATGAGAACTGTGAAGTTACTACCTATGTTTTCAGAAAATGAGCAATTGTCATACTGAACAACACACACACACACACACACACACACACACACACACACACAAACACATGCGCACATTATATGATGTAAAATAATATATGCATATTTTGGTGGGTGCATGTTTTTGTGGCAATTGTGGGACTAAGCTCTGATGTTGTTGTTGTTGTTGTTGTGAAAACATGCTCTTTAGCTAGATACAGTCAAGTACAAATAAATTAGTGATAAAGATAGACTAGATATATTGATAATCACAGTGTGGGAAAAATTGATGTTGACTGATTGCAGTCCTGAAAGTAAACCTGTATTAGAAGATAAGCTGTCAGAAGTTGCTGCAAGTTTGTTAGATGCCTATGACAGTGGCGAGTTTATCAGTTCCCTTGAAGAAGGTAGTGCTGGATGGCAGAAGTGGGTGAAAAGCTTTGGTAAATCGCTGAAACGCAGGGTTAGTTAATATGAAGAGAGACAAAAAAAGAAAAATAAAAACTTCCAATTTTGTTTGTATATTTGTTGTTGTTGTTGTTGCTGTTGTTGTGTATTTAAACTTTTCCACCAATCCAGGGAAAAAATCTCTTTATGCCTCTTCGAGTTTTGCTGACAGGACAACTTCATGGTCCGGAAATGGGAGCAGGTTTGCTTCTAATCTATAAAGCTGGAAGATGTGGTGCGGTAGCACCCCAGTCTGGGATAGTGACATTGGATGAGAGGTTAAAAATTCTTCGAGATGTTAAGTGGGAATCGCTCAATAAGGATTATCCTACTGCGGAGGAGGCTGTGGCTGTGTCTAATTGAAAACTGACATGTGGAGGCAACTGAGCGACAAGTTGGGGCAATAGATAAAATGATTTTGCCTTTGCAGGAGCAGCTGGTAAAGGTCCAAATTTGTCTTGATGTTTAAGTATCATATCCGGTGTCTTGTTGCCGATGATCTTTCTTTTGCTTTTGACATCCACCGGTAACATCATATTTCCTCAGTATTTAGCTGTCAACAATTGTAATTGGAATTTTGCTTAATATTAAGGAGCGTTTTTGTTGATATCAAAACTAAATGTGCAATTAACAAGTTTGACCAACTATGAATAGTTTAGTGGACGGATTCAAAGATAAGATAGAAATAAAGAAAAACAGAAATGACCATTCTAGATGACTTAGTGTTAAGTCCGAGTTCCATCTCAAAAAATCAAATGACAATGAGAGAAGTAATTTAGAATTTGTATATAATGAAGGTAAAGATTTTTATTTTCGCATTTGGAATTATTATTTCAACATGAAGCTTTCTGCGTGGACTCCTTGATACAGGAGGCGCAAAGCTAAATTAGTTGGCCTCGTACGCATAGCTAGCATGCTATGAAACCATGTTTGAGAATATACTAGATTAAGTTGAGATGTAGAGAGACGTCAGAGTGCGGCATAGACTTTGTAGAGGCTAGCATGCTGGCGTGAGCTTGGTCCAAACTAAGTATGAACTATATTAGAAGTTTTATCCTAGAACTAATTGATAATAGGAGTTAGTCCTCATACTAGTTAACATTTATTTCTATTGTTGATGTGGAATAGCGGTTCTAACACACCCTCACGAGCGACTCGTGATTGAGCAAAGAAGAGGTAGGTTTTATGTCAATTGATAGAAGGGTAGAGAACATGGACTTTTTTTCTAGAGATAGAGTACAAGTAGAAGCAGAACCAAAAGTAGAGTTTGGATCAACCCGCGAGCTCTAATACTATGTCAGAAAATTAGAGAATTAGGGAAGGACATGAAGTAGAGAGAGGTCTGAGAGTAAGCGTGGACTTGGACCTAACCGGTAGTAAACTGTATCATGGGTTCCAACTTAATTTGCCGCCCCCTCAAGTCGATATACTAGTCAATATTTATTTCTATAGTCGATGTGGGATAGCAGTTCCGACACGCCCCCTCACGTGCGATCTGGGACTAAGCGAAGAAATGTTAGGCTCTAGGCCTATTGAGAGGAGGGTCGAGCACATGGATCTTAGCAGCAACAGAAGCAGAGTCTGTATCGAACCATTTTAATACCATGTTAAAATATGAGGTTTCATCTCAAAAACAATTGACAATGAGAGGAATACCTCAGAATCTTTATATACTGAAGACAACATATATTTACTCAATATGAGATCAATGCTTCAACATACTTGGTAAGGTAGTCAAGCTCAAGACAGTGCGGGCTCTTTGACTCAAGTGGTATGGAGGTAGATCATTGTGGATCGTTAGGTTCGAACGTGTCAAGAGCCATTGAGGAGAAACCCCCACACTTTAACATATGGTGTTTGGAGCAGCGTCAATCTTGGAATCCTAATTCATATGTTCACGTGAGACTTAGCTTGATTGATACTTGTCTGGGCATAATGGGCTTTGATACCATATGATGATAAATCTCTGTAATGGATATCGAATCCTAATATCCGCCAACAGGCTTCGTCCGGTCCTATATACCTTGCATCAATATAATTTTTTATTTCATCAATTCTGATTGGACGTGCTTGGCTCGTCGATGGTGTGTCTCCAACACATCTAGTTATCTGTGTGACAATGCGATCCGTACCTTTAGAAATATACTTGAATAGATATTTGATTAACATCGTCCATTCGCAATACTCGACATTGATATGCGCATAAAACCTTCTTAGAAGTTGCATATTATGTGGCACAACATAGCCATTATCTAGCTGAACGTTCTGCCTTATCGTGGTATTTCCCGTAGGTCTACGGCGGTAGTGGACATACCCTTTCTTGTCAATAGACGTGGCATTACAATACGGCTTTGGAAAACCTTTCTTACACGTATCACTGTCCCTCATACAGACAGCTGACCTATTAGCCTCTCCGCAAGGGCCGTGCATCATAAGCTTTGTAACAATGCGATGACCTTCCAGATCAAACCCCCTGTCAGGCAACTCTGCAGATACATATCGATCGATGTTTGCATTTGTACGTACCCTCGAATGAGATTCTATCCACAGGAGCAAGTGACAGTGTGGCAGCCCGCGCTTTTGAAACTCAACTGTATACAAAACTAAATAAAAACAGTAAATTAGTCGAGCAAATATACGGTAAATGATATATGCACAACTACACCTAAATAAGAAGCAGAACTTACCAGCCACAACCGAACCAAAAGGTCGGCCGTCACGCAGATACGTGACCAAATGATGAGTTTTCTGCTCAAATACCCGGTCAACAACATTCGGTCTGTCCGCTACGGTAACATCCGGAAACTGTTCCATAAACTCTAATATTTCTGGCCATCTAACATTGCATGTAAATGTAATGAAGAAGGAAGGGTTATTATGAACCCGGCAAATGGCGAGAGCATCGAAATAGTGACTATACATATAACGTGGACCACCAACAAATGATGCAGGAAGAATGATTCGCATTCCTACATCCGAGCCACTTCGATCACCTCGAGCAATGGCATCATACAAACCTGAGAGGTAATCGTTTCTGATGTCGTCTTGATGCTCCCGAATAAAATCCAACCGGTACTGTTCAACACTACAGTAAGCGGTAATAACATACTGCTGAAACAACCTCCCGACCTTTGTTAACAAAGTATATTGCTGAAACCGGTCATGAAGCTGATACGCATAGTACATCTTCATAGACATCTTTTTATCCTCATCTACCGTCTGAGTATTAACATCCCATAACCGTAGACCAATATGAAAACCATCTTCCCAAAAAACAAAGAGCAGCGGAAATTGGAATGACATGTAGCATGGATGCAGTTTACTCACCCTTTCCGGATCCCCAGCCTTCTTCCGAATAATGACGTCGTATTCGGTTCCCGTATCGGGCCCTCCTTCATAAACGATGGCACCTATCGAATCCCCAACCGGTAGCTCATGCTGTCGCGACCCCGTCACTGCAAACAACCTAATTTTGATGTCAGGAACGTTACCAGCAGCTATCATGTCCCTTGTAGTTCTGAATATCCTAACCAATTCATTGTTACCATCTAGCAAACGGATCAGATTTTCTACAATGTCCGGACGCAATGTTCTGCCAATTCTTGTCACAAAATCTTTGCACGATTGTTGACCTCGTTCTGTGTATCAAATATATACAACTGCAAAAAACGCGGGTCCTTGTCATCGGCCGGACAAAGGCCACCAATCCGATGGTAAATATGTCCTGAGATTTTGACGATGTACGGGCCGCGGCCTCTGTTAACCGAGTCATCCATGTCCGCTCCCAGAGAAGTCATAGCATACATCGAATTATAAGCTCTTATATTTTCCATAAAATGCGCATCCGTTAACAGCTGCCTTATATAAGCCGGGTATTGAAGCTGGCGACGTAATCGGACCCTACCACCCATACAACAGCGATGGTATTCTGGAGATCGAGCACTTCCATGCTTAATTCTCTCTTCAAGCCAAAACAATGCTTTGCAATGGCGGCAAGCCCGGTCACACCGACCCATCGATACGTACGCATCCGGCGCCCCTACATAGAACATAGCAAAGAAAAAACATGTTAAGGAAACGTCAATTGCAACGTACGTATCCGGCGCCCCTACATAGAACATAGCAAAGAAAAAACATGTTAAGGAAACGTCAATTGCAAAACGTTCCAAACGGAATAAAGACACCAAACAGAAAGAACACCGAACGCACCCCTGTTATTCTCCATGGAAGTTGCTAACCGCCTCCTTGCCCGTGTTTGTCTCGGGCTCAGCACACGACGACGGGCTGTAAGAAAAAACAGGTTAAAAAAATCCGATAATGCATATTCGCCAGTAAAGGTGAAGCCTGAACATACAGGAAAGCATAAATCATAAAAAAAGAGCCATTACGCTGAGTAGTTGCTGTAGATGAAGATGGATCTGCAGAGACCGCCGATACACCGTTCGACGGACCAGGCAAATTATGTGTCAGAATAGGCAGCTGCGAGATGACACCAGAGGTAAAAGACACCGGCTCGGGAACGTGTGGTTGGTTTGTGAAAACAGTAGTGTAAGATAAGCCATGAACAAAAAAGAAAAAAAGAAAAAGACACTGACTACAAAGGAAGAAAGTGCGTACGTCCACGTGTAAGTGGTCTACCGATATGGACAATACTCGGGGTAGAGGAATACCGAAGATCGTTAGGCGTTCCTACAAAAAACAAAACACGAACGTGAGGCAAGTTAAACAACCTACAAATAGAGACCAATAACATAAACAATCCAAGCGTAAACATAAACCAAGTAAACCTGATTGACAATACGAATAAAAGAACCTTAACCTGCAGGCGCAACATCACTTGCAGGCGCACCGTAAGCGGACGAAAGTGAACCGCCACCAACAGCGGACCCGACAGCAGCAAAAGTCTGACACATATTTCCTTCGATAAGTTGTAACCCTGCACAAAAGAAAGCAGGCACAAACAGTGTAAAAACAGAAATCACAGATAGAAAGCAAAGTATAAACAAAAAACAAAGGTTACCATAGGAACCATCGACCGATATCTCATATAGTTTCCTTTTTCCTTTGCCAAGTACATCGTTAGATTCCGAAAACCCCTGAGAACAGAAACCTCGAACACCAAACGCCGAACATGGCTCGCTAATAGTTATGCCAGTGGACGATCTCCTAGCAGTAGCCAACTGAGGTAAGGTCTGAACATAAGGAAACGGAACATCCACATCCATGGAAACACCGGCCCATTGACCATTATCATAATTCGGAAGAGCACTCATGGCTGTAGAAAACACGGGCGACATATGAGGAGCCACATCACTACGGGGATGATTACGAACAGAAGGTGATCCAACATCAGCGGCAGCACCAACAGACCGGCCATCCATTAAAATTTCGTGTTGACTACTTCCATTAACACACTGATTGTCGTTACAATTAAAAAAACTGATCGTGTCCGTGGCACTCTGACACAACGGAGCAGTATTTAAATGACTATGAGAATGGAGAGCAGCCGAAGCCGAGGTCACATGAACATCAGGAATAATAGAACAATCATCTTGTAAGATTTGGTGACCAGTATTTCTACGGACACCCCTACTCTTAGTTCGCATATCTAAATATTAAATTAAGCAAGTATCAAAAGCCAACCAAATAACAAATAAAGCAACACACAACAATTTCCAGAAACACAAACATCAAAAAACACAAAACACACTACACCAGAATTCCAGTTTTGTGACTTTCAAAAACTGTCACAAATGGCAAAAACAGTCACAAATGACTGTCATAAAATCATGAGTCACAAGTTTTTTTGTGACTGTCAAAAACAGTCACAAAACAGTGACAAAACCTCATTTATATGACTTTACAATACCACTTTTTATGGCAGTCACAAATATCATTTATGACTGTCATTAGCAGTCACGAAATTCATCTTTTGTGACAGTCATTAGCAGTCACGAATTTTAACTTTCGTGACTTCCATGAACAGTCACAAATATTATTTTTCTCGACTGTCTTGTGACTGTTTTTAGAAGTCACAAATGTTGAAAAAAATACAAAAAAAAAAATAATAAAACCCCATTTTTCTCTGAATGCAATCTAATTATTTTTCACAATGAATTCATAATACAATCCAAACATATTTCTCAAAGCATTCACACAACACTCCAATTAATTTTTACAAGACATAAAAATCACAATGTAATGCTCAAAATTAACACGTAAAAAAAATAAAAACTCCTAAAAGTCACAATGTAATGCTCAAAATTAACACATAAAATCACAATGTAATGCTCAAAATTAATTTCTTGACGAAGGGTCTCAACTCTCTGAGCTCATCTCATCAACACTATCTATAAAGATCATTTGATATAGCTATAAGAGTATCCTTCATTGCTTGTAGGTGATTTGAAAAAGCATTAAAAGCTTATCTTCATTTCAAAAGACAAAATCACAGAACATTTGCGCCACCACCCTTGCAACCCTCCTATTGAGTCGGGCCGCAAAAAAAAAAACACTACAACAAACCGAAAACAAAGACCAGAAATACAAGTTTAGTATTTTTACTTTAATTAGCCTCCGTTGCCTTCTGATCCGTCTTATCTTCATCTGTGATTTGCACTTTCTCAATCTGGTCTGTAAACCCGGACACATTGGCACCGGAGGTTTCTTGCTCGGTGTTGTTCGAAGGTCCAATTTTCCATATTCGAATGGTCCCATCTTCAGATCCAGAGGAATAAGATTCACCTCCTGGCGAAAAACGTACACAATGGACTGGGCCATGGTGTCCTTTGTTGCAACCAACTTCTGCTCCTGTGTGGAAATCAAAAACACGAATCCACATGTCTTCACCACCAGCAATGAACCTGTTACCATGTGTTGGCTCCAATGAAGCTGACTCCACGACGCTGGGCAGGTTATAACTCTTTACTAGTCCAAAGTGATTTGCGTCCCAAAAATTAACAGTTTTCCCATCCACAGTTGTTATATACCGGCCGTCTTGACTCACTTCGGCACTGGTTACAGAGGACTCGGTCTCAAGTCTCCGAACAACTGTGCCGGTTCTCACATCCCACAACCTCACCCCAGCCATATCAGTACAGGTACCTAAGATTGTTTGATCACTGTGTAGCCAAGCAACAGTTCTCACAGAACCAGGAGACTTTTCAATTTCCTGGGTAGGAAACAATTAGCTTTGCATTAGACAAATGCTAATTCGAAGTTTTTTTGGCAGCATATTAACTTATTAAGATATAATTGAGACAACTATAATCTGGAAATGACAAGTGCACAAAATTCAAACACAGAGGTAAACAAGAAATATAATTGCTTATGTTATGTATAATTGAAACTTCACCTTTTCAAGTTGCGCCTTGTGCATGCCAACATCCCGAACTTGACAAACTACAGACCTGTGTAAGGTAAGGAAAACGACATAGAGGCACTTCAATATGGTAACCAATAACTACATGTTTACATTCCAACCAACATGAATAATACTAATTTCCTACTTATCTAGTCTAAGAGTCCGAATTAATAAATAATCTACAGATATAGATACACAAAAATATGTATGTATAAGTTTACAAGGAAACTTCCTCTATACCAAGTACCAACTATATCTCAAGTCCAGTACTAGATTCTTATGTAGGCAGACAACCACAAATAGGAAAACTGGATTTTACCAAATTCTATAACTGAAAAAAGACAAAATGCAAATCAAGGATACCAGTAAACAACACCGTGTACATGTACGTCGAATATGCTATTAGTTTTGAACCAAAAGAAGACTGGATGAGATATACCTTGCACCCATTGCTTCATCAGTTTGAGGTTTTTGCGTTGACAATGACAGAAGAAAGTTCACGCTCAAGAATTTATCTTGGCTCGAGAAGTTATTGTGGGCATTGACATGTGTTGACCAATTAACTTTAGGCAATTTGTGGCTAGAATTCATATCTTCATTTAAGTTGCTTCCCCTACATTTCACTAATAAGATCTTCAAAAATCGAAGAAAAAGTATGTTATAGAGCATAAAAACAAAATGAAAATGAACTGAAATGCATGTGCAATGTCCTTGCCTCGTGTGTTTTTCCTTCATCATCCATTAACGTTCCCTATGGTTTTCCCGAGTTATTGTCAGATAACCCAATTTTTTTCATGAAAGCGAAGTACAATCAAGAACAGAACTTTGAGAGTTCTAGAAACAAAGCAATCCTCCACAAAAGCAACTACACCAACATCCAGTGAACACCTGAAAAGCGAATAGGGCTTCAAATTCAACAAACAAATCATAAGAAACATGAGCAATAAAACAATTAGAAAGAGATAGTTCTTTCAGTCTTAAGCGTATTCTTTCAGTCTTGAGCGTATTCTATCTGATTTTTGCTTTGTCACACACTCACAAAATATATATTTGAACTGAACTAATTTAAAAAAAATTAAGAGAACAAGTCTAAAGTCATAATATACCAAACTGCAAATCTTCTCTTCTTTATCCTCTGTAAGTTACATTTTTTTCTTTTTTTTCATTTCTGCTTCTTTATCCTCTGTTAAACATAAAAAATTCATAAACATTGAAACATCAAAATAACAATAGAGCAGCAACTCTATATAAACACAAATTAAACAAGGTAGAGCAACAACTAGCATGCAATGGAATAATTATCATCAAATTCAAAAGAGAAGCCTAGAAGATGAATAAAAACGAGCTGACCTGAACAGGGTGGTGGTGCTCCGTCGCTCGACGGTGGTGTGGCGTGGCGTTGAGCGGAGCGCAAGTGAGCAACGGACCAGCGGTGGAAGCGAGGCATGGCGTGGCGTTGAGAGCAGCGGACCAATGGACCAGGAGCGAGCAGCGTGCGGTGCGAGTTGAGAGAACGGGGAGTGGCAGCGCGGTGAGAGACAGAGAGTCGAGAGAGATTTTGAGAAGAAAATTAGGGCTTTAGTAGTTTAACAGCCTTTTAGTTTTAGGGAATAAGGATTGAAAAATAATAAAATTTAAATATATAATTATAATTATAATAATTTATGGGGAGAGAGAGGGTTATTATCATTTAACCTTGAAAAGTTTATGACTGTTCAAGACAGTCACAACACTTATGACAGTCATTAACAGTCACAAACATTTGAATTTATTACTGTTTGGTCTTTGTGACTGTTATTGGCAGTCATAAAATTGTGACTGTCATTGACAGTCATAAATCCCGCGAGTTTTAATGTCACAAAATCCTGTTTTTGGTATAGTGACACATACTTCAGAGTTGTTATATAGACACAGATATACACATAGAAAAGTAATTGGCAAAAAAAAAGGCAGCAAACCCTACAAGTATCAAAAGCCAACCAAATAACAATTAAAGCGACACACAACAATTTCCAGAAACACAAACATCAAAAAACACAAAACACATACTTGAGAGTTGTTATATACACACAGATATACACATAGAAAAGTAATTGGCCAAAAAAAAGGCAGCAAACCCTAAACGAAAGGCCAAAATAACGTAGGTCAACCTATAGGCAAGAAGCGTGTGATAGCAGATCAGAAAAAAAAAGGAGCGAAGAAGAGGCCGGACAACAGAAATGGGCCAAGCCCAAATAACGATAAACTCAAAACGACATCACAGGCATCATTTAATGACGTTATGTTATATATATAGTAATTAGATCGGGTTCAGAAATAGAGAGAAGCTTGAGTGTGGGCGTAGACTTTTTGGATAGAGAGAGAGAGACCTTGGCCGTAAACTATGAGTTATATTAGATGTTCCATTATAAAACCAGTTGGTAATAGGAGTAGTCCACAAATCTATATACTAAATATTTTTTTTCAATAGTCGTTTGGGATAACGGTTCTAAATAATAAGGTTAATTAAAAAAACAGCACCTCACTTGGTAGTGATTTCGGGCAAATATTAGGTACACCTAAGAGTTAGTGTGCAAACGAGCCGAATCGAGCCGAATATCAAAAGGTTTCAATTCGGCTCGTAGCCTTTCAAACCATAGGTTCGATTCGGCTCGGCTCGGTTGAATCTTGGATGTTGAGGTTCGGCTCGAGGTTCGAGCCGAATGCGCTCGGTTTGGCTCGGCTCGGTAAATTTAAAAAAAAAAAACTTGCACATGAAGCTGAAACTGAACAATCAATTTGCGATATTGAACCAAAATGTGAAATTGGACCATCGGTCTTGTGCTTCGTGATTTCTCAAGTAACAGACCCAAAATCCAAACAACATTGTAAAATCGTAATATAATACCTAATTAACATCCTAATGCTAAAATTCAAAATCTAATTAATATGTAATTGAACCAAAAAATAATTGAATACCTAAGCTAAAATATGAAAATCAAAACGAAATTGAAATAATTCGTCTCAACTCGACTGGTACATATATTATATGTATATATATTAAAGGATAAAAAGAAAGGCGAGTCGAGCTGAGCCTTTTCGAACGGTTCGGCTCGACTCGCCGAACATCAATATTGAAGTTTCGGTGTTGCGTTTCGCCCTCCGACCTGAGCTTCGAGCCCTACTAAGGCTCTGTTCTTTTGGACTAAATGAATCTGAACTGAATTGAACTGAACTGAGCTGAATTGAATTGAATTGAATTGAATTGAATGGATCTGAACCGAACTGAACTAAACCAAACTGAACTGAATGGACCTGACCTGACCTGAACTGAACTAAAATATAGATTAAGAGTAAATAATAATAATAAAATAATAACACTAATAATAATAATATAATAAATATTAAAAATAATAAATATAATACAATACTAATAAATAATAATAATATAATTATTACAATCATAATAACAATAATAATAATACTAATTAATATGCCTCAAATGTCCCAAATGCCACTAAAGTATCAAATGTCACAAGTAATAATAAAAATAATAATAGTAATAATAATAATAATAATAATAATAATATAAGAGGAAGATTTGTGATGGTCATTATACTGCTGCGGTCAGAGTTCTTTCGTCTTCTGGTATTGCACCTTATGATGTTTCCACTCTTGAGGACTTAAAAGCTAAGCACCCTTTCCAGTCTGCTCCTCTTTTGCCTGATATACCTATTGATCATCCTCACCTTACCGCATCTCCTTCTACGGTTCTTGACATGATCAAGAGTTTCCCTCGTGGTACTTTTTGTGGGCGGGATGGGTTGCGTGCCAAACAACTTTTGGATTGTTTAAATGGTGCAGCTGTGGCTATTTCTGATGAGTTGGTTGCTTCTATTACCCAACTGGTGAACCTTTTTCTCGCTGGTAAATGCCCGAGGGTGCTGGGTGAGTACATTGCTAGTGCTCCTCTCACACCCTTAGTCAAACCAGGAGGGGGTATCCGTCCTATTGCTGTTGGGACTGTTTGGAGGCGTTTAGTTTCCAAGGTTTGTGCTTCCATGATTGGCCACTCTTCAGGCGGTTATTTAGATGATTTACAATTTGGTGTTGGGGTATCGGGGGGAGGGGAGGCCATTCTTCATGCTGTGAATCGGTTGGTTGAGGACCGTGGGGGTGATGTTGGTCTGTCTATGTTGTTGGTTGATTTTAAAAATGCTTTCAACATGGTGTCGGGCTGTTATGTTGCATGAGGTTCGACTTCATTTCCCGGCTATTGCACGGTGGGTGGAATTCTGTTACTCCAGTCCTGCCAGATTATATTATGGTGAGCATACTCTTTGGTCTCATCAAGGTGTGCAACAAGGTGACCGCTTGGACCTCTTCTTTTTGCTTTAGTGTTGCATCCTCTGGCATGTAAGATTAGAGATTCTTTTGGCCTTTCCTTTCAAGCATGGTATCTGGATGATGGCACTATTATTGGTGATAACTTGGTTGTGGGTAAGGTTTTAGAGTTGATTATGATGGATGGACCTTGTCGTGGCTTACACCTCAATGTTGATAAAACTGAAGTGTTTTGGCCACAGGAAGACCCCAGAAGCAGATATGACGGTGTTTTTCCCCCCAATATTTCTCGTCCCTTACACGGTGGACCTGTTAGTGTGGATTTTGAGTTTGGTAGTAGGCTTGTTCTGAAAAGGTTTGCTAAAACTATTGAACTTATGGATGCTGTTGCCAAGCTTAATGACCCTCAATGCGAGTTGTTGCTACTCCGTACATGTGCTGGTATTTCCAAGTTGTATTTTTCTATGCGCACATGTTCCCCTCGGGTCTTTGAGTGTGCTCAGGTTTCTTTTGATGCGGCACTTCGTTCTTCTTTGGAGCGCATTGTCACTGCTTCTGGGCCCGATTTTGGTGATTGGCAGTGGAGACTCGCCACCCTACCCTTTGCTTTTGGAGGGCTTGGTGTATATTCTGCAGGTGACGTCTTGAGCTATGCCTTCCTTGCTTCTAGACTTCAATCTGCTAACCTACAAACTAAGCTTCTCCATAGTTCTGGTATTGTAGCTGCTGGTCCCTCTTTTGATGATGTTTTATGTACTTTTAATGTGAATATGGATATTGACCTTTTGAGTAACCCTAGCGAGGTCGCTGCCCCCAAACTTATGAAGAAATTGGCAGATATATATTTCGATCGGGTTACCCAAACTGTTGAATCTACATTCCATCTTTCTCCCCGACAGACGACGTTATGGAGTTCACTAAAGGAAGATCATACTTCAGATTGGCTTAGGGTGGCTCCGATATCTGGACTGGGACAAACTATGAATGCCAGGGCTTATCGTTGTGTGTTGTGCTATCGGTTGGGTGTCCCTCTTTTCACTGTTCAGGTACCGTGTTCAGCCTGTTCTAAGGTATTTACTGGAGATATATATGGGGATCACGCTGTTTCGTGTGCGGGTATTGTTGTCATTAAACATCGGCATAACCTTGTGCGTGATGTTCTTGTTAATATATGTTCTCGGTCCGGAATTTCAGCTCGTAAGGAGGTGGATATTGGGCTTTATGGAGATAGGGACAGATCCTTACGACCGGCTGATATATTACTTTACTCTTGGGATAGTGGGCGTGATGTATGTGTTGATCTTACGGGATCGTCGCCCTTGACGCAATCTGGAATGACTGATTTTATGCCAGGGCGTGCGGTCATTGATGCCGCACAACGTAAACGTATCAAGTACGATGCTAAATGTGCGGACATTGGATATGGGTTTCTCCCCTTTTCATTTTCTACTTTTGGAGAACTTGAGAAGGATGCAGTAACCTTACTAAAGCGTATTCGACGATTCTCTATGACTCAAGACATTGGGGCACGTGCTGCGGTTCATATTTTTAATAGGGTTGGTTTTGCTATTGCTAGAGGTGTGGGGGTCCAGTTGGTTTCTCGGCTTCCCACTAATTTTTTGTAAACCCTTTCAGTTTTTATAATAATAATAATAATAATAATAATAATAATAATAATAGTAATAATAAAGAAAAGGTAGAAGGTGCTAAAAAATATGTCCAAATATCATAAAAGTATCAAATGTCAATTATTGTTTTCAATTCCACACTACATAATTTCATAAGAATGCACACTTGGGATACCAATTATACAACATGATGCAAATGATCAAGGAAAAGCAGATTCACTTATGTTTGAATACGATCGTAAAGAAGTCATGTCCAAAGTCCGAAATACTTTAGCAAGATAAATTTGGCGAGTAAATCGAACGGAGAGTGATCATGAAGACGACGACGAAGATGCGTGGAGAAAAATGATGAGAATTTTTAAAAGTGATTAGGATTGATGTTCTTTTGAGGGTTTTTAATTTTTTAATATTTTATTATATAATATTTGATATAATGATATGCTCTTTAGCATTCTCATGACTACTGACGACTTTTGATTCTCACTAGCAATGGACAATGTCAACTGATTATTCTTAGGACTACTAATGATTCTCATAAATATTTTTTTTTAAAAATACCTATTATTACTAATACAACATTATTGTATTACAATAATATTAATGATGTTAATAATAGTAACGATAATAACGATAATAATAATAACAATGATATTAATGATAAATAATAATAGTAATAGCAATCAACCACAATAATAAATATTATTATTAATACTAATAAATATTATTAGTAATAATAATAGTAATCAACAACAGCAACAATAATAATAACAATAATAATAATCAAGATTATTATTATTAATATTAAAAAATAATAATAATAATAATAATAATAAGAAGAAGAAGAAGAACTGAACTGAATGAACTGAAATGAATGGACCTTAATTGAACTGAACTGAAAAACTGAAAAATAAGTCGAAAGTAGAGGTTAAGAGTAACTAAATTGAACTGAAAAACTGAAAAATATAAGTCAGGAAACAACGGAGGGATCCGAATCGGACCTAAATGGGAATGACATGAAAAGTCTTTTTCAAAACCTACGATTAAGGTTACGACGATATACGAGAGGAATAGAGAAAAACTCGTGATTGGTGTAGAGGAGAGGATCTGTTTATGATATAGTGAAAGAAAGAGTCGTCTCATTTCCTTACTTCTTCGTTCTTTCTAATTCATTCACTTCAAGACTGGTAGTAAGGTTAAGAGTAACTAAGATGGTACTCTAGGCATTTCACACGTGTGTTTTCATTCTTTATTCTAGCCCTTCTCCTTTCTCTCATTTCTCTTTATTCCTTTCTTCTTCCTTGTTTTGCCTGCAACTTAACATACAACGTGTTCAAAATTCAGAGACATCAATATCTGGAGAACTACCACTCACGGCGCACATGCCGACGAAGAGCAAGGATGATGCGACGGAATGGAGCAGGTGCTTTTGATCAAATTATTCATGGCAGAAACGATGGCGGCAGTCACGGCGAATTTCGATTTGGGTTGAAATAAAAATATTTTTTTATTATTTAAAATGATGAAAATTTACCACAAAAGTGATAAAACATTTAGCATAAAAAGATGAATAATTAATAGCCAAAAGTAACCTATATTTATCAAAAGTAATGAACAATTACCAGAAAAGTGACTACTAATATTTAACACAAAATGATGTAGCTATATATATATCACAAGCTCAGTGACGTACATTTACTATACAAGTGATAATTAATTAGTATAAAAATAATGGATGTTTAATGATGGAGCATTAAAATATTTACCACAAGTGATGAATGTTTGCCAGAAAAAACGGACAAGTGATCAACATTTGCCATAAAACTGATGAACATTTAATATAGAAGTGATAATTGATAAATATTTATCAGAAAGATGATTAATATTTAGCACAAGAGTGACGAATATTTAGCACAAAAGTGATGAACATTTACCATAATATCTTCACCGATTTTAGTAAATGTGATTAACTGAGCATAAATTAATTATTATTTATAAAGAAGATGAGAATTTAACAAAAAAGTGATGAACAATTAGTATCGAAATATTTATTGTACCATTTATGTGTGACAGTAATGAATATCCAACCAAAAACTGATGAAGATGTGAGAGTGTGTGAGAGTCGGAAGGGCAAAAACCAAGTCAAATTAGAATAGCAGCGACAGTCACTTGAGACTTTAATTGTATTGATAGCCCATCCATCTTGGCATCTACGTAAGCACTTCAGACAGCTGGACCGACCGATCAGAGCAACAAGTCGGACCGAGTACGAACCCAATTTTTTTCGGGCTCGTTAGAAACCGGACCGGTCAGAGACTCCAAGACCGAGCCGCTACCCAGACCGTGAGGGCTGAGCAGATCGAGGATAAAAATGCCCCGACTCAAGATTACGACAAGGCCGACCTGAGCGGCGGGAGACCCGAGGACCGACCCCAGCGGATAAGCGTCGCCAGAAGCATGCGGGACAGGCACACATGCTCATTAATGCATGCTGTCATGTCCCTTCCCAAAGCAATCCTTAGAGGCCGCCACGTGTCTAAGGTGTATTTACAGTCTGACAAGTGTTTTGGGCATATTCCCCAACATTCTCCAGCTGTCATCTCCTGATTGGCCGAGATTATCTATATATAGGAGGAATATACAGTGAAAAAGGACTCTTGGCATTTATGAGAAAGGAGAAGAGAGAGAAAAAATAGAAAATTTGTAATAAGTTAAAAAAAATAGATAGACCGGCACAAAACATTCAGCTTGGCTCTATTTCATATTAAGGTCATTAATAAAATTTAGTGATCCCATCCTTTTCATCTTGTTTATTATTTTCTACGTGGCTTCGATCCATTCATCCAGATCAGCACACGTGACGTTGACTAAATCAGACGTCAACAGATTGGCGCTAGAAGGAGGGCGGCTCCGCATAAAAAAAAATACTACTCACCGGAGATGTCTCACGAAAGTTCAAAAAACCCTCAGCCCGCGATGAAGGAAGAAAACCTCCGCAAGGTGGTGGAGTGCTTTAAGCATCCTGCCTTCATCCAGGGCATGACGGCCCTTATGGCACGGGTTACTCGGGGCGGAACCCTTCAAAATCCCGAGGACCATGTGAAGGCGGAATCTCAGACGACCCGCCCAGCTGCCTCGGGACGAGACAAAAAGAGGACTGCCTCTGGGGTCGCCGGGGAAAGGGCGGAAAGCCATGGAGAAAGCTCACATCCCTCTCGAAAAAGTAGGCTTTCGCCCCCCATTTCCGTTTTTGATCGGCTCGGGGCAGGGAAGAAAGTCGAAAAGGCGGCGCCGGCTCCCACTATCCAGAGCCAGAGCCGTAAAGAAGAAAAAACTCCCCACCAGTCCCTAAATCCAACACAAGTATTGCCTCAAACTCCAGGCGATAACTCGAGTGAGATCGAGTTTCTTAAAAAAACGCCTTACGGAGCTCGAAAACAAGCAACTCCAGCCATCCCAAAGTTCGGAATGGCTTAACATCCAGGAGAGCCCCCTGGCCCCCAGTGTTCTGACGGAACCCCTCCCAGAGAAGTTTAAGATTCCTCAGATTCCGCCATACAACGGGGAGACGGACCCCAACGGCCATCTCGGATATTATAACTCCTGGATGGACCTGCATGGGTCTCAGGACGCGTTTCGGTGCCGAATGTTCTCTTTGACTCTGGGGGAGAGGGCCCAGAGATGGTATCGGATGCTGCCCCACCATTCTATTCAAACATGGGCCCAGCTCTCGGCGACGTTCCGATCCCATTTCATGGGGTCCCTAGTGCGAGTCGCCCCGCGCTCATCCATCGCTTCTATCGTTCAGGGGCCGAACGAGTCCCTTAAAGATTACATATCTCGTTTCAATAAACGGATATTGGAGATGGAGCCCATGTCGGACGACGCGCTGGCCATTATTGCTCAGGCCGGCCTCCTTAAAAATTCTTTTTTCCGCTGGACGGTGTGCCAGAATGTCCCACACACCTATCAAGAATTCTTGGAGCGCGCCAGCTCCCATATTGCTGCCGCGGAAGCTATGCCGGCACCAGTTTTAGTCATGCCCTCCGACGAGAAAAGGTCCTACAAAAAGAAAGAAGATAGGCATGACTACAGAGAGGCCCGTCAAGAATCCCGCCGGGAGAATAAGGCTCCCGCCTCTTCCTCGACAGCCCCAACAACCCAGAGCTATCGGGAGCGTAGGCCCGAGCTCATGGCTAATTTCGCTGAAATATATTCCGTCGGGGCCGCGGCCATATTTGATCAAATAAAGGACAAGAATTTGCTCCCGGTTCCTCGGCCGATCTATAAAGATTAGAAGGATATGGACCAGACCTGCTTCTGTAAATACCATGAATCGGCGGGCCATAACACCGAACAGTGCTGGGACCTCATCGCCGCCCTGATTGCGGTATGCGACGATACCGGCTTAAGGCGATTTACCCGGAACCCACCCCGGGATCGCCAGGATCGGGCCGGCCCGACAAGAGCCAAGAATGATCGGGTGCCTCCAGCCCCCAAGTCCCCCCGAGAAATTCTCACCATCATGGGAACAGCCGAGGTTGATGATCATCGGTCAAAGCGGCAGAAAAAGGCATCCATTCGAGAGGCTAGCACCTCATATCAAAGAACAGAACGCCGACCCGAGGGGTTTCTATCAATGGCCGAAGAAGCCCCCAAAAACCCCCAGCTGGCAGTTACTTTCGAAGATTCAGACGTAGATGACTTAGACCATCCCCACTCCGATGCCCTTGTCGTCACTCTGCCATAATGGGATCCCGGTACACAGAGTGTTGGTAGACTCTGGGGCCTATGCCAGCATCATCTACCTTCATACCCTCCGCAGGATGAAGATAGATCAGTCCCATGTCCGACCCTGCAATGAGGACATCAGGGGGTTCGCCAACTGCCGCACCTCACTATTGGGAGAAATTGACCTGGCTCTGGAATTTGGTCAGGGGCCGATCAAGAGAACGATGATCACCACGTTTAAGATCATCGACGTGCACAGTGACTATAACGCCATCATAGGCCGACCTGTGATGTCGAGGCTGAGGTCCACTCAGTCTACTTATCATCTGTGTATGAAGTTCCCCACCTCGGACGGCGTCGGGGTACACAGGGGAGATCAAAGGGCCGCCCGGGAATGCAATCTCAGTATCCGGGCTCGCGAAATTAACGCTGCAGAGGGCTCTCCGGAAAATTTACCGGAATAAATGGGGGCCACCAGCTCCGAACAGCTGGCAGGAGACGCCCTACTCGAACAGGAGACCGAAGGTCCCGGGGCCACACAAACCCTCGAAATGGAAACTGACCGGGATACGGACCGAGGCCGCAGGCTAGAGAAAGATCCGATCCTGGAAGAGGATCCTATCGACCCACGATACCAAAATCCGAAAGGGAAAATTCGCCATGCTGAGCCAACAGAAGAGTTGGACCAGGTCGACATGGATTCATCTGATCCCGTCCGACGGCTAAAGATCGGCCACAACCTCCAAGATCCGATCCGCTCCGAGCTAATCTTCCACCTGAGACAGAATTTGGATGTCTTCGCGTGGACCCATTCGACATGCCGGGGATTGACCCAAAATTTGCGTGCCACCGACTGAATATCGACCCCAGTTCAAAGCCGGTTATTCAGAAAAGGAGGAAAATGGGGCCTGAACGACAGAAGGGGTTGGAAGAGGAAGTAGAAAAGCTTATCGACAACGGGTTCATCCGGGAAGCCAGCCAACCCGGTCCTGGTAAAAAAGCCGACCGGGCTGTGGAGGCTCTGCATTGACTTCTCTAATCTGAATGGAGCCTGCCCGAAAGATAGCTACCCCTACCCCATATCGATTATATGGTGGATGTAACGACCGGGCATGAGCTAATTAGTTTTATGGATGCATATTCCGGATACAACCAGATCCCGATGCATCCCACTGATGAGGAGAACACCTCCTTCTACTCGGCCCGCAGCCTATAATGTTACCGAATGATGCCTTTCGGGTTCAAGAATGCCGGCGCAACATATCAACGCCTGGTAAATAAAATGTTCAATAGCTTGATAGGTCATACAATGGAGGTTTATGTAGATGATATATTAGTAAAGTCTTTATGCTCGGCCGATCATGTAAATGACCTCAATAAAATATTTGCTATTTTGCGAGAATACAAGATGAAGTTAAATCCAAAGAAATGTTCATTTGGGGTAGGTTCTGGAAAATTCCTCGGCTACATGGTGAGCCAAAGAGGGATTGAAGCCAACCCCGATAAAATTAAGGCAGTGACCGAACTTGTTCCACCAAATTCGGTCAAAAAGGTGCAAAGCCTAACTGGCCGACTAGCCGCGCTAAGTCGCTTTATCTCTCGCTCAACTGACAAATGTAAACCATTCTTTGAGGCAATAAAAAAGAACAGAAATTTTCAGTGGGCATACCCTTGCCAAAGAGCCTTCGAAGCTATCAAGGAAGTCCTGGCAGAAGCCCCGATCTTGCAGCGAGCAACCAAGGAGAACTTCTCAATTTATACCTCGCGGTATCCGACTCTGAAATCAGCGCCGCTCTGATCCGAACAGAAAATACAGTTCAGCAGCCGGTCTATTATATTAGTCAGGCCCTTCACGATGCCGAGCTCAGATACGCCCCAATGGAAAAGCTGACCTATGCGCTCATAATGGCGTCCCGGAAGTTAAGACCCTACTTTCTGGAACATCAGATAGTCGTCTTAACAAACTACCCTTTAAAGCAGGTCATGCACCGACCTGACGCATCAGGCCGGATGATCAAATGGGCCGTCGAACTCGGACAGTTTGACATAACTTTTGAATCGCGCACCGCCATAAAGGGTCAAGCCCTGGCAGATTTCATTGCAGAATTCACACCAGCGATCACACAAGAGAATGACCGATCAGAAGAGTGGTCACTCTACGTGGACGGATCCTCAACCGCTGACCGGTTAGGCACAGGAATAGTCCTCGTCAGTCCCGACCAATGTTTGTTCTGCTCGGCCATTCACTTAGGTTTTCCGGCCACCAACAATGAAGCGAAATATGAAGCTCTCTTGGCCGGTCTGGAAATAGCGACCTCCCTCGGTCTTGCTCGCCTCACTGTCTTGAGTGATTCTCAATTAGTGGTAAATCAAATCAATGGCGAATACGAGGCCAAGGAACCCAAATTGGTTAAGTACCTCAGCCTGGCGCGGGCCCAACTGCAAGATTTTCGGGGGACTATACAACACATCCCCCGAACCGAGAACATCCAAGCCGACTCCTTGGCCAAACTCACGTCCAGCTCCAGAGCTGAACATATGGACGAAGTCAGCATATGATATCATGCATCATCAGCCCTGGAAATGGCCGAAGTCCGGGCAGCTGAACAATTAGAACCGCAAGGATGGATGCAGCCTATAATCCGATATCTCCAAAGCGGCGTTTTACCCGAGGACCGAGCCCAGGCGAGATCACTACGAACTCAGTCCGCTCGGTTCACCATCGTGGAGGGAACTTTATACAAAAGAGGATATTCGGTTCCATTACTGAAATGCCTGTCCCAGTCAGAAGCAGAGTATGCCCTCAGAGAGGTGCACGAGGGTATATGCGGTAATCATTCCGGCGGCCAGGCATTGGCCTATAAATTGATCCAACAAGGGTATTAATAGCCAAATCTTAAAAAAAATGCCATCGCGCTCGTACGGAAGTGCGTCCGATGCCAGATCTTCGCTCCTCAGATCCGATCCCCGCTGGAAACCCTCACTTCCATATATTTCCCCTGGCCATTCTCCAAGTGGGGGATCGATTTGATCGGCCCCTCACCTAAAGGACGGGGAGGAGTGCAATACGCCATCGTCGCAGTCGATTATTTCACAAAATGGGCAGAGGCCGAGCCTATGGCGCGAACAACCGAGCAGAAAATAGTTGATTTTTATATGGAAGTCACTCATCTGCCGGTTCGGGATCCCTCAATCTATTGTCTCCGATAATGCAAAACAATTTGACAATAAAAAGCTTCGGGCCTTCTGCGACGGCCTCCAAATACGAAATAACTTTTCCACACCATACTATATGCAGTCCAACGGACAGGTCGAGGCGGTCAACAAAATCCTAAAGCAGCATCTCAAGACACGCCTCGAAGAACTCAAAGGTTCCTGGCCCGAGGAACTCCCCAGAACCTTATGGGCTTACAGAACAACGCATCGGTCCGCCACCGGAGAAACACCTTTCTCCTTGGCTTTCGGCTCTGAAGCCGTCATCCCGGTCGAAATTGGAGCGCCTACCTACCGAGTAGCCCATTTCGAGGAGCAAGATAACGACTTGGCCCTCCAAGTAAACCTAGACCTCCTTGCTGAAAAACGGGCCCAAGCGGAAATGCGGAACGCCGTCTACAAACGAAGAAACGAAACATATTACAACTCCAAAGTCCACCATAGGAGTTTCCAGGTCGGAGACCTCGTTCTTAAACGGGTATTGGGGTCAGATCCCGGACCACTTAAACCCAAGTGGGAAGGACCATATAAGGTTAGTGAAGTCCCTCAGAACGGAGCCTACCGGCTGGAATATCTGAACGGCCAGAGATTAACATATCCGTGGAATGCCATGTATTTAAAAAGGTATTATCAATAAAATTCGACTTTACTTCATTTTTAGCCTGGGTACACTATAAGACCGAGCTCGCCTCGGCACCTCATAAGACCGGTTCATCGGGCACTATAAGACCGAGCTCGCCTCGGCACCTCATAAGATCGGCTCATCCGGCACTATAAGACCGAGCTCGCCTCGGCACCTCATAAGACCGGATCATCCGGCACTATAAGACCGAGCTCGCCTCGGCGCCTCATAAGACCGGCTCATTCGGCACTATAAGACCGAGCTCGCCTCGGCACCTCATAAGACCGGCTCATCCGGCACTATAAGACCGAGCTCGCCTCGGCACCTCATAAGACCGGCTCATCCGGCACTATAAGACCGAGCTCGCCTCGGCACCTCATAAGACCGGCTCATCCAGCACTATAAGACCGAGCTCGCCTCGGCACTTTGAAAGTCCGGCTCATCCGGCACTATAAGACCGAGCTCGCCTCGGCACCTCATAAGACCGGCTCATCCGGCACTATAAGACCGAGCTCGCCTCGGCACCTCATAAGACCGGCTCATCCGGCACTATAAGACCGAGCTCGCCTCGGCACTTTGAAAGTCCGGGATCACCTCGGCACAAATGGTGAACAGGAAAGAAATACAACGGCCAAACCAACTAGGCCCAAACGTTCAAAAAAGCAACAGATGTTATAAAAAAGATTTTATTCACTTGAGGCATTTCTACAAATACATATGACAAACTAAAGAAAATGAAGGCAGACTGGCACGCAGGCCGTACATGAAATAAAATGAAAATCTACTCGGCTCCACCCTCCTGGACAGCCGCCTGGAAGGATTGGCCTTCACCTTCACCAGGCGGAGCCAACCCGGGACCTTCAACAACCTCGGCGGCCTTTGGCTCATCAGCCCCAGGGATATCAACCTGCAGATCGGCCGCCTATATAGGCCTCGATCTCCTCAACGGTCTTCCCTCCCTTCATGAGATCTAATATCTCGTAGCAGGTGGAGACGTAATTCAAGTTGATCAGCTCCTCGAACGCAGGCGTCTCCTTAAAGGCCGCCGCCCCTTCGGTAAGACCCCTGGCGTAACCCGAAGCCTCGCAAGTATTAACACGCTCGGTCAGGTTGGGTTTCTTTCAGGTAAGCCTCGTGCTCAGCCCTGGTGTCCAACCACCGCTTATGCGCCAGCTCGACCGCCGTGGTCATCTCTTCGGCCTTTCCTTTCCATATATCGGCCTCGAGGGCCCGACTGTCCAAGATCTCCAATTCGCCCTTCAAGGAGGTCATCTCCTCCTCCAGTGACTTGATCAGCGAAGGACAGAGATGGTGCTCTTCCTGCAAGGCCTTAAGATCGGCCTCCACCTTCTTATGCTTCTCGACCAGGGCCAGCAGCTCATCGGTGGCCTTCACATAAGTGCACATGGCCCGGCCGATCAGAGCGTTTCCGAATTGGATCTGCTCAGCCGGATCCATATCATTGGTCACCATCTCCAGCTTGGGCGTCCAGCCCCTGATTGGGATATGACTGGACGCAGCCACCGCAGGGGGAACCCGATCGAGCATCTCAGCGGTTGGGGTAGCCACCCGGACATAATCAAGGAACCAGCGCGGCCGCCGCCCCTTCATCTGGGCACAAGGTTCCTCTCGAACCTTATTAATCGGGAGATAATGACCCTCCAAGTCAATCAAGGGCTCCTTGCCAGTCGCACGATCCGTCCGGACAGGGCTCGACGCGGATATAGGAACTTCAGGAGCTGGCCAAGCCTCGGCCTTAGTCACGTTGCCCTCGGGCTCGGCCTCCCCTCTTTTTCGCTTGCCCGCACGCTCCCTCCGCTCGGCGGCCTCAGCAGCCAGCCTCGCCACCCACTGCGCAGGCGTCTCTTTCCTTCCCGACGGAACCTTGGCCCTAGGGACTGGAGAAAGAAGATATGTTTAAAAAAAAAAACTGATGAAGACATGATACTCGGATCGGTGGATCGAAGTCCGGCTGCCCAGAGATTTTCTTCAGTGGCCAGAAGGTACGACTTCCTCTGCTCGGCGGGAAGATCCAGAAGCTTCTCTACCCGCTCGTCAAAATCAGAAGATGTCTCAGGTGCCGGGATCCACCCTGCACATGAAATAAATGATGAGCATTAGACAAGAAAGGAACAGGAATAGAAAATACGACACTTACTCATTTTGGCAATAAAATGATCTGGGACCCGAAGCTCGGTATCTATAACACCAGGCTCCCACTCATCCGTCGAGCTCCTCCAAAGTCCCCCTATATAGAACCACTGCTCCTTACAGCTGTGGATGGTCTCCGGCACATCCACCAATTCTTTATGCATGGCATGCCGGGCTGTCAGGTAAAACCAGCCGGAGCCGGATCTGCCGACCGACCTCCATAGGAAAAGACTGTTGAACTCCTCAAAACTGGGCTCGGGCCAGCCGTGCTGACAAAAGAGGACGAAAAGGCCCACCACCCGAGCCCATGAATTAGGGTGGATTTGGGCCAGCAGAAGGCCCCACTGCCTCAACCAGCGGGAGAAGGCCAACGGAAGTGGGAACCTCAACCCGGACAGCAGAGAGCGGTAGTACACCTCCGTACAACCAGCAGGCAGGGTGTGGGGCCTCTCCTAGGGAGTCAGAACGAACATCCGCACCCTAGCCGGGATCTTAAACCGCAGCCGCCAAGCTACTAATTGCTCTTCCGTAACAGTGCTGCGAATAGAGGCCGAGTCCCACTCCGCCTCCACAAAAGGGGACGACCGAGGGCGAGTCCAGGCCACCACCGGCTCAAACCTTTCTTCCGCCTGAGTCCCTCCGAACGCCGTTAACGGTGCCGCCATTTCCACATCTCCAGATCCCGGCGACCTCGCGACCTCGCCTTCTTCTTCCTCGACGCTCCAGTCGACGGGAACTCCGCCTACCGACAGATCTGCCACTCCCGGGCGGTTTGGAGACACAGTCAACACCTCCACCGCCCTCTCATCCCTCAACTCCGACATATCAAACAGACAGGAAAGAAAAGCTTACCGAGAATTTCTCTCTAAGATCGGAAAACAATACCGGAACTTTTTTCTCTCTTTAGTCTCTACAACAAAACACAAAAATGGCGGAGGGAATAATACAGAAGAATACGTCCTATATTTATAAGGGAAGAGAGGCATTAAATGCCCAGCGCGTGGCGCGACGATTCACACTGAACCATCGCAAAAATTAAAGGCGTGTGCACGCGTCGTCAAATCAGATCCGGCCACGCGTCTCCCTCATCATGACACCTAGAAACCTTGAAACCGAATCGACACGACTCCCGAAGAGGCGTCCCTTCAAGAGATATTATCCTCCCCCAAGCCGGATCGGCCTCAGTACGAAACGACCCCAGCCCCGGCCAGCACGGCACGGCCCTGGACTCGGGGGGCCTTGTTGATAGCCCATCCATCTTGGCATCCACGTAAGCACTTCAGGCAGCTGGACCGGCCGATCAGAGCAACAAGCCGGACCGAGTACGAACCCAATTTTTTCCGGGCTCGTTAGAAACCGGGCCGGTCAGAGACTCCAAGACCGAGCCGATACCCAGACCGTGAGGTCCGAGCAGATCGAGGATAAAAATGCCCTGACTCAAGATTACGACAAGGCCGACCTGAGCGGCGGGAGACCCGAGGACCGACCCCAATGGATAAGCGTCGCCAGAAGCATGCGGGACAGGCACACATGCCCATTAATGCATGCTGTCATGTCCCTTCCCAAAGCAATCCTTAGAGGCCGCCACGTGTCTAAGGTGTATTTACAGTCTGACAAGTGTTTTGGGCATATTCCCCAACATTCTCCAGCTGTCATCTCCTGACTGGCCGAGATTATCTATATATAGGAGGAATATACAGTGAAAAAGGACTTTTGGCATTTATGAGAAAGGAGAAGAGAGAGAAAAAATAGAAAATTTGTAATAAGTGAAAAAAATAGATAGACCGGCACAAAACATTCAGCTCAGCTCTATTTCATATTAAGGTCATTAATAAAATTTAGTGATCCCATCCTTTTCATCTTGTTTATTATTTTCTACGTGGCTTCGATCCATTCGTCCAGATCAGCACGCGTGACGTTGACCAAATCAGACGTCAACAAATTGGAACATTGCAAGTTACACGATATGTTATCTATCTACTAAGGGGGTTGGCAATGGGATGTTGTGCTGCAATCCATACCACACTTTCCAACCAATCCCCTTAGGCAACTCTAGAGATCAACAATTATACGTGCCTTCTCATTCTCTAGTTGATTCCTCAAATCCATAGTGCATTTCTTCTCATAATCCAGTTGTCTTTGCAGCTCATCCTTCTCCATATTTAATTGTTGAACCTTTAGGTCGAGCTCTCTGTTTTGATAGTGCAACTCCATCATTCTTGACCCATTACCTTCATCAACCGATCGAAAGAATTTGCAAGGGTCCTTTCTATAATTCTTACATCCAAAAAATTGTTGCCCATGATTCTTACATCCAAAAAAAATTTGCAGGTGTTGATTGAAAACGGAAATGATGTACATTGCTAAGATTGTAAAAAAATAGAGTAGGTTACTATAATTGAAAACTCGGGTAAAGTACATTACTATTTTAAGTCATGATTTCTTACACGTGAGGGTCACATGTCTTCCACATCATCTTTCCGTCACGGCTAAATGGACGGTGTTAGGAATTGGTGTTGATTGAAAACGGAAATGATGTACATTGCTAAGATTGTAAAAAAATAGAGTAGGTTACTATAATTGAAAACTCGGGTAAAATACATTACGATTTTAAGTCATTTTTCCATAATCTTGTTGATCATCTTTTTTCTTCCTCTGTTCTTGTTCCCATGTCATCTTCTCCCATTTAGTCCAAAGCGGAGACTGGGGAGAGTACTCAAACCCATAAATGTTATTCTAAAATTTCATATTTATTCTTGTCCCTTCAACTGATTTTATTCAAAAAAAAAAAAAAAAAATCTTCATCGTCTTTCTTCTTCCAATAACTTTCTCCCATCTATTCTTCGAAGAATTAAGTCCATTATTTTATTGAGATTTTATTGGAATATTTTCTATGTTAATATACTTCGATGATAAATTACACATAACAAATAGTATTTTATTAAGAGTAAGGATCAATCGAACGAACCAATGAAAATAGTACAAGAGCAATTGTATACGTCCAACAGTTTACACAAAATTACTGCAACTTCAAACACAAAAATATAGAAAAGCAACAATATATCTCCAACAGCTTATATAAAAATACAGAAATTAGCAATGTATCTCAAACAGTTTGCATATAAATACAATAAATATCTTTTGAAAGCGATAGCTAAAAATAATATATATATAAACAATGATACAAATAAAATAGAATAGTGTTGGTGAAATGAATACTATTTGCAGATACTCCAAAAATACAGGAACTTTACGGTAATTGTTGAAGAAGCATTAACACAAAAATAGTGGTCAATACCATTTTGTAGTTGCCATTAAAGATGTTCCAACATAAAAAGCACTATTTTACCATTGCTATTGGAAATTGTTCAAAGTATGTGAGAGATAAAGTAGCCCGTGTCAAGGAGAAGTTTTAGACAACATCTCTGTCCACCTTAAGGCCTATAAATAGGTCCTTTGAAGGTATAACGATGCAACAATTTGGAGCAAAATATATATATTTACCCTATATTTTTTTGGGCTTAATTTCAGTACATTTCATTTTTATTTAGTTCAGTTCAGTTCAGCAAATTTCATCATTCAGTTCAGTTCAATTCACTTTAGCTTTAGAATCAATATTATTAATTACTATTATTATTATTTACATCAATATTACTTTATATAATAATTATTATAATTGTGTATTTTAGTATTATGTTATTGATATTGTTTTATTATTGTAATTTGAATAATAATAATTATTATTATATATATTATTTTCTAATATGATTAATTACTAGGAGTATTATTGATATTAATTAATATTAGCAATAATATTATATATAACTACTATCAATATTAATCTTATTATTGGTGTTGTTGTAATATCAACAATAATTATTTTTATTACATATATTATTATCTATTTTTATTATTAAATAATAATTATTATTAATATCAATATTATCACTATTATATATAATTTGTAGTTTTACTAATAATTTATTATTGTTATTATTATCAATTCAATTCAATTCAATTCAGTAAAATCCAACTCAGTTCAATTCAATTTAATTCATTCAGCAAAATTCAGCTCAAGAGCAGAGCTTTACTGAGCTTATTTACAGCTCAATCCTAAGCAATTTATTTCACATTCTATTATTGTAATTGATATAAGAAAAGTTGTTTGACAATCTTATACCTGTATTCTTGCATCACTTTGTGTTTCTGGGTGAGAGAAATTTAATTGTAATATTTTTAAAAGGATCAAGTGATTGATTCAAGTGAGGATGTTTTGTAGAAAAAAAAACAAGTATTTAATTATGGTTGTTTTTTAACTTTGAAATAAAGAAAACGAGTTCAGCATTAATCTACAAAATGCAAGTGCTTGAGAAAAACCCTACATGAAAAATACTTATGTAGGGGTGTAGACCAATTGGTTTAGCAAAACCTCTATTAGAACCCGTTGTGTCGTTTATATTTCTGCAAATGTTTTAAATTTCTTTATTCTTACCGCTTCCGCACCAAAAAGATTCATTACTCCTTACTGACTCTATCCAACCCCCTTATAGCATCAGTACCAACTATTCAGTCGGTATTAGAGAGGTCTCTTTTATATCCGCTTAACATCCATAAAGATGAAGAAAATGTCCATATTCATAAGATTCCATGATATCAAGATTTGAAGATCATTGTTCATGTACCAACAGTTTCAAAACTGACGACTCCCTCAAGAGCTCCGAAGAATTCAACAAAATTGATTGAAAAAAAGACCATTTCAATAGCATTAAAGCATATATTTCTTTCATTTGTTATCAAATTCAATTACATTAAATATCGATACTGATTCTTGTGCAAGGAGAAAAAACAAAATAAAATGAAATAGAACTCCCCTCCCCCAGCTAAGCCCACCCCAGCTCCAGCATGCTGCACACTCATGATCATTTAGTTATACGTACCTTGACCGATCAATGATAAGTTGGAGTTTTGAAGATCTCCATTAAGCTTTTGCATCGCCAAAGAGATGATTTTAGTAATTATAGATCAAAACTTTTTTTACAAGTCTTTAAGACAACATCAGTAGTAAACCTTACACAACTTTTTGTCTCACAACAGTTGACCTAAAGATGCCCACTGCAACTTCTTCCACCATAGAAACTACCTCCTATCTTCTACATTACATATCTACTGTCTCAAATGGTACACGCACAAATAGCTGCCCATGCAGGGTCACCACAGCCGATGTATGATGAGGATCAATTCTAGTAGGTAAGCTAACTACCTGCGAACAAATGGAAGTTAGAGCCCACAATCAGGTACAAGATGTGCAGTGTATATCTTAGAGCATATATATGTAAACAACCATAAAAAAACGTAGTTCCTCCATCATCAAATCGGCGTCCGATATATTGGAAACTGGCCAAACAGCACCCCCCCTCCCCCCCCCCTCCCTCCTTATTTCATGATACTCTGTGTTTGCACGTAAAAGCTTTGTAAACTTTTAAAAGAAGTGATTTATTACAGTAGAAGCTAAAAGTAGAGAATTTGAAATTGGTATCATGTGAAAATGGAAGTTGAAATTTGAATTAGCTGAAAGAGATTTTTGGTGTATAAAAAAGTGCTTTTGTTTGTAAAGCAAATCTGGAAGCATGATCTAAAGCACCCTTTCCCTTTTTAGTTTTTTATTATGTAGAATCAGTTTCAGAAGTTTTCATTTGAAAATATTAAAACTACTACTTTTACTGTCAAAACTTATCAGCCACGACTTCAGTGATTGCATACACTCCCCTAGAAAATGGAAAGAAAAGATATATTCTGAACGAAGAACCTTCGAATTAATATGACTAATTTATGGCCCAGATGTATGGATGACATATCAAGTTGTTGTCTAGATTTTGGCCTGACATGCTTTACTTGTTTCTTGAATTGTAGTTGGTCATGTACCCTATTATCAATCTTCGACATTATAAGACGAATACCCCTTAGAACCTGAGGGCACTGGAAGAGTTGGTTATTCGTGCTCTCTCCTCGGCATTAGTTATTAAAGCCTCACACTTTGAGGGGTTAACTGGTTTTCAGGTTGGTATGCCTTCTAGCTCAACTTTCTAAACTTTGGGAATTTAAACTTTCTACATTATTCATTAATATTATATTTTTATCTATGCTAACGCGAACAAAAAAGTTCACATTCGTGCACAGCACGTTATTTCCCTAGTATATGTGATAAAACTACTTTACACGTGCTACAAAGGATTTATCAAAAAATAAATGTAGAAAAAAATATTTTTGATTTTCGAGCGCACCACCGAGCACTGCAAGGTACTATTAGATGAGATCGAGGCACATGCTAATGCGGTCGGTACTGAAAATTTTTATGGAAGGAAGTATGACCCCTACTCCAAAGCATACAATCCGGGATGGAGAGATTACCCCAATTTCAAGTGGAAATCGCAGCAAGAGGAGCCTCCACAGAATAAGGGTCAATTTTACACGCAACCGTCGGAAAATTTGGGTCCCTCACTGGAAGAGATGATGAAGGCCCTCACTTCGAACACGACGCAATTCCAGCAAATATGAATCGATTTCAGCAAGACACTCAATCGAGCATAAATATAATTGAAAATCAAATAAGCCAACTCGCTACCTCGGTGAGTCGATTGGAGAGCCAATAGTGGGAAACTACCCTCCCAATCAGAGGTAAATCCTAGGAACGTGAGTGCCATCACCTTGAGAAGTGGTAAACAACTGGATAGCCCCAGAAACCCGAGGAAAATCTGAACGATGAAAGAGAAATGGAAATCTCCAGCCCAGACCGATACCGGGACGCCCGGTGTCGAACAGGCACCCAGTGCTGAACCGTCAGACAGCAAGGCCACGAAACCGAATGCTATTCAAGGAGTGAAAACAGTGCCCTTTTCGTCCAGAATAGAGAAGGCCGCAATTGAAAATAAGGAGAAACAATTTTGGATATGTTCCGAAAGGTGAAAATTAATATCCCATTGACCGAAGCAATCCAACAAGTCCCGAAGTATGCTATATTCCTCAAGGATCTGTGCACCAACAAAAAGTGCTTATGGGAGAAAACGTATCAACCATCTTTCAGACGATGCTACTGCCAAAGCGAGAGGATCCATGTATGTTTACTATTCCTTGTCAAATTGGGAATGTCCATCTTGAACGAGCCATGTTAGATTTAAGGGGCATCAATAAATGTTATGCCACGATCCATTTATTCTGCATTGAATTTGGGGCCTTTAAGCGAGACACGGATAATTATCTAATTAGCCGATCGTAGTCATGCGTACGCTGAAGGCGTTATTGAAGATGTACTTGTTCGAGTTAACAAGCTCGTTTTCCCCGCTGATTTCTATGTTCTAACATGCATGATGACCCATCAAATTCAACACCTATCTTGTTTGGAAGGCCATTTTTAAACACCGCCTGAACAAAAATAGATGTTAATGAGTGTTCCCTCAAGATGGAATTTGACGGGGAAATAGTAAAATTTAATATTTATGAGGCAATGAAATTTCCTGAAGATGCTTGTTCTCTTTCTGCCTTAAGCATGATTGAGGTAGCCTTCCATGTGCATCTCAAGAGAGAAAAAATCCCATTAAGCACTCCACGTAAGCTTGGTGTGGTACAAGAATGCGAGGCAACAGTCAAATACTTGATGAGACATATACCAAAACCTCATTGGTGTATTCATTGAAAAGGGAAGTTCTAGTCGAGCCAACGACTTAAAATAAAGGCGCTAGCTGGGAGGCAACCCAGTGTTTATTTTTTACTTTTATTTTTTTAGTTGTAGAACCAAATATTTTTCTCATTTATTTCTTTTTGTTTTTCGTAGGTAACATAGGCTCTTGGATATGGTTGGTCAACAATGGACTTTGAATCAAGTTTGGAAGAGGTCGACTATTGTGCAGAGAAATGACACAGTCGCGAATCTGTCCCAGTGTGAGAATCTACCAGAAAGCCTACTTTCTCCCCAAGACTAACACATCTCATTACCTGGTGAATTCTGCCCCTACGATGTGTTTCTCCTTTTCTATTTAAAGTGAAATATTGTTCAAGTGGTTGTTAAAAAAAAGGAACAAGTGGTGTGATCAATTTCAAGTTTGGGGAAGTTTGTGATGTGAAAATTTGAGTTTTTAAATTGTCCTTAATTTTTGTGTAATCGATTCAAGTCCTCTATACTATTAGTCGAAGTGAGGTGTGTGAAAAAAATTAGCAGTTATGACTGATCATTATAAATAAGATGGGGTGTTTCAAAATTTTTTGACTAGCGGATTTGGGCAAAGGTGTGCGGAATTTAATGCAAAACCTTTTTCATGTGAGCTTTTGAACCGTTAGGGCAATCCATTTACTTGTGCTTTATTCTTGTGTTGTGTGGTCAGACTTGGTGTGTACATTCTAGAACTTACTCAGATATACATTTTGAGACTACATTAATGAATTTATGCAGTAAAGGGATAAGGCACTTAGGATTAACCCCATGGCCTATTTTTCCTTATCTTATCATTCTTACCCCTGGAAGCCCTTTGAGCCTAAGCCTTGTTTTATTGAATTAGCACATTATTTTCTCCATAATCCATTTTCCTTGAAGCCACATCCGTTTGTACCCATAGTTAAGAAATTGATAGTGAAATTAGATGTGTAATAAGTTTGGGGAGGGAATATTAGATTGTTAGAATAGCTGATAGATTAATTTTTCAAAGTGGGACATAAATTGTAAGTAACAGCTGATTGATTAAGGCCCAAAAAAAGAAAAAAATGGTGTTGCCTATTACATGAAGGGTCATACCGGGTTTGTCCGGATAATTTGCCCAAATTATTGGACAGTAAAAAAAGGGCCAATAACAGCGGGAAAATGTGAGGAAATTATCATCATATTAGCATGCAATAGTGCAAGGAGGGTGTTTAAATTCCGTTGACATGTTTATTCTTCTATGGTTATTTTGACCTTGTCAACTGGATGTCATTCGCTTGGAGAGAATTGGGGCATTGGCTGAGAGATCTTTATTGGAAGGGACAGATGGAAATTTATTGCGAATTTGATTTCACTATTACTCTTGACCACCTTAGCCCATATTTCCCTTTTATCCTGCCTTGACCCTTTAGCCCCTTACAACCAAAGAAAGACCTTTTGATTCTTGCAGGAATTCATCATTTAGTGGTGGGGATTTGATTTATGAGCAAGCATATGGTAATGGCACGTCTTGTTTTGACATGAGCGAACTTTTTTTTCAATACCCGATAATTATACACTTGAGTGGAAATAATTAGTGAACCCTTTCTGAGGCTATTGAATTTTGTCACATCCGAGTTTAATGAAGTTGTTAGACTTTAATGGACACCCTAATCTTCTCCAAAACCTTCTTGAGTCATGATCAATTGTATCTCTTGAGCACTCTTATCTTAGATTTTTTGTGGTATTGAGACTTGAATTCTCTTACTTGGGTAATGCTTTTATGCTTGAGGACAAGCATTTATTTAAGTTTGGAGAGATTTAATAGGTAGAAAATATTGAGTAATTCCATGTGTTAATTGCGTGATTTTATTATATTTATTTTAGCACAACAGAAATTGGAACTTTGGAGGGATACTTTGGAAGCTCGAGGCTTTAGGCTGAGCAGAAGTAAGACTGAATATATGGAGTGTAGGTTTAGCGAAAACAGTGATAGAGAGGCGGGGATGATCACATTTGATGGGAAAGTTGTTCATGGATCCACTTTCTTTCGGTATCTTGGATCTATTATCCAAAAGGATGGAGAGCTAGATGGCGATGTGGCTCACAGAATAAAGGCAGGGTGGTTGAAGTGGAAGAGTGCCACAGGGGTTTTATGTGATCCTGGCATGCCTCATAGATTAAAGGGTAAATTTTACCACACGGCAATTAGGCCTGCGCTGTTATATGGCACCGAGTGTTGGGCTGTAAAACAGTGTCACGTTCAAAAGATGAATGTGGCAGAGATGCGTATGCTACGATGGATGTGTGGTCATACAAAAAAGGATCGGCTCAGAAATGAGGTGATTAGAGAGAAGGCAAGAGTTGCGTCTATAGAAGACAAGATGATGGAGAATCGATTACGATGGTTTGGTCATGTGAGAAGAAGACCTATTGATGCCCCAGTGAGGAGGCTAGAAAGTTGGGGAACAAGTAATGTTGTGAAAGGTAGAGGAAGACCCAAGAAAACTTGGATAAAGATGATTGAAAATGATATGCGGTTTTTTGGAATTGGAGAAAGTATGGCGATGGAGAGGCAAATGTGGCGGGAAAGAATACGGATGGTGGATGGAGTCTGATTTTTTTTTTTTTTTTAAATTCCTATTTTCTTTTATTTCATGTTATCTTTTAATTTATTTTTCAAGATTTTTCAATTTTTTTTTTTAACATTCATTCTCTTTTTTGTATTTGCTTTTTTCTCTATTTTTTCCCTTTTTTTCCTTTTATGTTATTTATATAACGATTATTGACGGTTTCAAAGTTTGATTCATGTTAGCCGACCCCAAATCATTTTGGGACTAAGGCTTAGATGTTGTTGTTGTTGTTGTTGTATATTAATTTTCTACCTATTTGATTTATGCAAGCAAATTACTTCACCAAGTGGATTTTATTGATTATTACAGGTACTACGACTAATTTTGGAATTAGAATAGTTATTGGGTTAATTAAAAGCAGCCCAAGGAAAGTTGGCCCAAATGTGAAATAAAGACAATTGAAGAAGGCGACTGGAGGACCCAATAGAGCTTTGACTTAATTGCTTGTTTGTTTATTTTATTTTATTTCACCAACCAAACCCCCGTTTTATTATTATTCGCCTTAATATTTTTATTTTCAATAAATATTGAACTCAGTAAATACAATCAATTCATTCGTTCCCTGTGGATTCGATCATTACTCGCCAATACTACTATTTAGTATAAGCAAGTCAAGGAACTTTACAAATATTTAATCTTGATGCGTCTCGACAGCGCGGTCAATGGACCTACTTTACTAGCTTTGTTTCAGTTTTTCTCATTTCGAACTTAAAGATTATCATGTGCAGCCATTCAAATTCTCTTACAAAAAAGAGAGAGAGAAGAAAAAGGGAAATTAATTTTGTACTTACGAGATTATTAGAGAAGTAACATGGCAACAAACTCAGCAACGCCATAAGCGACACAAAATTACCTTTTTAAATGGAGTGACACCCCAAGGATTATCCTGCTGTTCCGGTTGCCCAGATATTACCAACCGTCCCGCAGGATCTGATTGTACACGCACCTGTTGTCAAATAACAAATGAGGCATTTGTGGTACATTTTGTTTTAATTGCTAGAGCATAAAAAGCTAGTGTTAAGAAAGAAAAGCCTATTCAGCTAATTGTCTAGACCAAGTGACAGCTCAAAAAACTTTAGAACTAAGAGTTTAAAAGGTTGTATCCCAAAAAGTATCTAACCAAGCATTACCTATTCAACTTGTATCCAAATCAAAAACTCATCAAGAGCTATAAATTCAAGTTATCCCCGAATAATAACTACCGAAGAGATAAACTCAAATTGTATTCAAAACCAAATAATTAACAATAAAATCCTTACAAACTTTTTATAGTGAATCTCCTGCCCTCTTGATCAAATTAATAGAGACTGATTCCAGAGAGGTGAAGGGTCAGGGTGTTAGGCATATAAGCTAGGGAGTCATTTAACCTAAAACCACAATCAAAGGAAAAGGGTTGACTCCCACACTTTCACGTGGAACCGATGTCGGATATCATAACAATCCATCCCCCTTTCAAACCAAACATACACGGACGGCACACTCCAGGTTACAAAGACCCACTTCTCGGGTGGCAACCCCTTGGGCCCACATCTGGGGTGGCAACCCCTGGGTCCACCATCGGGCAATCCGCCCGTATCCGGCGGGTCGGACCAAATTGCTAGACATGTAAGCTAGGGAGTCCTAACTTAACCCAAAACCATGGTCAAAGGTAAATGATTGACTAAATGTGGGATATGTTACAGTGATCCTCTTTAGTTTACATTGTTTATCAGTATGAAGAGCCTCTCTAATAATTACTTCAAAATTCAGGAAAAGTGACAATAACATTCATCATTCCAAAATCGTGACCATAATATTCGGCATTTCACCTACTAAATTTCAAGATTCAAATTAAGATTCTCCACTTTCTACATCTTAAATAATGAGGCTGAACGCCCACATCTGCTCCATAATCTGGATGTTTACTTAATGGCAAATTCCACAATTCTAAATGTTTCCACTTTTCAGCATTGGCACACCTCATGGTATACCACGATACTGATAGCAAGCCAAAAAGCAGATGGTGATAAGTCACCATTGACGCAAATTTTTATGGACTGGGTGATGTAATTAGTAAGCAGTAAAAACCGGAATTCAATATCGAACCAATCAGATACCACACAGGTACTTGTACCTACAGGCATGCCTCTCAACACAACTGCTAGTATCTTTCTTAAATTTGAGAGACAAGACAGCAAATGACAGAGACTTTAACAAAAGAATGACACAATAACAGCTTTCTATTACTTGCCTCCTCACGTAAAAGCCCAGGAACCAATGCATATACTTCATAGCAGTCTTTCTGCATATGCACCAAGTGAAACTAGTTAGACTCTACGAAGAGCATATCATGGCCAATTACATACTGACTGGAAAAAGTATACCATTCTCTGCACATTGACCTTCACCCAATCAGCAGTAACACCAACATCCACAACCATTATCTCTGACCTGTCCAAAACACTGAAATTAACGCGTCGAAGTTTTAGAAAGAAGAATTCTCTGATTTTTTATAAATGCACACTACCAAATATCTTTTATCAAAACTTGAATTCTTCTTTTCCAATTGAATCTCAATATGACTCATGTCTCATTTGATATATGGACATGGCAAAACGGAATTAAAAAACAAAATGATTTGTTTAGAAATCACCCAGAATACAACATCTAACAATCATGTATTACCAGAAACAGGAAATCCACGAATGATGTCAAAAATTGTGCATCAAGAACATAAGGAGCTCCAGACTAAAAGATCTTAACTGTGATTTTGATGCCATGCGCGCAACTTTTACAGCATGCTCAACAGGAGATGATCCCTTGCGCTTCAGGAAACCTTTAGTAAAGGATTAAACAAATATGGAATAAAATCTAAGTTTTCATAAAGAAGTTACTGACAATAGCACCCCAAGCATTACATCTTACCAATGTTTCTTAATTGCTTTTCACGTTTTGGTGTTGTAATTGGGTTCTTCTCCTGTGAAACAAAGTATGATTGTGATCTGGAAACTACAATAGTGTGACAGACTAAAAAGATGCAAACATAACTGGTAATAAACAAATGAACAATGACAAAACTTAAATTATACCTTAATGATGGGATCTCCAACCTCACCATTACCAAGAAGCCTCTGAGAGTGCCATCCCTGCATGGCACGAGCAGCAGCATCCCTTCTTGCTCTACCTGATCCTGAAGGATGAATTAGATCTACCTGCAAATTAATTGTTTCGAGGACATCTTATGGATTGAAAAATTACTAAGGTAGATAATATCTAAAGCCATGCAACAAGTTTTACACTCCTTTGGCAGACTGAAGATATTTGTGATTCGAATGTAGAGGAAAGAATGTGTTTCTATAACCATTAAACTCCATTAGTATAGGTACAGAATTTCCTCACCTTCTGGTCACAACTCTTGAATAACTCCATAGACCATTATATCATGTCTTCCTAGTAAGCATGTCTAGAACTCCAGGAACATTCAGGCAAGCCGTGCTTAGGACACAGGAATTGCATGTGTAGGCCTAACCAAACTCATCGGATTGATCTAATTCACCAATAATTTTAAGATCTAGAGATAAAGCTTGTATGTGGATTATAGCCGTAACCTTCAGGTTTCTTACACATTTTAACACTCTGTTTCGCTTTCTTATACATTCAAGATGACTCTTCAGAGAATCAGAGGTAATATTAGACAATAAATACTGCCCAAAGAATTTGATAAGTCCCAAAGATCCCTGTTTTCAGACTCACCCGATCTTTAAATATTGAGGTCCAGAGGTAAATAATAAATCTAGAATTTTCATAACAGACATGCTATAGAATAAACTGTGCATCAAGCACAGACATCAAAAGATTCCACACCACAACCAACTTGATTATTCTTCCAAAATCGAGATGAGAAGTTACAAGTTACCTGATTGCCTGAAGTAGGATCTGATAAAGAAGCATCAGTGAAGGGTAGCTCACCGCTACGCATTTTATATTTTTCATATTCCAACAGTGCCTACACAGACAAATGTCACGCGTCATAATATTATCCCACATCTGATAAATGGAAAACGGAGATGTACAAATAAACACATGCCTTTTTCCTGGATGTTATTTCTTCGAATAAATCGGAGTAACTACAAAAAGCATGATCTTGAAAGGATTTCTTGATAAATTTTGACAAAGCTGTTGCCAAAGGCATGTTGCAAAGTGCAAACAAGCATAATACCTGCTGTGGAAAACTTAACACTTTTCCTGCGCTAGATTATCATGTAACATCCACAACACTGAGAACGAGTTGGACCTCATACATTTACTGAAATGTTTGCAATATGAAGAATGTAATGTGCTCCTATCTCACATGCTGATAATCCACATTACTCATAAAAATCCACACTTCTGTCCCATTTCCACTCTAGTTCTCCATGATAATAACCATAGTAGAAGCTTATATGTAGACAGAAGGTGTCTATATGTGTTAAACTATTTGTTAAAACCGACATCACCATTTTATTTAAACAAGAGATGACAACTAACAATTCATTCAACCTTTCAAGTGTCTCTGCAGTTTACACACCACTTAGTTAATGATTAAAATCATGAAACAAAAAATACGAGAGTAACAGATGAGTATGTATTTGAATATTACCTTCTCATAAAAACCTCGAAATGTCCAAGAGACAGTAGTACAGGTCCTATACAAATTTAGGCATTAATGCATCCATCAAATAACTTGTTCAAAGGAACACAAATAATTGCGAACATATGACATATCAGAGTTAGAGTTGTGACTGTGTGTATGTGCATGTGAGAGAAAGAAAGCGAGGAGAAACAGAACACTCACTAAAAATCATCCATTTGTCATCATTTCTCATTCTATTTTTGGATAGCAACAAATGCATTCAGACGACGACGACAATAACAAGAACAACAACAACAACAACAACAACAACAACAACCCAAAATGGTTTGGGGTCTGTAACATGAATCATCCTTTGAAACCGCCAATGACCAATTACACAAATAAAATAAAAGGAAAAAAGAAAAGAAAAACATGAAAGTACGAAGTGTAAAGAAAAATCAAATTGACTCAAGAGAAAAAATCTTCGAGTATTGAGAATGATGGTAGAAAATTAGTGAAAAAGTTTGAGAAGTCGGAAAAGTGTATATATATATATATGTATAAAATAAGAATAAGAATAAAATTAACAAACAAAAAAATAAAATAAAAATAATAATGATAAAAAAAAAGATAAGAATTCATCTTTACTTTGGCGGCCTGAAGGATTCTCCCACTTGCCGCCACAGCTTCAGTGAAGTCACCTACAAAACCAAAGACAAAATCGGCCACTCAAGCACATATCGTATAAGGCAAGTAGACTATTTCACCAACAAATCACTTGCAAAACAACAAATAACTATGATGCATACTGAAAGGAGAATACATAGCTATCCACAAATCTAAAACCTTAGGGCAAAGCCTGTGAGACATTCCCACTCTTCTTATCACTTTCAACAGTTAAATACTGAATTATTATATAAAGCAATAGTTAACTGGTGAACCAAGAAGAAACTAGATACAAAAAAGCACTCTAACACAAATATGTAGTCTAAGGCTTTGAATAGGAGGCCAACCTTTTCATTTTTTCTTTCTTTCTTTTTCCTTTTCTTTTTGTAAGGCATTTTTAACAATGTACTAGTACTAAAATAAATAAATAAAACACGATCCATTGACTTAAATTAGTTTTCCTCTCCTTTATGTGTAAATTTAGTGCACTATTTGGTTGTGGGATTTGGTGCATCCTTTTGTTCATCTTTCATTAGTGTCGGGACTTATGACAATGAACTAACTTCCCGTGTTCTCAGGGATAGAAGCAAATAAGAATAGGATAAAAGACAAAAGGGAAAAAAAAAAAAAAAAAGCAAACGGTATACCTGTTCATAACCACGGAGTCTGATCACTGCTCTCCACAACCTGATTCAACCAAAAAACATTATTTCACGAGGTTGAGAAATCTCTAATAAAAAACAAGGGGAAAAAAGCAGGAAGGAATAGAAACCAAGAGTTACTTGAGGCAATTCAAGGGCTCTTGATAAAATTTTGGAGGTTTGAAGTCCAAACATCTTTCTCGATGGAAAGTATCAAGCTCCTTCATAAATGCAGCTTGCTCCTCCTCAGTCCCGGACTCATCTCCTGTAACATCATTAGCATCTAACAGGAAGGATTTAGAAGGGGGTTTAATATCTGGCTCGGTCTTCAACTCCTCCACCTCATTCCCATTATTTGGGACAACCTTCGCTGTAGTTGTTGAATCATTTTCCAACTCCTCCCGAAACCCATTAAACAACACCTCCGGAACCTCAACGCCGTTTAATTCACTTTCGCCCTTCTCATCTTCGGCTTGTACGTCGGGTATTGTATTTGTCAACTCTGAGGGATTCTTTTGCACTTGGGACAAATCTTCCGTTGGAGCACTTTCAAAAGATTTTTCTCCGTCTTTGCGTTCTATTTCTTTTTCAACTTCCATATTTTTTATTTCATGGAATTCTGTGTTCTCAACGTGCTGGCTCTGCTGTTCATCAGCAGCAGTACCACAGGAACCGCCGCCCAGTGCATCTTGAACGCCTTTCTTGTTATCCTCCATCCAACGGGCTGCAACTTAGTTTTAATTTGTTCCTCAGTTGAAAACCCAATTTTATTTTATTTTTTCCTCAGCTGAACCCTAGTCTATCACACTATGAAGAAAAAATCTTACACTAGATCAAGCAACTGATAGTATTCGGAGTCTCCATTCGAATCGACGAGGCGCTCTATCTCGTATGTGTCTTTAGGTTAAAGTGCAGAACGCTCTGGCACGAGGCGCGATTTAATTGCTGCTGCGAAGAAGATCAACCGTGAATTTAAAATAATTTATGTTTCCTAAATATTATTTTTAAAGTAATTTTAAAATATAAAAATTAAGTTTATTATTTTGTATGACAGTATTTTCTAAAAGTTACCATAACACTATTTTTAAAATATGCTTTCAGTAATTCGTAAATTAAAAAAAATATTATTTTTACCTCTCAAATATTAATAAATTAAAAAGTATATCAAAAAATTAATTATTTTAAATTTAGATAATACTAAACGGACCTGGGACTAACAGACACCGCTTATCCAGAAGAAATACATGCTTGTTTGGTTGAAATAGGTTTTAATCAAGAGAATAGAGGAAAAGGGAGAGGTAAGAATCTAAGGGCTCGTTCCCTTTGCTGTTTTAAGGTCATTTTCTGTTTTTATTTTCGAAAAAACTAAAAACGTGTTTTTTTATTATTTTTGAAAATGCATTTTAGAAAACAAAAAAAGTATTTGTACACAAAACGCAAAACGCCCAAAACCTCGTTTTGAGCGTTTTGTGTGTATTTCAACAAAAAATCTTCAAAATGCTCAAAATGCATTTTGAGTTTTTTTTTTTTTTTGGATTATCCTAATTTGAAACTAAGTCTAAAATAAAGATTTATGAATTTAATATTAATATTACCAAAAAAATATTTTGCAAAATAAATTTAACAGAACGTGTTTTCAGCAATTTTGAAAACAAAAATAAAAATAGAAAAATACAAAACATTTTTTAAAATGAAAATAAAAAATGAAATACAAACGGAATGCACCCTAAATTTATGGTGTTTGCACGAATAGTAAGAAAAGTGCAAAAAAATAAGACCACTGTTGTAAATGATTTAGTCATGGAAGTTATTACTCAGGTGGTAGTGATGTTAACTCTATTTTATTACGAGCAAGTCATAACCTGTGCTACGCACAAACTTGCTCTCTAAGTATTTTCACGTAAATTTGTTTATGTTTTCGTAATTATAACAATTTTGATGAGTTTATAGTTTATTAGTTATTGTAGTTGTTTTTCCTTTTCAAATTTTGTTTTAATTATACATTATTTGAAAATGGGTGTATAGGTTTAAATTATGTGTTTTTATTATTTTCATTTGATATTGGGCATTAAATTGAAATGGGCTTTTAATATTCGTTTTTCTAGATTATATATTCTTAGCATAACATGGAAACTCACGTTATCAACAAAATAATACACATATGCCTTCTCCTCTTGTTTTGTTAGGCCGGTTAGCAGGTGAAACTAAGTCGAGCTATGTTAAAGATATGATGTTCGTACATTATGGCCGATAAGTTAAATCTACATTTGCTGATGAAGAATATTTAAGGGAAAAAGTGTCAGAAGTTAAATCTACATTTGCCAAACTTTATGTTAAATACGGATATTTTAGTTATCACAATACTCGTGAAAATATCGAAAGTAAAATGATGCACTTTGATCCTATAATTAAGTCTCTTAACCATGCTTCAAATTTGAAGGAAAGTTTGAAGCGTCGCTCAAAATCCTCCATATATGAAGATCATTATTCACTCTTTAAATCATTAAATAAATATTGCAAGTATATACTCAAAGTGATGTAAATAGATAAAGCTTAAATGAAAATAAGCTCAAACATACAATTTTATTCCAAATTTAGATGTCTACTAATAACAAAAATAGCCACAAATGTGGTAAAATTTCAGCACACAAAAGTTAATAATTTCCGGACCATTAGAAACTTAACATCTGCCCACTATTATCGGATTGCAAACCAAAGCCCAATTTAAAAATTATAAAGTCCAATTCCTAAAATCACAAAGTACAATAGATGCAACGTCCCTTCCTAACACTAACACACACTTGTGCCCTAACAATTCCCACACTAAAAAACACACTTCTCCTTATCTCTCAACCACAAACACACAGCCTCCCCACCTCGTGTCGCCTAAAAATTAGATCCGATAATTTTTCTTACTATTCCACACGAATCGCACAAAAAGACTATTATTTTCTTTGATTTCTTCGTAAATCAATGCAGAGCTTTTTGAATCATTTAATGATCATAAGAATCATTTTTATAATCATTTAGAATTTAGAATTAAGAAATCTGGAAATGATTGAATAAGTTATTAAAGATGATTAGTTCACTTGATAATGATTGATCATAGGAAAATTATTCGCTATTGATAATGAGTATCACGATTAAAATTAAAGGTTTAAAACTAAATAAATATGTCAAACCTATTATTGAAGAAATAAATATTGAGAATGAGGAAGGTTTCAAAATAGTGATAACTATGAAACGTTTTATAATGCACAACTGTAAGGATTTGCCAACATTAAATAGCGTTTTGTAGATGATGCCTCATGGAACGCTTTTCTCTTCAAATATCATATGACCTAACCCTACACTCTTTTACTCTCAAACAATCAGCCTCCCGCTTTCATTTCATAGACCAAAAATCATCCCTTACACAATAATTAGCACTTTTTTAATCTCGAAACACAATTACACCCATTTTTTGATTCCTATCACACAACGAATACCAAAAGCCACCCTAGCTACTGTTGGTGTTTATCAAACGAAATCACAAATGCTTCAAGATCTTATAAGGTCTCGGGTAGGTTTGTATTTTTATTTTGGTGTTTTGTTGATCGAAATAAAGAAAGGATATTAACAGCCATGTTCTTGCCCTTTATTTCATCACTTTCGAATAATAACAAGGAGCTAAGCTTCTAATAGATCAATGATGGGTTTTGTTTTAACTCGTTAGATCTCAACTAACTAATACCGGCGTTGAACAAACCTGAGATCTGTCTTTGTATTTCGAGTCGTCGTTGTTGTTTTAAGAGTGATGGTTGGTAGTGTACGGAGATAGATTAGGACAATGGGGTTGTGGTTGTCGATTGTTGTATCAGTTAGGAAATGTGTAGACGATGGGTTATGGTTGTTCTTGAAGTTATGTTGTTGGTAATTGGCTATCGAGTATCTGTTAATCTTCTCCTTCTTTTTATTTTTCGTTTTGGTTTCGACTGACGGTGGTATAAATGGAGGTCTATTGGGTTGTTATTTATAGGGTCCTGATCAATTAATAAGCAAATGTAAACACTAATTAAAGAGTCTTTTGATGTTGTAACTGTTCCAGTATGGTTGGTATTCATCTTCTTGTGCCAATCACACACTGTATATTAATTGTATAACTTCTTTGCATGCTGGCAATTACTCAGGTCCAACTCTTTGGATCCTCGCAATTACTCAGGTCGAAGAATTAAGTATTGAATCACATGATTTTACTTTACAAAGTGTGTCATCATTACTACACATTGAATATAGGGACTGAATCTTATAGTATAATAGATATCTGAATGTTATGTATTTGTTGTAATTATGTAATTCAAGTTTTCTTATAAAGAGTGATTAAGTTATTAATGAAAAATCACTCACTCCAGTTTCTCTATGCACCGTCTATTTTATAATAGTTTTATAACATGTTATCAGTAAATATTATGACGAGAGTAGGTGTGTTTTTGTTACAGCTTAAACCTTGTTTGTGTATCTCGAGGATTTGATCGATTTATTCTAAAATTCATCTCTGTTTCAGGTATAGGCGGATCTATGCCTAGCCTGGTGGTGCACGTACACCACCAGATTTTTTTCAGAATAAGACCCCCTTCCCCGATAATATCTAGTATTATCTTTTCCGTTATTTTATTTTGGCAATAGTTGAATTATCAAGGAATTTAATTATTTTTTATTCTCGAAGTTTAATAGGTAAAGTCATATATACCTATTAAATATATTTTTTGATTTGACGTAATCTGTTTTGATCAAGGCGATATTAATTAAAGTGTTTAAAATTGTTTATTCAACCTTGAAGTATTTCGCAAACACTTGTTTCTTCTGAAGAATATTTATGTAATATGATGAAAAAATTAAGATGCACCCTTGATACAAAACTAGCTGAAGGGTTTCAGTTAATCAAATATTAGAAATTACTTTTGAAAGAAATGTTGATTTTGCCCGTAGCAACTGCAAGTGTTGAACGAGTCTTCTCAGCTATGAAGTATGTGAAGAGTGAGTTATGTAGTAAGATGGGTGATCAATGGTTAAATAATCGTCTTGTAACATTTATAGAAAAATATGTACTTAAAACTATTAGTAATGATGTTATTTTAGCACATTTTCAGGAAATGGACAGTAAATGTAGGCGATTTTCTTTGTAAATGTACGAATCCTTTGTTTTTTTTTTGTTTTTTTTTCCACACACGCACACGAGGGGGATCGTCCCCTGTCCTAAGTACCCCCCAAGAGGCTCGACCTCACCCCGATCTAGAGGTAAGTTTTCCAGCATGACATGTTCGCCTCATTGTCCCCTGCTTTGTTATTACTGACTTTCTTTTTGTATTATTTGTTATATTTAATGTAATTTTAATATATATTTTATCGTTCGACATTGTTTTTCGTGAGACGGTCGGTGCACCAGTGGTTTTTCGGTCCTGGATCCGCCTATGGTTTCAGGAGAAAGTAAAAGACTGTAAATACGAGTCAATCAATTGTATTCATAACAATAATAGAAGGGGCCTTTATATAGGCATTACAATGAGAGTTCTTCCATACATAGGATTCCTAAATAAGGTAAGACATCTTAATAGAATCCTACTACCTCTAGAAGGATCTAGAACATTCCATATATGTATCTACAATCAGTATTAGGTAAGACACATCATGGAAATAATAATTCCCAAAACACTCCCCCTGTGTCGAGCACTAATACAACAATGGTGCAGAAGATGTTGCCTTCGTAAAAACCTATTCCAAGCCAAAACAAAACCCCATGGGAAAAATAAAGGCTTGATGAGGAAAAGATTGCAACGCTCCAACATAACATGTCATGTATACTCCCCCTGATGTATACATAATGACTTCCCCTGATGAGTATCTCAAATCATAGGAGTCACATGCCAAGTTGCCCTCACAACTATACCAAGGAAAAACCCAGTGAAAAAATACCTCTTGGTCTAAGTTGAATAGAAGTACAATGCATCATTGTATGGATGTTCTCATAGGTCGCCTCGTTAAAAACCTTACCAAGTGAAAACCCAATGGGAAAAACAAACCTTGGTCTAAGGATAAAACGAGCGCGACACATCCAAAGTGCAGAGTCGCTAAAGACTTATCAAGTTTTCTAAAGTCTTGACCTCCATGCACTAAATCAGCCATAACTTCTTCGATTCAATAGGTATCAACGAAACTGTAAGAACTTATGAAAACTAGACACCCATAGCTTTTCATTCACATATAGTACGTAACCTAGATCGACCTGAGCAGATCACAAAGCTCTATCAAAGTTGACTCAGCAAAGTACCGGACATATCCTGTCCTACTTTGCAACAATAGTCATATGTCACTCAACATGATGGATGTGATCAAATGGTTGGTTTCCTTGAAAAGTAGACACAAACCTTTCCAATGATATCAATTTCACCATTTTCCAACAAGTTAGCTGCCATGTAGGTCATATGGGAGATAGACCAATGCAAATTCGGATATCGATTTTCAAGTGTCCTCTTATCGAGATAGAGCAAGCTTCAAGCTTCTTGTCAATCACATACATTGCGTGAGCGCATCCTAGGCCATCATCACAGTGGCTTTACTGGATTATTACGAATAAGTACACCGAATCAAACATGAGTACATAATACCGTACTTTTTTTTAAGACTGCATCATCACTTAAGTGAGCCAAGTCTTATTATGACTTCGACTAGTCATTGGGAATCATATAAGCATTACTTTATCGTCTCTTAGGGAAACTGTCCCTTAGATTGCCATAAACTGATTGATGAATACGCATCATCAAGTGTCCCCAAGATCCTTTCATTCTTAACTTTGGATTTAGCGGAATCTCTTAGTCTCACAACAGTACATCACTATAAACCCTTAGTTTTACACGCAAAAGCTTCATATCTCTTCCAAATCAAGTATATACTTAGTATGCATTCCCGACAATCACTTGTCGACGCGCTCCGTGGTTAGGAGCCACTTGATTTGAGTCTGATCCACCACGAGACCCTTTTATCACTTAACTTAGTTCCCCACTAAGATAAGATTTAACCACAAGTTGCACGTCAGTTTTTGTGAAACTATCTAACTGAAAAGATAGTGGATGCTATAACATCCATTACGATAGCACAACTAAATTTCGTGTCATCGTAGTCAATTCCAGTGCGTTCATGAGAAACCTCGCGCCATGAGGTGAGTTTAACTCCTTCTCTCACTCGCCTTAACAAAGTATACAGATAGATCTTATCTTTGTAGTGTCGGCACCACTTCAACAAAGGGCTATCACTTTGTTCATACTGGAGTCGCATATATTTCCATTTTTAGGCCAAGGATACAACGTTGTAGATTTTCAACAAAGTATGGTTCGATTAAAGTCACATTCCACTTCCTCATGTACCGGATTTATTCATAGAGTACTCATTATGGATTGGTATTCATTGAGGCGTCCCCCAATGATGACTGTAATCCAGTGAGACAGATGAGTTCATTTGATCATATGATCAAGTTTCATGTACCAAACTCGCATACATTCTTAGCGAGATTATTTATCGAACCAAGTGACATCCCAATACTCGATGAGATCCACAGCCTAGTAATACCATCTATCACAATTTGTGGTGTTACCATATCATCATTTATAGGGGACGAACGTCCATGACCGGACACAATCCTTGCAGACATATTTGCAGCATGTATTTAATCTCGTCATTTTAGGAAACTTGGTGAGGCACGGTAGGGACAAACTACGATAATTCCAAGTCGTTCTACTCGAACATGATCGTTCGTATCTCCCCCTAACGACGGGAAGACTGGCTCATCAAAGTGACTTACGAGATCGTCTGCCAAGGTATATTTTAAGCGGACTATGAGTGAAAGCGCATGTCATATTCATCATTTATAACCCATCATAATGCGTTGTGGTGACGCACTTTGGCACATGAACATGTGGACAATAAAAGGTTTTCATTGTTAACACAATCCAGTTAACAAAATGCATACGGTTACACTTGTAACTAAGCATTTGAATGATGATAGGTATAGATGAATATGACATGTTGACCTATGCAACATAACCACAACTACTGGTCTTGAGAATCCAACAAAACCACCACCATGCACCACCAGGATCGAACATAAAGAAACGATTGAAGCGGTGATAGGCCGTTGGTTTTATCGAACCTCTAATGTTTTCTTGAAGATTTCACTCCCTTCACCAGCCCCAAACACCATAAAATTTCATGAGCATGTATAAACGGGTGTTTAAGACTCCAAAACTATCAACCTTGTGGTCAGAAACCGATCGGAAAGACATCGAACTGGTCGTTGGAATGACTGGTGGTATGTAAAAACTTCATTTAAGTGGTTCACCTCCTTCCAAGTCTCCAAATGGCACCAAAATTTGTGAGAAGGTAGCCTTGGATGTTAGAAAGTACTCGCAAAAATTTCACTTTAAGACTTGGTCTAAAAGTGGGTGAACCGACCTTTACAATGACTGATCAGCAAGTTGGACAACCATAAACTCAGGTCAACTTATCAATCATTGTCAAAGGAACCACATAACATATAAATGTTATTATTTTAGTACGACCATTTATGAACATCATCATAGCATCGTAAGCCACCCAGGCTAATACTTATGATCATGCATGTATAAGGACTCGGTGAAAAGGAAGGACTCAGCACCATGCTTATGCGAGTCGCTATATTATTCTCTTTACACTAGGAGGGTGTCATCTCCAAATCATGACAAAGAATAGGCTTTAATCAATGAACATGGCTAAGAAGGATCATTTGGGGGGTCTTTGGCGTCACGCATGCTTATGAAAGCAAGACGCGGATGACGTAAATATCATCATCGGTCATGAGCCCTGCTCACGACTCCACCAACGTACTTTGGTGTCTTTGATCCAGCTAACTTCTTTGTTCAAAGGAAAAAAAATGATGTCCATGGCAATAACGTGGTGTATGGATCATCAAACTGTCCTAACTCCGGACTATTAAAGCCTAAATGTGTCAATGTCCCAATACATCTTTTGGTTACAAAAATCGATGCAAGCTGGACCATATTGACTCATAAATATTTTTCTTTTTCACATATACAATATAAGTGATGCATAAAATTTTATTTCTCATAAATCACAATGAGATGCTATGAGTGATACACTTTGGCATATATATCATCGAGTCATAACATGGTTCAATTGTTACGGAACATATGTGACTAGAAAGCGCCATTCGACATTCAACAACTTGAGCATTATACTACTCATTGATTGTGATGACCTAGTCATCATAGTCACAATGGATTTATAACACGAAATCCAAAAACATTGCGTTCCTTGGAAATAGCTTAATATGTACTCAATTTCGCTTGCAAAATGTTACAAACATGAGCATAGCGAACACTCTAACAACATAGAGATTTTATACCAGATACGATCAAAATGATCTATCATATTGATTGCATAACATGGCAAGATTATATGCCTAAGGGGCAAAATCACGACACAAGCATGGTGTAAAACTACCATGCATACGCTCGACCTTCTTATAAGGGTGCGTATTTTGGGCTTCCCCAAGGAAACTGTTTTTCAACATTTGAAAGATGATATTTTAACGTACAATGCATACCAAAAATTGCATCATCTATGACAAATTCGTCCAAAAAGAGGTTGAAAAACATGTGTCATAAGACCACTTGCAATTCTAAGATGGGAACCAAGTTGGTTGGGATAAAAGTTAGCACAATCGCTGGAAATAAAATTCCGCGCATCTTGACCTTTGTTTACTAAAATAGCGGTAATTCCCTTGTTAGGAAGGCTATGGACGAACAGTCAGATGTTCTGGAAACTAGACTTTCGTATCTTTCTATCCATGGGTTGTGCACCACACGGATCATTAAACTCAGATCACAGTGCATGTTTTAAGTGGCTGCTTTAGTATTTTCCAAGTTTATTGAGAAAACAAGGTTGAGACCATATCCAATGACATAAGTGTTGATGCAAAAACATGGCAATGACATCCATAAGTGCTTTTAAACACAATAGGTGTTTGATTTCTTATCTCGACTAATGATCCTTTCGGTAACTCCAACTTGGTAGACTTGCAGAGAAAGTAGTAAACCCTAAACAACTAAGGCTGTTTAAAAACCACTGATTCCGTTTGAACTTTCAAAGCATAAACAAATACCAAGGAGGATGCACCTAGTCATGATCAAAAGTGTAGACAAAATCCACCAAAGTGCATCAAATCAACCAAGAATTTTAATTCTCAATTTGCAAGTATACGTCATAATAACATTGTTATGTGGATGCAATGCGGTGCATCATAATTAAGCATTTTGAACCATGAGACATAATGAATATACCATAACCAACTCGTCTCGACCATCCAATAAGATCGACTAAACATAGTCAAATGTATAAGACACATGCCTTTACAAATACTTGGAAAAGTATTCGGACCTATAGTCACACGAACTATAATCGAGGTCAACGAATTCATGTATTTACCGCAATATGCCATTGCTTTACATGTTAAAATTCATGAGAATTACTCTTACATTATTTCATATATCATATTGCAAGGAGACGGTGCATGACTACACCCACATGCAATATTTTATTTTAATAGGATGAAAGATGGAGTTTTCCAAGTATGGGATTGGGTCAAGACCAACGTGGTGGTCGCTCAATTCAACGTGATAAAATCCGTCACAAATCGATTTTAACCATGACATATCCGTCGTAATCGATGTTTGTCCCATTTGTACGTCACAAATCCGTGACTAATCATGAACAAGTCATAATTTTACTGTTACCGATAATCAATTGTTGGTTTAAAATCGACAAGACGGCGATGTCAAATCGCACCCAAAACGTGGTGTATGCAACAACCACAAATATCGACTTTCAACAATTATCCCTGACTCCCCTAGGACCGTCACACAGTTTACTTCGACATATGAGAGTGATACTACCTCTCATAGTCTCATCCACCGCAAAGTAGTGTGGGAGATAAAGAACCCAAATACCCAATTCCCCCAAAAAAAATTTCCAAAAGAGAGGAATTGAAAAACGAAAACTTTAATAAAATCTTAAGGGTACTTGGTTCCATATTTGCTTTGATCCTTGAACGGGATAATAAATTTGACTTCTCTCCATATGAGCAACATATTTCCGTTGGTACTCCGTTCTATATTTACTTTGATTCTTGAAAGGGATAACAAATATGGCTTTTCTCCATATGAGCAACATATCGTGGGTACTCCGTTCTATATTTACTTCGATCCTTGAACGGGATAACAAATATGGCTTTTCTCCATAGCGTGCACACCATCATGAGCAACATATTTTCCTATATGCACGTAAAACATAAACATGGTAAGATTCATAAGTGTACAAATCAATGAACAAATGAATCATTAATTAGGAAAAGATGGAGAGTTGAGAAACGTTCGAAAAGGGCTACTGGGCTCGATAATCGGACGAAAAGGGACTCGGGCGCGGCGGTGCAGCAGCTCGTTATTGGATGAGGTCGGATCTTCAATTTTCCTCGTAAAAATCTGCTTCTGTTCGGCGACAGATCTAGTAATCAACATTACTCAGAATCCGATCTCCACCGTTGAATATACATATATTTGTGTTGGAAAGTTGCTGTCAAAATTTCACACCGATCCGACGGTTAACGAATCAGAAAATATGATTTTGGTACGACTGCGCTGCCCAAAAAATTTACGCGCGGAAATTCTCGTCTCTCGTTTTTTTTTCGGATTTTCTGTATTTCGGACGATTTTTTTTCTTGCTCAGTTGGGGGACTATGTGCTGATAACATGTTTCAGGAGAAAGTAAAAGACTGTAAATACGAGTCAATCAATTGTATTCATAACACTGATAGATGAGCCTTTATAAGGCATTACAATGAAAGTTCTTCCATACATAGTATTCCTAAATAAGGTAAGACATCCTAATAGGATCCTACTACCACTAGAAGGATCTAGAACATTCTATCTATGTATCTACAATCAGTATTAGGTAAGACACATCACTGAAATAATAGTTCCAGGAACAATCTCTAATTTCTGCTTGATTATTATTGTTCGGCTGCTTTAGAAATTATTAATTAATTATTAATTGGTCTAATTCTTAAATCATAATATATATAATAATTATTCGTAATCTACAATCGTATAATTATTTATTTAAGTTTGGACCGATATCCAACAAATATGATAGATATCTAAGTTTTTTGTGAGAAAAAATGGAAGGAGAGTGTATGATTTGAAATTATTATCGATCATCGTCTGTTTCAGCTATCCACACACTCCAGTGCCCAGGTGAGTTAGATTGTACATATTTTTCATTGCTCGAGCGAAATGGCTTCACCAAACTCTAAGACCTATACTCTCCTCGGGATTCTGCTGCTCCTTTCGCCGTTGCTGGTTTTCAGTTCTCGTAATCTGAAGCTAAAACGGCGCCGTACTGGCGATATCGACGAGACTCTCACGTATATTTGGCCATTGCCGAGCAATTACACTTCCGGCAACCAATCTCTCACCGTTGACCCCAATCTCTCACTTGTTACAAGCGGAGATGGCGGAAAATCATCTTTTGTTTCTCAAGCCTTTGAGAGATACAAGGCGATCATTTTCAAACACGTTAGTTCGAAGCTGCCGGAGACTGGAATTGATTATGATCTAACGAAGCTTAATATCATTGTACACTCCGTTGATGAGGAGGTACTTCACGGAACCGGATATTTGCCGAGTTGATCTTGTTTTTGCGTTTTGTTTTTTCTGTTGTTTGATGTTCTTGTTATTTATGGTTGTTGTTGTAGCTTAAGCTTGGAGTTGATGAGAGCTACTCATTCATGGTGGCAGGGAGCGATGAACTTTCGGTTGTAGGAGGGATCACGATTGAGGTGTGATGAATATTGTTAAGATTTTAACTGGATGTATGGGGTGGTGTAACGTTTTACTTTATTTGGTGGTTATCCTGATGTGCTAGATTTTCTGGCTAGCAAGCACTGGAGTTGGTAATTACTAATTAACTTGTTGAACTGTTGAGAAAAGGTCCGACTGTTGAGAGATGTATGCGTCATGCTGAAACTACGAATTGAACTGTTGTACCACACAATTGGGAAGGGTTTGTGCTTTTCTAGAAATAATGAATAAATACACTGGTAGAGCTAGGATATTGAGATAGAATTAATGAAATAAAACTCTTTTGCATTTCAAGTAAACATCAGTATGACTTCTTCTGTTTTCGAATTACAGTTAATTCTTGGCTTGATTTTTTCGTTGGCTGATATTTATGTTGTTCCAATGAAAATTGTGAAGAATTATTTATCTTATATAATGCAGTCAAATTCTGTCTATGGAGCTTTGCATGGCCTTGAGGTAAGCTGCTCGCTATATCTATATTATTGTGCTGAGTAAAAACTTCATATTTGTGTTTCTCTAGTGACAGAGATAAGTGGCAATCAGCGCGTGCATGTGTCTGATGCATGTTCTTTGAAACATGAGACAAAGAGGAGAGGTTGATGGAGATTATAATTGGCACCTGCGTATGACTTCAATCATCAATGTTGGATGATAACGTCGGGATAATCTAACATTATCTGACACTTTGCATCATGGTTAATTGTAGAAGTATTTTCTAGATTACTTAAAGGCTAATTTTCTTGATTATGCCTTCTCCCCAGACCTTAAGCCAGCTTTGTACTTTTGACTATGGAACTAAAAGTGTGAAACTACATAAAGCACCATGGTACATCCAGGATAAGCCGAGATTTACATATCGTGGGCTTATGCTTGGTAAGATACAGCTTTCTTAACTTGCTAATTGCCGTTTCACTTTTGCAGCCACTTTTGGTTGCATAGGAATATTTTTTCTGTTTATATCTTGCAGATACTTCAAGACATTATTTGCCCGTCGAAATAATCAAGCAAGTTATAGAATCTATGTCATATGCTAAACTTGTAAGACGCGTTGATAACTCTATACAGCAGTATGTTTGAATTATCTGTTAATGAATATTTTGATGGTTCCAATCAGTAGAATGTCTTCCATTGGCACATCATAGATGACGAATCATTTCCACTTGAAGTGCCATCCTATCCAAAGTTGTGGAAAGGCTCATATACAAAGTGGGAGCGGTACACTATGGATGATGCTCATGAACTTGTTAGGTGTGCATCTCATCTCTTTGTTATTTGTTTCTTTTAACTTACTCTTGTTAAATATTTCAAAGATTGAGTAACGTCTTCAGTAGAGGTAAGTTTTTTGGAAGAGCTTGTATTTGTCTTAACTTTTCAGTATTCAGTTCTGATGATATATTGAATATTAAGCTGTTATGAATTTAGGATGTAATCTTTAATGAAAGAGACATGATTTCAGTCCTCGTGGTTTCAGTTGTTCTAAATGAAACCTTTTCAAGTTTGTTTTGGCTCTTGGTTTTAACTTTACACCCTAAAGTTTTTGTCTCTTGGTTTTAACTTTACATCGTAAAGTGAAAAACTTTAGGATGTAATATTTGAAATGAAAGAGAGATGATTTCAATTCTCGTTGATTCAATTGACCTAAACGATACATTTTCAAGTTTTTTTTCTGCATTTAGTTTTAACTTTAAGTTCCAAATTTCCCAGAGATAAAGGCTTAAGATGGTGGGACTATTTATAGTTGCCAAACTTTGACTGAGATATTATTCAGTTGGCAAGCGCGACAGATGTTCCCCAAAGCGATGGAATATTATTTAGATATGCAAAAACTAGCACTGTACTTTATTATAGTGACTCTTGGATAACCCGTGCCATAATGACATGATGACAGTGCCATAATTGGATTAAAACAATCAAATTACCAGATTATCTTGCTAGAAAAAAAACATATTGGCTGGCCGGCGACGGCTCCGCCTGTGCGCTGGCCGCCCCCCCCCCCCCCCCCCCCCAAAAAAAAAAAGAAAAAAAACTGTCTGGCTGCGGAACTTCTGCCGGCTGCGCCCCCCTGGTGCGCAGGCCGACAAGTGGCCGCATCAAAGAAAAAAAGAAAAATCTGGCCGGCCGCCGGAGGTCCGCCGGCAGTTGACCGGCAACCCATGTGAGAACCCCATTAAGAACGAAAAAAATTAGAAGATTAGTTGTCCCTTTAATTTAATATTCTAAGTGTATGTTTGGAAGTTTATTATTGTTGAATTATTGACATTATTAAATCTAACATGGAGGGGTACATTGATCTTTTCAGGTGCGCACTACAACGACCAAAAAACATCAATGTCCGTTATATTATAGATTAGAAAAGCATTAGTGTTATCATTATATTTGCTTTGTGGAAGCTATTAATTGATACCTGATTTTTTTTTTAAATTTGTGCTTTTGTCACTGTTTGGCCCATCCAATCCCTTGTGTAGGACTGAATGTAGACGCTTTTAATTTGCAAAACCATTAACCTTTTATGCATGAAAATGAATATTTTCTTATATGATCCAATTCAAAGAAGTTAACTACGATACTAAGATTAATTCAGTGAGCGTAACACAGCGTTTCAAGTTTCTTTCCTTTCATATTATAACTAGTGATTTTTCCTTGTGTATCATGTCCCTTCGATCTGGATGACTTTTAAAGTTTCGCGAAAATGAGAGGTATGTATGTCAAATAATCAAGAAAAATTGTGTCATGGTCTTGATCTACCTGGTTGTGTGGATTCCTAGTTCCAAATATGAACAATTCAAATCCTTAAGTAATACTTGAGCATTTATGTATCTGAAATCCTCCAATGTCGCATTCATTGGATTTTCATTTTTATTAATGAAAATCCTCCAATATTGGGGTCGTTGAATTTCTGAAGACTGCTTCTCAAATTCCCCTAATCCCAGTATCGTAATATTTAGAAGAAATGTGAAATTCATCTAAGATCAAGGCATCCTTATATTGAATCCGTGATTTTGAATGCAACCTTTTACTATACAGGACCATATTGAGTTAGTTCATTGTTTTCTACTCCAGGTATAAATGTCATGGCAGAAATCGATGTTCCTGGGCATGCAGAATCATGGTAATCTTAAAAGTTTAAATCTTTATTTTTCTTGTTCTAGTTTTTGGTATCTTTAAAAAAAATTGCAACCTTATCTCATAAGAAGTATCTCACGCACGGGATTGCGTTCTTTTGCATGGAAGTACCATTTTCTTTAATGATCTTTAGTTCTTAAGTAAGCGAGTGAACATTTCCGGCCTTATCTGGTGGTTGAGTACAAGTTAAAATGAAAACATTGCACATAAAAAATTGAATGTCTTAAGTTGTTGTAATGTAAGACCCTAATATGATTGGCTGTAGTAGGGACCAGTTATGAGCATTGAGATGCACGAGAACACAGTTACTTAATAATATCAAAATGCTGCAATGGTAAATATCTGTGCAGCCGAAATACTTTCATGAACTTTTGACGCAACGTAGCTATTAAAAACAAGACATAGCTATCAGAATTTGGCTTCTGTATGCACCAGCATTTGCATGTGGACTGTGGCTGACATATTTTGTTTATTTTGTTATTTAAGTATCTGTTCAAATTAGTAAGGGAAGAAAATAGACCCAATTACACCCTAACCTATACATAGCGTGTGTTCTAAATTTGTGTAGTGTTAGAGGACAGACAATTGCAGAGCTTCGATTCTTCATATGTTGCTCATATACTTGTAAACTGACTTTACTCAACTCACAAAACGGCATGCATATATTTCTACAATGCAATTATTATGAGGTTGTTAAGATGTATTTATTCTGTAGTTGATTAAACCACAGATTATGCACTAACATATGATCGTTGTTTATGCTTATGCTGACAACAAACTAACTTATCTGCTCAATGCATAAGCCGTTAAAACATTCAGTTGTAAACAGGATTTTCTTTCATGCAGGGGAGCAGGATACCCTGAACTTTGGCCTTCGACCTCCTGCAGAGAGCCTCTAGATGTCTCTAAAAACTACACTTTTGATTTGATATATGGCATCCTGGCAGGTCAGATGTGTTCCCTTGAATGAGCTTGAATTTTATATTGGTAACTCAACACTTCTTGATGTATGCTGATCTGTTGCCTGAATCTCTTTCAGTCCTTGTAATTGACTAATTAACTTATTCACTGAATATCTGTTCTTGGTTGCATGTTGATGGGAATCTAGAGAATTTAAGTTGATTCTATCCCAGTTCGTGAACTTCGACGTCCATTTCATACATCTTTTTCCAAGCTTCATCTACCTTTATCCAAATTTTCGTTATCTTACCCCAGCTCATTGACAGAGGTCTTATGGATCTGTACGTAAAACGAATTATTCGAGAGGAGACACTTCCATAGAAACAGTAACAAGGTGCCAGGAGCACTCAAAATGGATCTAATGCTAATTTGACTCAGTCAGGATTGAGTTTGTTGATCTTAAATCCATAAGCACTCTGTCGATCTCAGTTGCACAGATCATCTCTGGACCTTTTAATCACATAAATTATATTTAGAACAAGAAAAACTGTCTGAACATCCTTTGTGTCTGGTGCAGCTAGTTCCCTGCCCAAATGTATTACTTCGTTTTGGGACTGTATCTGCTTAAATAATGTAGTTGGCTGCAATCTCACGATGTTGTCCTCATCAATAATATTAATTATCTATTGAGCTCAAACTATGCAAAATATTGTGCTACCTACTCTCACAAATTCTGGCATCAATCTTCTGTTTCCAGACTTGAGGAAGATCTTCCCATTTGAACTTTTTCATTTAGGTGGTGATGAGGTCCATACAGGTAAAGCTCAGTCCTTTATTTTGTTAGTGGCTTCTTCTTATCTTTGCTTTAATAGTAGTTACACTATTAAAAACTGTTCAGTAACGTAGATGTGAAAAATGTATGATAAGAATTAACTGCTTTTGTTGGATGATATCCACTGGACACATTCTACAGTATACCTCTTTCCTGAAGTTTATGTGCATGGTCTCTCGTGCGTTTGTCTAGTCCAATATTGATCTCATACTTAGCGGCTTACAAAATTCTAACAATACGCAATTGCCAGCAGTGGTTTGTTGATCTTTGGCAAATCACAGTTTCTTTTTGTCACTTGTGGTCATAGGCCCTCGTGCTGGAGTGCTCAGTCTTGAAGCAGGCAGTCAAACACCGGACCATATTTTTGATATAATTGTCAGGGTTTTATGTTAGTCAAGCCGATTGTACTTCATGATTAACTAGTATTTTCAAGTGTGAATAAAAATAAAGTTCTTTAGCTTGCACAAACTATGCCATTCACATATTTTGAGAAGGTTTATCCTCTAGCTCTAAACCATAATCATCACATTTATAAATATGGCTGCTAGAGGATCAAATGCTCCAGTATTGCAACAAAAGTAGACATTAAAAAGTTTGGACATCTCGTTTTGTGTCACATAGAAATTCACAAGTACATTCGTTTATTTCATGTTTTTACTACCTAGATGGTGTTGAAATTTCACTTCTCACTGTGTCTTACATAACCTATATGCAGATTGTTGGAATTCAACTCCACACATAAACCAATGGTAAACCCATTTCCGTTTCACTTGTGACCTATACTTGCCATGTTATGTGTATTATAATTGCAAAAGTCCTGTATGAGTATATTGGAAATTGAATGCCAATAAAAAATACTCCCTCCGTCTCACAAGAGTATGCTCAATATGCCATTTTCGTCCGTCCCACAAGAGTGTGCCGATTCCATTTTTAGAAAATACCCCTTATATCTTTACTTCACCTTTTCAACTTATTTACAACAATATCAAGGATGACCCACATCCTTTATCCTTTAATTAATCAACAACAATAATTAGTATGCATCTACAACAAAAAGTTGGACCCTTTCTCCACTCAAATCCATCAGTACCGTACTTTTATTAAAACACGTGCCCATAAAGAGTGAGCACACTCTTATGGGACGAATGGAGCATGAAATATGGGTCCATGTTGTCAATGTTATCATCTTGTATAGGTAAGAGATTTATGACCTATGCAATGACCTATTGAAATCATCTCAGCCTCTTTTTGTCTTTCTCCTCATCACCCTGTCTCTCACACACGGGAACCTGGGGAACTAGTTCATTCTTGCGTGAGAATTAATTATAGAATCAACAAGTAGATTGACTAGATATTAGTTTTCTTGTGATTTAGATAATGTTAATCTTTAATGATTCATAAGGAATTTAATAAGACTTGCTACCATCCTTTGAGTGTGATTACTAATTTTTTTTGCTCCGACGGAACGGGAGTGATTACTAATTAATATATGCTCTAAAATGATGACTTACTTCCTTGATGCACAAACCCAAACCTCGGCATCATTGGACTTGATGATGTCAGGTGTGGAATATTTCGTGTGCTAGGTTTACTTTTATTACTGTTTCAAGATTTGCCCAGTATGCTGCCTCTTTAAATTCCATATCTTTGATGTCGTGTTGGAAGTTAGGACGCTCTTTACTTAATGTCCTCTGGACCATCATTTTTTATAACCTGATTCTACATGATGTTCTGGTTGCAATCTGCAGGCTTGAAGATCACAACATGACTGGAAAAGATGCATACCAGTATTTTGTACTCAAAGCTCAGAAAATAGCAATGTCACTGAATTGGACACCCGTTAACTGGTGAGTGCTTGCAATGTCTAAACCTTAAGTTGGGTATTGGTATCCTATTGGAACTTAGGCCTAGGACTAACGTGATTCTCTGCTTGCATCTCTTGTTACTTTTGTCATTGCGAAACTTAAGTAAAATGTTTGAACATTTTGGTTTAAATCTTTAAGGGACTGCTTTTTAACCTCCAATTAGTAGTTAGTATTATCACAAGCTCTAGTTGTAATTTTTGTTTGATACCTAATATCTTGCTTTAGGGAAGAAACTTTCAACACTTTTGCAGAAAGACTCAATCCCAGCACTGTGGTGCATAACTGGTAAGTGGTTGAATTTTAGAAGGTTTATCTGACTAGTGTTGTTAGTCATGTTCCATGATGTACGTGATGATTTTATAATGTCAATCACATAATGTGACATGACTATAGCAATTATCTCGACTCATCACCATCTCATGATATTTTTCATGTAACTGGAAAAGCCTATGATTTTGATGGTTTTTGGAATTTTATCTCATTTCTCCTTCATATGAAGGTTGCGATAGGAAGGGCATCCGGCGTAAAACTTTGCCACTTTCTTTTTCATGAAGTTTAATTGGCACTATAAAATCATGCCACCGACCCCAACATAGTTGGGATTAAGGTGCACATGATGATGATGATGATGATGATGATGATTTGATTGTGTTGGTCCGTTGGATATACTAGCAACTTCTGAGGCATAATATTCTTATATGCTTATATAGGTTGGGCTCTGGTGTTTGTGCAAAGGCTGTTGCCAAAGGTTTTAGATGCATTTTCAGTAACCAAGGTGTTTGGTATCTTGACCATTTAGATATCCCTTGGGATCAAGTCTATTATGCTGACCCATTAGAAGACATAACTGATGCTTTCGAGCAAAAACTTGTACTTGGGGGAGAAGTATGCATGTGGGGTGAGAAAGCTGATGCTTCAAACGTTCAACAGACAATATGGCCTCGAGCTGCAGCAGCAGCAGGTATGTTTTGAATTGACCACTTTGATAGCGGACCATTAAAATTAAGTACTCTTCGTCTTAAGGACATTTCTGATCACTGCTTGTTTTTACAGAGCGCTTATGGAGCAACAAGGACTCTGCATCATCAGGAAGTACCACTGTGTTGCCTAGACTAGAGTATTTTCGATGCCTCTTGACGAGGCGAGGAGTCCCAGCAGCACCAGTAACCAATTTTTATGCTCGAAGGTCCCCAACTGGTCCAGGTTCATGCTACCTCCAATAAACTTAGCAGTGTTCTGTTAAAGCCATTTCACGTGGTTGACACACTTTGTTCTATGTGAAATCTGTTTGTTTCTTCGAGATGTATGTTAAACTGTTGTATGTCCTCCTTGAATTTGTTATTTATGGCGTTGGATACTGAATGTTTTAACTATTCTTACGCTTTGAATTACAACACTACGATAATCCCCACTTTGTGTGGACGCTCCAATCCCAGAAACAATTTTGTCCTCAAATCACCCATTCTAGCATTTCACAGAGAGTTGTCTGCTTTTTCAAAACCAACAAAGATCAATCGGGCCGATAAATCCCTTGGGTGCTGAAACAACATGAATTAGAAGCAGAAATCCACTCAACCGTTCACTGATGTCATTTTCCATCTCCATTCCACTCAGATCCACTTCTTCGTCAGCCATGCGCCCAATGTTATTCCCTTCTACATCTCTTCTATCCCACTCCAATGTATCCCCGCGAGGTGCGGTTCCAAGTAGACACCAGCAGGTTGCAATTCTTTGTTCCCTGTGCACAAAAACACGAATTGGTGGAAGGAACTTTAAGTTCCAGCACGCCAAAAACCTTCTAGAATTCGTTAAGTATCGCGACCGTCATAAATAGTTGCCTTTTTGTACTCGAATTCTGTTTCTACGCAGGTAGTCGAAGATAAAAATGGAGGATAAAGAATATCTAGCTCGAGATTTGAACTTCTGACGACGAGTTCTAGGGGGTTTTCAGAACAATATTCTGTATCCTATGCTTCCTTAGGGCTGGCAATTCGTGCGTGTCGGGTCGTTATCGGGTTCGACACGATAACGACATGACATGATAAGGTCAAACATGAACACGACCTGTTAAGTATATGCCCGACACGAAGACGACACGAAAGATTGAAACACGGACACGACACGAACACGACCTGGACACGATATGACACGATTTTTTCGTGTTGACACGATACGACACGAATCGATAAATTCAAATAAAAAATTAGAAAACAAACTAAAAATATTTAAAATGATAATAAAATTAATGCTAAAAATATATAAATATTATCGGGTTACACGAACACGACACGACACGAACATGAAAGTTATCGTGTTACACGAACACGACACGAAATTAGCGTGTCCTTATTGTGTCGACACGATAAGGACACGAACACTATAAGGCTAAACACTAAACCATTAATTTCGTGCGTGTTCGTGTTGGGTTATTATATCGTGTCGGAAATTGCCAGCATGGCTTTTCTGTTGTGATAACTTATTGGGATGGTTGTTTGCTAATTATTTTGCTAGGCGCAAGTGTATGGAATAGATGTAGAAAATGACGAGTAAGGTCGTATTCTATAGACTAATTATTTCTATTACATTAAGTACTAGATCGTAGTGGTTCCAGTTTTATCTAGACAATTGATGTTGAAAGATTTATTATCTAATTGACTAAAAATAATAAAACAATAATAGATAACTTTTCAAAGGAAAATAGGAGGAGAACTTATATAATGAAAGTGTAGATTATAAGACTAGATTTTCATTGTTAGGGTAAATCGGATATAACTTTAATTAATATTCTACATGCCTTCCCAATGCGATAGTAATGAAACTAGTTTAAAAGTCGCCGTTGAGACCAATTAAAACGTAGAATATCCTATGATGACATCTCTATCTATCCCCAATTATCTAACTCCAGAAAGTGCATAAGACCAACGAATCATCATAATCAATCACTGATCTCTCGATACTGTAATCAATTATGTCCTATCGAATTATGAGCAATAATGTTAAGCATGTATAAATATTGGTCAATATTTATACATGGTTTAAAACCAATTAGCTGAAGAAGGAATACGAGTAGATATGAATACGAATAGTTAATCCTTAAAAGCCATCCTAAATAATATATGCATATGTTCGAAATCTAACAAATTTAGTCGGACATGGTGAAAAAGAGAAAAATAAATCATACTCATGTTCCACATGTTTCAAGTAAAGAAAATAAAATAAAAAGACAAGGTAAAGAAAGGAAGAAACAAATTTTGGATGGTTAATCTCCCGATCTTGACTCAATCTTTGAAGTTGATCTCCCTTGATGCAATTGATTCCCTCTTGATATGTTTTTCAGTCTCCTAGATCCTTCTTAGACTTGAAATTCTAAAGTATGGCCTTTGAGGTCCTTTTACAGCCACCAAATATAGTCAAGGACTGTGAAATTGCGTCAGAATCGTCAAAATATGTAAATTTGCGCCACCCAATGACAAGATTTTGCCAAATGACACGACCCATGTCGAACTCCACAAAAGTGGGTTATCGCTGCAAGTTGACACGACTGTGGCCACAATAGAGTCGTATGACACGATCGTGCGGTCCAGCTCCGTTTTCGTTCTTTGTCAACTCGTTCTCTTGTTCGTGCATCACCTGATATGTTTTGGGGTCTGGGACTCCGTTCATGCTTGATGATGGCCTTTGAAACACCTATAAAAACAACAAAATATCCCAAGCGTAATCAAGTCTAATAAAATAAAATTTAAGTACAAACAACACAATTCTACACACTATAAAGTCCAGAGGAACACAATTCTTCGATCGGTCTGAGGTAAGTCATATCCGCACAATTATAACTGACTTAGATTTTATTTGCAGTCAATTTTATACATATTTTTATAGTGTTCCTATGAACTTTATAGTGTGTAGAATTGTGATCCTCTGGACTGTCTATCTCGAACCTATAGAAAAGATAGTGAAGGAGACAAGGGAACTTAAGCATGTTTTTAAGGGACAAAGGGAGTATAAGTTAAGCGCTTGAAAGAAGCACATTCCAAAGAATCTGAGCTTCTAAGCACGAAGAGAGACGAAGTAAATTGACTCAAGTCTAAGTCAGTTAAGTTATATCTATCATACCTCGACCGATCGAAGACAAGGCGGAAATGTTTATCTTGAACCTATAGAAAAGATAGTGAAGGAGAGAGGACATAGGCACGTTGCCGAACTCCTATAAATCTCTGTGTCATTTATATTCCGTACATATCTATCGCTTCCGCACATAAAAAAAGTTTAACACTTTTAACCGCACTATTCAATCCCCTTCTAGTGGCGGTACCAAACTCAATAATTGGTATCAGAGCGGTTCTTTTAAAATAATCGGCTTAATATCCGAGGAGAAAAAGATCCAATGGTGTATAACTTTGCTCCGGTAGAAGGTCTTGCCTTAAACCGATCACCATTTTTCGACGGATTGAATTTCATGATATGGAAGAAAAAGATGTCAATCTTTATTCGAGCTTACGATATCGAACTTTGGAAGGTAATTTGCCTTGTTCCTAATATTCCTACCAAATCCGATGGTTCTCTCAAGAGATTCGAAGAATTTAATGATGAAGATTGGAAAAGTGGAAAAACATAATCGTATTTCCTCATGTGAAAGTGCCAAAGAAATTTGGAAAATGCTCGAGGTAACACATGAAAGAACAACTCAAGTCAAGGAGACAAAAGTAAATATGTTTCTCCACGACTACGAGTTATTCATGATGAAAGATGACGATTCCATACCAAACATGCTCGACCGATTTTCGGTCATCACAAATGAACTAGCCTGCTTTTGAAAATCATTATCGAGTCGTGAAAAAGTAAAGAAAATATTACGATCACTACCTCGTGAATGGATTGGAACGGTCACGACTATTATGGAGTCCAAATATCTAAACATGTTAGATTTTAGTGCCCTTTTCGGTTCGCTAATAAACTATGAGATCGTGTTAAAATCACGAAATGCCAAACCGAAGCCCAAAGAGAAAATCATAGCTTTGAAAGCTAAAAGGATGTCAAGAAATGAAGAAGAAATCCCGGTTGATGATCATGATGAAGAATCGGTATTTTATGCCAAAAACATCAATAAATATCAAAACTTATTAAACTGGAGGAGAAAAGACATCAACTCGCAAGTCTGGAATGAGTTAAAAAGGTACAACAATAATTGTCGAAATTATGGGAAACCCGTCCACTTTGCGAAAAATTGTCGTGGCTCGACTTCCAAGAAAGAAGTATATATAGCCACCTGTAGTGACGAAGATGGAGAAGAAGAAAAGATTCAAAAGAAATCTCGCACTCATGGCAAGGAGTTTGTATGACGACAACAACGACGAAAGCCAAGTAAGTACCTCGTCTCAAGACGAACTTTTTAACGCTTTCGAATTATTACATACGGATTTTCAAAATTTGTTGAAAGATAATAAATTCCTTAGATTAAAAAATAAATTATTGGAAGATGAAATTTTCAAAATACGAGAAAAGGAAAAATCAATTGGAAATAATCATTCTTTGTGTTTAGAAAAAGAAAATAAACTAAAGAGTGATTTGTTAAAGGTTCAAAATGAAATTAAATATTTAACGAATAAATTTTCTTTTGGAAATAAAAAATTTGAAAACCTTCTTTCGATTTTAAAATTTTCGTTAAATAAATAAGGAATTAGATTCAAACAATGTGATAATTATGAAATTCCAATAAATCTTTAAATTTTGAAATACCCCACTGTGGTAAATGTTTGAAAGTCGGGCATCACATTTCAAATTGCAAAAGTCCAAGATGAACGGTTAAAATTGAGAAAATATGGATTTTAAAATAAACCATAGTGCCAAATATCGTGTATTTACCAAATCAAAAACGACCCAGAGTTGGTTGGATCCCCAAAATTTAAAATTAATTGCTTATTATTTATTTTTATATTTATCAAATAAATTAATATTAAACTCAGGGGAGTAAAAAATTGCACAAATTCAGGGGGATTATACCCCTTTTTTAAAAAAATATGTGTTTCATTATTTTTACTTTATATACTTTTTGTTAATGACAAAAAAATGGGAGAAAGAAAAGGAATAAAGAGAAGGATTGATGGGAGAAGAAAACTAACAAAGACGGACAAAATTTTTCTGTTGTATTACAAGTATAAATCCCATCAAAAATTGTTATTTTGTCATCATCAAAAAGGGGGAGATTGTTGGAATATTTTATTCCATACAAAGATATTAAAGGATTTCGATGATGTGTTAATAACTATTAACAAGAGTCGAAGGTGCAAGAGCTGGCTAGAAAATCAACACAGTTACACGCTAGATTAGCCGACCAAATTACTCCAGTTCTCTAAGGAGGTTCTAAAATGTACTTGGAATTCCCTAGAAGAATCTAAAAGAATCTGGCATACTGTAGAAAGCCTTAGAGAATCCTTGTATTAAACAAATTATATGTAGAAGAATCTAGAACGAACTCTAGAAGCTTCATGTATTGTAGAGACTAGAAGAGAAGTCTAAAATGCTCCATTTGAGGAGGTGATATGTGGAACTCTCTAGACCCCTTTTAGAGTAGTATAAATAGCCCTCAAGGGCCTCATTTGTAACCATCCAAGAAGTTTGTGTGAATCAAAGTATTGAGTATTTTCCAAGCACTTTTTCAAAGTTCTTTTCTTCTTACTTAGGAACTATCAGGACATACATGACCCATTCAATTCCTTACATATTTTATGATTTAAGCTGCTGTCCACTGATTTCTACAGTTTGTATGCCCAAAACAGATGAGTTCCACTACAATAATTTACAACTTGCAAATTACGTAGATAAGAAAGAACATGAACCACTTATCACGCGTGGATTTGCCAGTATCGAAAACGAAATATAAATTACCAATAGCCACATACCTTAATTCCAGATATATACATAATTAACTATATACATGAAAATTAAAACTACTTCTTTATAATCATACCTGGTTGGGGATATATCCTTGACAGATCAATTTCAGACTCGGTAAATGGTCTCGTATACCGTCCATATGCAGCAACTCCATCCGAGACATTAACCATTTTCGTCATCCACGAACAAACCCAATCCCTCAAAAGGCCATCACACATCCCTTGTTCGCGTAAATAAAAAACCTCAAGACTATACAGAATATGATCAAATCCTAATACTTTTCGGACTGAATCATTCAATAGGTCTTCCCTATCAATCGACAATAGCTCTTTCCTCAAGTGGTCAACTTTGATCTTTGAGTAGACAAAATCCCTTCTAAACTGAAATCCCAATTCTAATATCCAGTGATATTCGGTACGCAGAAGATATGGACACAATCCATGAACGAATTTCACAATACTTATCATACATGCAAGAAAAGATACAGTGGTTCCGTGGTTTTTTGGCAGGACGTAGAAGAAGTGTAAAATGGTCATGTATTTATCGGATAGAATGACATCAAATGGATCAACATTCGGAGATAAATCCATTAAAGTTTCAAAATCAAATTGAAAAGTAGTGGCAGTAATTTCGAGGAAAGCAGGATTTGTCATCAAGAACAGCAACTCGTTTATATATATATATATATATATATATATATATATCTAGCAATTGATTCTTCTTAAAGATGATGATAAGATGATAATGGAGATCAAGCAACAAACAATTAATAAGATGAACAAACGTAGATCTCACCATCTTGTAGAGTTTATGATGCTTACGAGGAAGAATGGAATTCAACATCTCTGATACGATAGAGCCAAGAAACAACCGTCGCCAAGAGCATAAATTTCAAGTAAAATCAGAAAAGACGAGGTTAAAGCAAGACCCTTATCTTTATCGAATTCATAAGTTCCGATTAATCTTTGAAGCCCTAATGTATTTACAAAAGTCTTAATTTTTTGTAAACGATTTTCATCATCTTTCCAACCCTCTAACAATTCTTCAATCGTCATCTCATCCTCCCCCCTCTCTCTCTGTGATTTCTTCAATCAACATCGCTCTCTCTCCCTTTCTCTCTCTCCGTGTTCTTCTCGATTAACTTCTCTTTGCGGTTCTGATTTTTGAAAAAATGGGTATCGGGTCGGGTTGAGGGTACAGTTTCATATTATTTGGAATTTTACAAATAAAATGTGAAACTTGAATTTTGGGACTCATATTTAACTTATATAAAAAATAATATTAATTTAGTTTAGGGTTTAGGTTTTTTTTTGGAAGAAACACCCTTAGGGCGGGGGGGTTAGGCGGACCCACCAACCTATAGATAATAAGAAGCGGACGAATACAAGCAGTCAGAATTCGGGTATTGACCAAAAATGGGCCAAAATCCGAAACCCAAAAGTTCTCAAGGAGTAATGTAATTAACTGCCCTAAACAGAACGTGCCAAAAGAAATAAGAAAATGACAAATACAATTTGCACCACAAGTGTGGGCCAAGTAAATCAGGGCATAAAACGATAACCCAAAGAAAACAGAGAGAGAACAAATAAGAGAAATCAACACAAAATAATAGAATAAAACAGACTCTAAGAGGTGAGAGTCGCAGCTGCTCCATCCGAGAAAGTGGTAGGAGGGTGGAGATAAAAATCCAACGTAATCTAAACGGAATGGGATGCCGGCGCAAATCCAAATTGAAAGCCTGGAAGAGGCGAAGAATGGCAAGTGGGGAGCCCGTCTGGAAATCCTGAACTACAATCCAACGAAAAAACCAGGTATCCTGAACCACCCGAGGGATGAGAGAGAGAAAAACCTGAGGTGATAGGAGACGATCGAGAAGTTTGACTACGACACTGAAGTCCCAAAAGGGGTGTGGGACCAGCTAACTGGGCCGCAGGCAACGCTTCCAACAGAAATCAACAAGCCAGTAACTAACACACACACTTTTTTTTTGGAAAATGAAGAGGTAAAAAATGAGCAGCTATCAGAAAACAAAGAGGGATAGCTGAAATGATTCCCCCGAGTAAGAAAGATGGGAACCCGACAACAAGTGAAAATAACGAGAAAAGTAAGCCAGATAAGACAGGGGTCCGGAAGCGAAGAGCCAGAGGAACAGGCAGTCATACCTGGGGCTCGTTTTTTTTTTCTTTTTTTTTTTCTTTTTTTTTTCTTTTTTTGTGGAAATGGAGAGGTCAGAAATGAGCAGCTATCAGAAGCAGAGAGGCATAGCTAAAATGATTCCTCGAATAAGAGAGATGGGGAACCCGACAAAATATGAAAAATAACGGTAAAAGCAAGCCGGATAAGTCAGGAGTCCAGAAGCGAAGAGCCAGAGAAACAGGCATGAGAAGTCGTACCTGGGGCTCGAGTAGAAGATATTTTATTTTTTTATTTTTTTTTTATTTTTTATTTATTTATTTATTTTCCCCCCAAGAAAATGGAGAGGTCAGAAATGAGCAGCTATCAGAAGCAGAGAGGGGTAACTGAAATGATTCCCCCGAATAAGAGAGTTGGGGAACCCGACAAAATGTGAAAAAATAACGGTAAAAGCAAGCCGGATAAGTCAGGAGTCCGGAAGCGAAGAGCCAGAGAAACAGGCATGAGAAGTCGTACCTGGGGCTCGAGTAGAGTTTTTTTTTTTCCCGAAAATGGAGAGGTCAGAAATTAGCAACTATCAGAAGCAGAGAGGGATAGCTGAAATGATTCTCCCGAATAATAGAGATGGGGAACCCGACAAAATGTGAAAAATAACGGTAAAAGAAAGCCGGATAAGTCAGGAGTCCGGAAGCGAAGAGCCAGAGAAACAGGCATGAGAAGTCTAACCTGGGGCTCGAATAGATTTTTTTTTTTAGAAAAGAAAACAAATGCAATCAAAAGCGAAAGGAAGGATAACTCAGCTAGTCCATTCGAATAAGAGAAAGAAGGTACGGAGAAGCAGTCTCTGGAGTAAGAGTCTGAAGTCCAAGGACCGAAGTACCAAGCGTATCTAAATGATCAGCCGGCTTGTTGCCCTCTCGATATATGTGCGAGACTCTGAAGTGGATGTCTCTGAGGATATGTCTGATACGAATCAAGGGATGCCGGACCCGCCAAGAGCTTTGGCGGCCCGAGGAGAGGAGCGTCACCACCACAGCTGCATCCAGCTCAATCCAAATATGATCAGAAAGCTGAGAGGCTAATGAGAGGCCGATCTCAAGTGCCCGGACCTCCGCATCAAAGCTCGAAGAGGCCTGGAGGGACGAATGAAAAGCCAAAATCAGCTCGCCCTGATGGTCCCGGACCAGGCCCCGCCGCCAGCAATCTGAGTATCTCTATCAAAACTCCCGTCAGTGTTCCGCTTGACCCATGGGACTCGGGTCTACACCAAACAACGGGTATAGGTCGTAGGATCCGGATAGGGGATCGGGGGGCACGAACAAAACGGGGAGGGGGGAGCAACCTGTCCAAGAAACATCAGTAAAAAGCCCCGCCGAGTCAAGGAGTAATAGATGGCGCTCCACCTGCACAATAATATGGGAAGATAAAAATGTCAGTCCCCTATGCTTTACACTATTCCTTTCCATCCATATGAACCAGAGGATCAGACAAGAAATAATGAAAGCTGCGTGCCTATGGTGTATGCCACGTGCGAAGAAACTCGGGAGCACAAAAATATCATCAGTGGAGGGTGGGTATATATGAATCCACACGCTGAAGTAGTCCCACACGTCACGAGCCACAACGGACTCCAAGAATAAATGCGCAATCGTCTCCGAGTGGTAGGCTCCGGAGGTGCCGCAGCAGGAGCACCTAGAGGCCATAAAAATGCCCCGCTCTGTAAAATCGAATCCAGGGGAAGACGGTGCAAAAGAAGACGCCAAATGAAAACATATATGGTGGGGGAAAGAAGGTATGTCCAGATGGCACCCAGGATAAAATTAGACTGATCTCTCAATCTGATATGATCCCAGGCCGAGGTCAAGGAGAACCTACCCGAAGAGGTAAGCTTCCAGCACATGCAATCCGTATCCGCCTCAGAGATAGGGACACTGGCAATCTCATGAATCAAAACCGGGTCAAGACCCAACTCATCGACAACAACGGTCTGCAAGCTATCGAGATCCCATCTACCATCCGTCCAAAGCTCTCTAACCCGGAGGTGAGGGCGGAGGTGGGTCTCAGTGACTAAGGCAAGGAGTCTATCACCAAACCAGTGATCGTCCCAAAAACTAACCTCGCCCCCTACTACCTAAAGTCCAGAAAATATGGTCCTGGGCACGAATGCCGACCCGACGGAGGCGCTGCCAAGGGTGGCTAGCATGGACAGTCAAAATCGCGCGCATAGGCGTGTGGAGACCCGCAAAATAGTTTTTGCGGATCATGAACTGAGCCCAGAGTGACTTGCCCTCACAGAGCCGCCACCAAAGCTTATAACTGAAAGCATCAACTAAGTCGGACAGCCTACGAATACCCAGACCGCCCTCAGAGAAAGGCCGACAGTAGGACTGCCAGCGGACCTAATGCATCTTCCTCGAAGCCCCTATAGACCCCCAGAAATATATAGCCATAACCTGTTCCAGTTCACGAATGACACTGGAGTAGGGGTCTATAACCTGTAAGAGGTGGAGAGGAATAGTAGAGAGGGTGCTCTTAATCAGAGCAAGGCGCCCGCCAAAAGATAGGTGACGATGGGACCATCCAGAAATCCTATCCAACATCCGCTACTTGACCAGCGCAAAGTGCTGCCTCTTGCGTGACCAGCGCAAAGTGCTGCCTCTTACGTGACAAGGAGGTCGTCACGTCTGAAACCGGTGAGGTCATGCACAAGCGTATGCCAGCGGGGAATATGCTTGGAGGCGAGGATGAAGGTACTCTTCTGGATGCTGACCAGCTGGCCAGACACAAGGGAGTAGTGGTCCAGAAGACTCATAAGACGTACCAAGCCATCGTCCACAGCATGGGTGAAAATGATAATGTCGTCAGCATACGACAGATGGGATATGGTGGGCGGGCACTCGGCCGTCCTATACCTCATAATGGGGTGGTCGGAGATAAACTTATCCAAACACCGAGACAGATAGTCAGCGACAATGACAAAGAGAGACGGGGAAAGGGGGTCACCCTGACGAAGCCCCCTGGAGGAATTAAAGTACCCTGCAGGTCCCCCATTGATCAGGATAGTGAAAGTGCAGTGCTCGATACAACTGCGAACAAATGTAATCCACCGAGAAGGGAAACCCATCCTAACGAGGACATGGTGAAGGAAATGCCAGCTGACCCGATCGTACGCCTTAGCCATGTCCAGCTTTAGCGCAAGATTCGGGACATCGCTGACATCGGATATGTGGATGTCGTGGATCAACTCCTGGGCGAGGAGGATATTACCAGAAATGACTCTGCCCTGGACGAAGCCGCTCTGATTAGGGGAGATGATAATCGGAAGGACAGAAGCCAGCCGAGCATTAAGGATTTTCGATATGATCTTATTGGTCACATTAGACAGGCTGATGGGCCGGAAATATGACCAAGAGATCGGGAGTGGCTTCTTAGGGATAAGGACGATCGAAGTAGCCGTGAAGGCAGGAGGCATGGGGTGGCCATCAAAGAAGTCCAAGACCGCACTCTCAATGTCCTCATGGATCAAATCCCAGCAGTGCTGGAAGAACAGGGAAGAAATCCCATCCGGTCCGGAGACACTATAGGGGTCAATATCAAACACGGCATCTCTAATCTCCTGACAGGTCGGTACAGCACATAGACCGTCAGTGTCAAACGATACAGGGATGCTCGAAAAACAAGTGACATCAGGAGGGGCGAGACTGTTGCTATCGACAGTAAGCAGATCGTGGAAAAAACTCACAGCTGAGGACTGAATGTCCGACTCCTAGGTCAGAGTGACCCCGTCATCGTCGATGCTGTGAATGTACAATTGACTGCGCTTCTGCTTCACAAAACCCTGAAAGAAGCGGGTATTGCGCTCACCCTCGACGACCCACCGGATAGCAGCTTTCTGCTTCCAGAAGTCATCCTCCATATTGAGGTAAAGCTGGTACTCAACACGGCAACGGTGCATCACCGTCCTATTAGCTGGAGACTGGTCCAGATCACAGGCCCGCTCAGAATCGGCAGCGGCCGCAAGAGCCGCATCCAACTTCTGATGGAGATTGCCAAAAACATCCCAATTCCACTGTTTCAGTCTGCGTTTCGCCCTTAGGAGTTTGGCCTGCAAGTTCTGCATGCCAACCAACCCGGTAGGGGGAGCCCAAACGTCACGAACAGTGTCAAGAAAAGTATGGTGGTGAATCCACATACTCTGAAAGCGGAAATAAGATTTGCGAGTAGCCGTGGAGAAACGGCACTGCATAAGAAGGGGGGTGTGATCGGACGTGAAGCGAAGTAAGTGAGAGACAGTGGAAACTGCAAACACATCAGACCAGGCTTCATTAAGCAAAGAGCGATAAAGTCTCTCCTTAAGTCTGGACCATAAATAAGTGAAGGTGGACCCATCACACCCGGCATCAATCAATTCACAGTCAGCAATAGCCTCAGCGAAATCTAGAATCTTAGTGGAGCGGTCGGTAGAACTACCCTCATGCTCAGAATCATGGAGGAATATATTAAAATCTTCACTGACGAGCCAAGGTAACCCATCCATGTCAGAAGAAATCTCACGTAGGGTATCCCAAAGCGAATAGCGTCCAGCACGTTCAGTGCTGGCGTATACATAAGTCACAAAAATCGGCTGAGGAAGCATCGAGGATGATAACTTCAGATGAAGAGCCTGATCAGTATCAAGTAAAACCTGGTACTGAAAGTGGGGGCCTAAAAAAAACCAGATCTTGTCAGATCGGTTGTAAAAGCCTGAAGAAAAACCTAAGGTACGGATGAAGAAATCGAAGTTAGCCGAAGAGGCCTTCGACTCAAGAATGGCAAGGAAGGAGAATCTGTGAGTCTGCTGTAAATGTCGGGTGTGACGCTGCTTGGCAATATTCGCTATGCCACGTGCATTCCAAGTCATGGTTGTGATCGACATAAACTAAACAGCAGGATCGGACAAAATCTTCAGGGACCCGTCAGAGGAGTTACTCCTCTTACGCGACATACCATATCGGGAAATCTTTCCTAAAGGGTGGGGCGATTTAGATCGCGGCCTAGAAGAGATGAAAGAAGGGATCTTAGTGGCTTTGCGGCCACGAGGAGAAATAGAAGAAACACTCTCCGAAGATACTCTATATTTTGCACCAGGCAACTCAAGAGTAGGCATGACGAAAAGTCGGTGAGATTTGACAACTTGCGTTCCCGCATTTGGGAGAGGGACCAAAGCGTCAGATGTGAAGCTGTTGTCGGACAACTCGAGTTGTGTCTTATTAAGGACACATTCAGTTTGAGAGAGAGCAGGAGTGAGGGATGTGGTCACCACTGGAAGAGAGGTGTAGGGGACGATCGCTAGGGGGTTGAGCGGAAAGGAAGAATCCGTACAAGGCTCGAGGGGCTCGGGGAAAATAGCGGAAGAGGCAGAAACTGCCTGGACCTGAGGAAGAGGGCGGTGAGAAGAGCTCGCCTGGGGACGGGCCCGAAAAACCAAAACAGGAACAGCAGAGGACTCCTCATCACTGTCCTGTACGCTATCTTGGTCTCCTACAGGTACCAAGTCATCGATCCCAGCTAAATCCTCAATCTCCCTAGAGGGTGAGGAGATCGAAATGAAGTGAGAGTGGTGGGAGGGGAAGACGACATTTTTAGGGAAAAAGCCGAATTTCTTAAAAGAGGATCTCCCAACCACCTGCCAATCAGAATGCTCCTTAGGAATAGTGGGAGCAGCAGGGGCGGGCTGTGGGTGCACGAGGGGGGCCGCGGTGGCATTGGGAGGAGGGGCAATGGGTAGAGGAGCTATAGAAGTGCCAGCTAGATGCTTCTTACGAAGCAGAGGGGTAGGTCTCGTACTGTTGCCAGCAATATAGCAGCTCGAGACGTCGTGACCCACGTGAGAGCAATGAGAACAATACAGGGGTATCTTCTCGAAGGTCACACGCTGCGTAAAGGAGGCCCCATTGGCGATGATTTCAATAGAAGGGGGCCTAGGAGCAAACAGGTCGAGCTCCACACACATCCGGGCTATAGATAAGCGGGTGTGAGTGGCAGTGGGAGCATCAACCTGAATAGGGGTACCAACAGATTGGGCAATCGTATACAAGGATCTAGGGTGGAATAAATGGATCGGAAGACTGGGTAAGTGGACCCAAATGGGAGATACAGATGTCTCAGTTAGAGGGCTGAAACTAGGGGTCCACTTAAAGACGCGAGAAGGACAACCCCCAATAACCCAACTAGAACCCAACCATAACTTCCTATAGTCAGCATCTACATCGAATTTAACCGCTAGGTGACAGAAATTAACCCATCTCCATGAGAAATTCCCCCCCAAATTCATGTTCTTAAATGCCAGTGTCACTTCACGAGGGGAGGGGATAGCATGAGAAAATTTAAAAATTAAAGTGCGATCCCAGGACCCGGCCAGGGTATCAATATCAGAGGTAGAGAAAGAAATAGAAATTTTACCATCTACCGAGTTTAGGGTGCCAAGAGGACATACCTTAGCTGCATCGAAGGTGAAGAATTTGGATGAGACTCCGGGAGTGACCGATGGGCCAGCTGGCTGCTTGGATGCTTCAGCAAAAGAAATGGGAGGCTGAGGAGGTGTGGTCTGACTGCCACCGATAGCTGAAGAAGGTCCTGGAATGGGGGTAGAGACGGAGACCCTAGCAGAAGTCTTGGAATGCCGAAATCTACGGCCCGACCGAGGAGGAAAGTTGGGCCTAATGGTGGGAGGGGGCCCTAAGAGGGAAGGTAAAGTGGAAATGAGAGGATTAGTCTGGTAATGTGCGTTTTATTTGAGGAGCTCATCGAAGGGGATCATAGGTGAGAATGAATTAGGATTATCAGGAGTGGAATCCGGAAAAACAGGGCGTTTTCCGGCTGCTTTATCAGGAAGGGGAGTATAGGGGCCCCGGTAGATTTGGGATTTAACGAAAGAGCTGGAAAATTTAAATTGACAGAGGGCTTTTGAGTAATCAGTTGCCCGGAACTCGAATTTGCCGTCAATTTTGCCATTTGATGACCGTAGTGGCCTGAATTACAATTCAAGGCTACTTTGAGAAGGATTAGCCCTAGAAATTGGGCATTTTTGAATGGGGCAAAATGGGGAGGGGGGAAGCTATATATGAAAACGCTCGTGTTGAACAGGGGAGTGAGATAGTATACCCAATTTAAGGATTCGGGGAACGGATGATAGCCACTGGGATTGGTTGCAAAAGAAGCGTCTCGACGAAAGGAAACGAATGGTGTAAGGTAGACGATTCAATTTCACTGGAGGTGGCCGGAATTAACCGCGCAAGGTCGCCGGAATTTGAGTTCGTCGACTAGCCGGAAAATGAGATAGTCACCGGTCTCTAGTGGGTGCAAACTGACCGACTTGACGAGGGGATGCTTTTTCCGGTGGACCGCGATCGTGGTTTGGCCGGAGTTGGCCGGAATCGGGCGTTGACCGAACGAAGAAAAGTAGATCTAAATCGACACCGGACGCCGGTGAGGAGGAATTACCGGTGGCGCTTGGAGGGTTACTGATCGGAATGATAACAGGAACCTATTGCAAGTGGAGCGCCGTCGATTGGAGGCCAGACGACGTCGGAAACTGCAAAAGACTCGTCGGCGAAACTGTGTGCCAAATGAAGGTGAAAATCAGAACTTCCAGACAATCGTTCAAGGGGCAAATGATGTCAGAATTGGCTGAAATTTTGAGGGTAGATTCAGAAAAATGAGACGAACATTCTGGCGTTCGCCGATACCGGAACGGACGTCGGACGCGCCGTCACGCGCCGGAACAGTGACCAACATACTGTGTGAAAAAAGTTGGCGAAAAAATCGCCCAGAAAATTATCTCCGCGGGATTTTTTGGTTTAGTTTTTTTTTTTTTTTTTAACGTAAAAACGTCCAGTGTGGACGGAGGTTGAGGCGGGACCCACCAACCTGTAGATAAGAAGAACTCAAAAAATACAAAGTATCAGCCCCGAATTATGACAAAAAATGGGCCATAATTCGGGTCCAAACATCGCCGAAGTCTACGGCCCGCTAAAAAAATACAAAGTGCACCACAAAGCGTGGGCTAATGTGCAGACCCGTAGACCAAAATAACTCAACTCCGAATTATTACCAAAAATGGGCCATAATACGGAACCTAAAATCTAAAGTGCCTACGGCCCGCTAGATCAGTACAAGGTGCACCACTAAAACCGTGGGCTAATGTGCGGACCAATAGGCAAACAAGAAATCGATCAAAAATAAAACCTATCTAAATCTAAATGACGGATAGCCAAGCTGATCCATCCGTATAAGGGAGAGAAGAAACGGAGGAGCAGTATCGTAAGTATAAGTTTGAATGCCGAGGGACGACATGCCAAGCTCAGAAAGATAGTCGGCCGGCCTGTTGTCCTCCCGGAAAATATGAGTGACTCTGAACTGAATATCTCTGAGAATGTGTCGGATACGCATAAGAGTGTGACGAACCTGCCAGGAGCCCCGATGGCCAGATGATAGCAGGGTCACCACAGCAGCAGCATCAAGCTCAATCCAAACATGTCTCGATCTCTGGGAAGCTAGAATCAATCCAATCGCCAATGCCTGGACCTCTGAATCAAAACTCGAAGAGGCCTGAAAAGAGGAATGGAAAGCAAGAAGGAGCTCTCCGTGATGATCTCTAATCAGACCTCCCCCACCCGCAATCTGTGTGTCTCTATCGAACGATCCATCCGTGTTCAGCTTGATCCAAGGGGTCTCGGGTCGAAGCCAAACCACCGGGACGGGGCGACGAGTCTGAACGGGGGAAGATGTAGCTCGCTGGAAACGATCAGACGGCGAGCAACCCGCCCAGAACTCAGAAGAAATAAGCCCTGCAGCAGCCAATAAAGCAACATGGCGCTCCACCTGCACAATAACATGAGAGGAAACCAAAGTAACTGCCCTATGCTTTGCACTATTCCTTTCTGTCCAGATGAACCAAAGGATCATACAAGAAATAATGAAAGTCGCGTGCCTGAAGTGTGTGCCGTGTGCGAAAAAACTCAGGAGCTCAAAAATATTCTGAGTATGGGGTAGAGATAAATGTGTCCATGCGCCAAAATACTCCCACACGTCACGAGCCACATCACTCTCCAAGAAAAGGTGGGCAATGGTCTCGGTATGGTAGGTCTGGGTAAGGGTATGCGAGCAGCACAAACATCTAAAAGCCAATGAAACGCCCCTCCTCTGTAGAATGTCATCAGTCGGGATCTGTCGCATGAGAAGTCGCCAAATAAACACCGAAATGGTCGGTGTGAGTAAGGCTGTCCAGATGGCCCCGTAAATAAGATTAGCCTGACCCCTCACCCTGATGTGAGACCAAGCCGACGACAATGAGAACGCACCCGAAGAGGTAAGAGTCCAGCACATACTATCCGAATCCCCCTCGGCGATGGGAATCGCGGAGATCTCCTGGATGAACTGAGGGGTAAATCATAGCTCCTCTCCAATAATAGACTCCAACCTACCCATGTCCCATGTCCCATCAATCCATAACTCATTAATTCTAAGATGGGGTCTACCAGAAACCTGATAATAAGAAGAAATCGGCCTATCCCCAATCCAAGTATCGTCCCAAAAGCTGACCTCCCCGCAGCCACGACCAAGAGTCCAGCGTATGAACTCTTGAGCCTCAATACCCACGCGGAGGAGATGGCGCCAAGGGTGGCTGGCATGCGCTTTAAGAGCAGTACACATAGGCGTATAAAGGCCAGCAAAGCAGTTTCTACGGAGCATAAACTACGCCCACAGAGACGTGCCCGCGTGAAGGCGCCACCAGAGCTTATAACTAAAAGCTCTCGCCACATCCGAAAGGCTCCGAATCCCGAGGCCTCCCTCAGAGACCGGACGACAAATCTGCCGCCAACGGACCCAGTGCGTCTTCCTCTTTGGACCAACAGCACCCCAGAAGTATCTCGCAATGATCTGCTCGAGCTCCTGGATAATGTATTGTGGGGGATCCAATGTAATACCCGGTTGTAATTCAGTCATTATCATTCAGTAATTTCATTCGGTAATTGTCACTATGTAATTTTTCACTTGTTATAATCATTCATCCGTGTTCACTGTTCGGAATAACTTCGAGTTGTGTATCGATATTGTTCATTGTTTCAACCTTACTCGGGAATCGAGACAAGAGTATTATCTTGATTGTTATAATTGATTCATTAGTCGATGTTGACGGTGGAGTTCATGTCATTTCTAATCTCCACATTGTTCAAATTGTGTTTTGTTGGGCGAACCCTTGTAATCATGGCTTGGAACCACCGTTTTGGGGTTTCTGTACTTCCATTTCGTGTTATTGTTTCCCAAATATTGATTCCTATTGCTTTTATTCTCTTCCCGGATCATTTTTCATCATTTTAGGACCCAAGGGTGTGGGCGCGGCACAAGGAGTGTGCGCGCGGCACACATTTTCCTGTTTTGGCCGATCGGCTGTCTGTGGGCGCGGCTCATGCCGGCGGGGCGCGGCACCTGCTGCCAGTCATCTTGCGGCACACTCGTCCGGCCGCGGCACACTCATGTTGCAACTTATCGGCAACCGGCCGTGCATGCCGTGGGACGCGGCTCATGCCAGCGGGCGCGGCACCTGCGAGGAACATTCATCGGGCGCGGCACGCCGCCGATCAGAAGCGATTTTGGCCTGTCGCGGCACACTTCGCCGGCCGCGCGGCACGGTCGATCGGCACTATAATTGCGTTTTTTTTCAGCGAGATCAACTCATTTTTTCCCTTTTCTTCAACCATACGAGAGAGAGGGCTTGAGGGGGGAGACTTCCCATCATCTATCACTTGAGTGTTTGATTTTCTTCATCTCCTTTCGATCGTGAAGCCCGGATAGTCGATCTAACGCGTATTCTTTGGATCAAAGTGCTTGGATCTTCAAGAGGTAATTTTTTTCAACATATTGGATTTCGATTTTGTATTGAGATATGATATTCTGGATTTTAAAATCATGTTGTATGAAGTGATATACGCATGATTATGGATATGTTTGATTATTCATTGGATTATTGAAGGATTATTCAAGAACACTTTGAATATTGAATTGGATTTGGGGGTTTTCGATTATTGTTGTTGAAATCACGAATTTGGATATTCATATTGGATTATTGATCGTATGGAAGATGTTTTGTTGGTTTGAAACACTTCTTGGGGATTTGATATTGGTATTATTGAGGTTTAGTTGTAAACAATCGAAGTTTGGCCCAAAGTGTTCGATATAATGCCCCAATGAACTTGGTTTAGTCGTATCGACGTTTTGAGTTCGTTATGTTCGTGTTTGATTCGTATGTTGAACGGATTGTTGGTGATTGTGTTAATCAAGGTTGTTCGAGCGACCGATATCTCAATTAGGACGTTGTTCGTGGAAGGATAATTGTCACCGGTGTTGTGTAAGTTGATTCTTACTCGGTTAAAAGGATATTCATTCCTTATGTTGTTCATTCATAATCATACTCATTCATCATTGTATTAACCGTATTGAGACTTGTAATTGTCGAATAATCACTTCATTCACGAGGAACGACGGTTCCAATCCTGTCATTGAGTTATCAATCACGTCACCATTATTTTCATCTCGGTGAGTCATTCTTGGCCTTGTCGAATTATTATTCATTGATATTCATTGTGGTCATTCTCGTTCATATGACCTTCTGGGTTCATATTGCGTGGCCGGGTGTGGTTGTGTGGAATTTTTAGTCGGGCACACGATGGTCATGTATTGGGTTCACCGATACATTGGACCGTGCACACGGTAACGCTTACCTCCGTGAGACTAATTAGGTACAAGGACGGGTGTGTCCGGTCATTCGTCTTGTACACTTGCACAGAACATTACGGGCATACTATGATACTCCTCTTCAGCGTAATTCATAACTTAGGATATTTCATAACTTCAGATATATCATGATTGTGTATTTTCAACCCTTGAGGATTGTTGTTACGTATGGCGGCCGTTGGGGATTTTGTTTTAGTCACGGCAAGGCAAAGGCACGGGAAGAGCATGTTGTGGCGAGGAGTCCGATGATACTAGTAGAGGCCCCGATCATTGATCATTTGATCATTCTTATTTCTCTTCATTTGTATTTTCCGCTGCAAATTCCGTTTGAGATGTTTATTTATTCGGGGTGGTGTATTTTATCTTCACATAAAATATACTAGTATTCTGTATTGACTTGGTGTATTGTACTTAAGCTCCTCATCGGAGTATTTGGTAATATAATGTGGTTCGGTACTACAATTATATTATTTAATTCATCAGTTTTCATTCGCCTGGTGGGTTCCAGTCGGGGGTCCACGGCACTGTAATATCCGCCTAGTTTGGGGTGTTACAGAGTTGGTATCGGAGCGTGGTTTTGAATACTACCCTCCGAGTCATGTCTCGTTGAAATCATCGTCATCAGACTAGTATCATTGGACTTTCGCGTCACGTGTGACCTGTGCAAATGCCGAGCCAATCAGACTGAAAGAACTGTAAGACTTCTAACGCCATGGTATAATTTCTGGCAATAATCAGTCATTCATAACTCATCAGTTAACAATCCTCAATCATCATTTTTATTTTTGACCAGGACGGTCATGTTAACTCATTAATCACTCAATTCATTTCATTACTCAGTTGTTGATCTGGAAGTCATATCATTAATCTTGTTAACTTGTGCAAGATAATCATTTCAATAATTTCATCAGATAATCATATCACCTCTGTTGATCATTCATGTAATCACTGTGTTAGAGCGTGTATGCTCATTTTCATCATCTCATGTCATAATCATAACGTGATATTCATGCGGGAAATATAATCATCATGTGACTTTCTTACTTCAGTATGGAGAGAGCAAGAAGAGGACGCGGAGGACGAGGCCGAATCCCGAGAGCTCGCGTGAATACACGTGCGAACGCAAGGAATAATGCTAATTCTTGACGGCGGCAGCGCCACTCATTCACACAGGCGTGATCATTCACTATCGGGAGTCGTGCAGAGGCACGGCTCGGTCGAGAAGGTGTTCGGGTTGACCCACTCGCTTTTATGCAGGGCATGATGGCCCAAATGACTCAGATGGCACAACTAATGGAGACGATGCATAACTCCACTACTCAAAATCAACAGGCTCCTCCGCCGCCACCTCCGAGGCAAGAGAGGAATGTGAGCAGTATCATCGGCGAAATCTCTCGCCAAAGGCCACCTACTTTTGAAGGCTCATCTGAGCTGGCGGATATTGTTCAATGGCTCAAACATTTCGATAAGTAATTTTCTATGGTAGAGTGTCCCGAAGGACACAAAGTTTCAGTTGCGGCTTACTACCTGGGTAAGAGCGCTCATTCTTGGTGGTTATCGTTGAAGCCCACCGACGGATCATGTACTTGGGATCAATTCAAGACTCTCATGATGGAGAGGTATTATCCGGCCCCACTTAGAGAGGCCAAGATGTCAGAATTACTCACTCCCGACCCCTCAGCAGACGAGGATGTTCTCGCCATTGCCGAGAAATTTCAGGAACTTCTTCCGTTCGCCTCATCTATCATTCACTCCGAGGCGGATAAGATCAAATATTTCAGCAAGAGACTGAAACCCCGGATGAGACTACAGTTGCTTAATCATCATTGCACCACGTTGGCCGAATTCATTGAGAAAGCTCTTACCTATGAGCTTACTGCTAAGGAGATTGCTAAGCAACAACCTTCATCTGCTAGCAAGAAGTCCAAGAACCGTAATCAGTCTGATGGCAGTCAGGCCACTTTCAAGAAACCTCGGGTGGGCTCTACTTTTTCTGAGCGACCTCCTGTGACGCCTAAACCCGCGGAATCTCAGTCACGAGCGGCCAGTTCGGCCATCACCTGTTTTAACTGTGGGGATCTTGGTCATCTCAGCACCAAGTGTCCGAGACAGACTATCACGTGTCATAACTGTGGAATTGCTGGGCATAAGGCTCGTTTTTGCCGTAGGGACTCCAAACTTACTCCGACGTCATCTCAGGCCCGAAGCGATCATTTGTTCAAAATCGAGCCACTCGATGCGTCGTTCAAGGCAGCGGGGAGCGAATAAAGGTGGAGCCTTTAGCCATCGACGGAGCATCCGGTCTGGGAGTAGCAAGCCCCGGATTTATGAGATGAAGAAGACCGATGATCCAGAGGCCCGAATGATCTCAGGTACACTCGATATTCTATCTCAACTTGTGTGTACCCTTTTTGATACTGGTGCATCGCATTCATTCATTTCCGAGTCATGTTTGAGTAGACTACGTCTGGGTAGTGCTACTAGTTGTGAGCCTTATGTCATTGTCTACCTGATGGTAGACGAATTATCAGAAATCGTGAGATTCAGAATTGTCCTATTCAGCTTCATGGCCGTGTATGGCCAGCGGACCTAATCGTGGTAGAATTGCCGAGAGACGACGTCATCTTGGGTATTGATTGGATGGATCGTCATGATGCCATCATTAGTGTCCGTAAGCGTATGGTCACTATCATTTCAGATGATGGGGTCGAATGTGTGTTTCAGGGAGGTAATCCCAGTTGTTCTGGAAGAGTTATTAATTTGATGAAAACAGTGAGATTACTCAATCAGGGGTGTATTGGTTATTGGTGCTATATGACTAAAACCGAGAAATCGTCAATAGTGTTGGCGGATATACCGGTAGTGAGAGAATATGCCGACGTATTCCCAGATGAGTTACCTGGTTTGCCTCCACAGAGAGAGGTGGAACTCACAATTGAATTGGAGCTTGGTACATCTCCAATATCGAAGGCACCGTACCGGATGGCCCCGACCGAAATGCAGGAGTTGAAGAATCAACTTGAGGAATTGTTCGAGAAAGGTTATATCCGAACGAGTGCGTCCCCGTGGGGAGCACCAGTGTTGTTTGTCAAGAAGAAGGATGGTTCATTTCGTTTATGTATTGATTATCGGGAGTTGAACAGAGTGACAATCAAGAATAAGTATCCCTTACCCCGTATTGATGATCTCTTAGATCAACTTCAGGGAGCTTCAATATTTTCCAAGATCGGCCTAAGATCTGGATATCATCAGTTGCGAATTCGAGAGTCGGATATCACAAGGACATCGTTTCGTACACGCTGTGGTCATTATGAGTTCGTAGTTATGCCGTTCGGGCTAACTAATGCCCCTGCGGTATTCATGGAGTTAATGAATCGGGTTTTCATCGAACTTTTGGATCAGTTTGTTGTTGTATTCATCGATGACATTTTGATTTATTCTCGTGATCGAGAGGAACACGAGGTTCATCTTCATCAGGTTCTCGACGTGTTAAGACAAGAGCAACTTTATGGAAAGTTTTCCAAATGTGAGTTCTGGATGTCCGAAGTGACTTTTCTCGGGCATGTAATTTCATCAGATGGAGTGCGTGTTGATCCTTAGAAGACGGAGGCTATCCAAGATTGGTTACCTCCGAAGAATGTTAAGGAATTCTGAAGGTTTCTCGGATTAGCCGGTTATTATCGGCGGTTTGTGGAAGGATTTTCTAAAATCGCTCAACCAATGACGAACCTTTTGCGAAAGGATAAGAAATACACGTGGTCCGACGCGTGTCAACGGAGTTTTGAGGAACTCAAGAGCCGGTTAATTTCAGCACCTGTACTTTCCTTGCCGCAAGGGACGGAAGGATTTGTCGTTTATAGTGATGCGTCCGGGCAGGGTCTCGGATGTGTACTCATGCAGAATGGGAAGGTTATTTCTTATGCTTTACGGCAATTGAGACCTTACGAGGTTAATTATCCGACCCACGACCTGGAGCTAGCAGCCGTGGTGTTCGCTTTGAAGATTTGACGTCATTACCTTTATGGCGTCACCTGTCAGATTTTCACCGATCACAAGAGTTTGAAGTATATATTTACTCAGAAGGAGTTAAATATGCGACAGAGACGGTGGTTGGAATTAATCAAAGATTATGATATCGAGATCCTTTACCACCCGGGCAAGGCGAACGTTGTCGCCGACGCCTTGAGTCGTAAGTCCGTTCAGGAGCAGATGCTTGCTCGTTTAACAGTTCAAAAGGATCTTCAGCAGGAATTCCTTAGACCCGAGATCGAGGTCTGGCTTCAGCGAGTACAAGGGCAACTTTGCATGTTAGAGATTTCATCGCCACTTGAGGAGGCAATCAGAGAGAATCAGGGTTCAGACCCATCATTATTGCGCATCCGTGAGGATGTGGCTCAGGGGAAAGCCCCTGGATTCGTGGTCCACGAGGATGGACTTTTGAGATTTAAGAATCGGTTGTGCGTACCGACGAATGACGAGTTGAAAAACTCGATTTTGAGAGAAGCTCATGCTACCCCTTATTCTGTTCATCTGGGGTCTAGCAAGATGTACAAGGACTTGAAACAAAATTACTGGTGGAGTAATATGAAGCGAGAGGTCGCAGAATTTGTTTCGAGATGCTTAACCTTTCAACAAATCAAGATTGAACATCAGCGACCGGCGAGTATGCTGAAACCTCTCCCTATTCCAGAGTGGAAGTGGGAAGACATTTCTATGGATTTCATCACGAGTTTGCCGACGAGTCGTCGTGGCATGAATGCGATCTGGGTAATTGTGGATCGTCTAACTAAGTCAGCTCATTTTCTCGAGATTAAGGATACTTGGGGTCCCGAGAGACTTGCCCAGTTGTTCATCAAAGAAATAGTGAGATTGCACGGTACTCCTAAGAGTATCGTTTCTGATCGTGACGGGCGATTCGTGTCTCATTTTTGGAAATCAGTTCATCGTGCTATGGGAACTCAGCTTAATCTCAGTACCACTTTTCATCCCCAGTCCGACGGGCAATCAGAGAGGACTATTCAGACATTAGAGGACATGTTGAGGGCATGCGTCCTCGATTGGAAAGACGATTGGGAAGCCCAACTACCATTGATCGAGTTCACGTATAATAATAATTGGCATACTTCGATTAAGATGGCACCTTACGAGGCCTTGTACGGTCGTCGTTGTCGATCTCCTTTGTGTTGGGATGACTTATCAGAATCCATCGGCACCGAGCCCGATATGCTTATAGCCGCCCGTGAGAAGGTAGATTTGATCAGGAGTCGTTTGTTGACCGCTCAGAGTCGACAGAAATCTTATGCAGACAATCGTCGTCGACCACTAGAGTTTGAGACGGGTGACCACGTTTTGGTCAAAGTGTCCCCGAGTCGAGGTATTTTCCGTTTCGGAAAATGGGGGAAGTTGAGTCCAAGATTTGTTGGACCGTTTGAAATTTTGGAATGAGTAGGCGAGCTAGCTTATCGATTGGATTTACCTCCGGCATTGAGCCGAATTCATAATGTGTTTCACGTCTCTCAGCTACGGAAGTATGTTGCCGACCCGAGCCACATACTTCAGTTCGAAGAAATCGAGATCGCAGATGATCATTCATATGAAGAGCGTCCCATACGAGTTTTAGAGCGGCGAATCAAACAGTTGAGGAATAAGGCGATTGCTTTGGTTAAAATTCAGTGGTCTAGACACGGAGTCGAAGAGGCTACTTGGGAAACCGAGGATAGTATGCGGGAGAGTTATCCCGAGTTGTTTGACCCTTAGTTTCGGGGACGAAACTCTTTTAAGGGGGGTGTATGTAATACCCGGTTGTAATTCAGTCATTATCATTCAGTAATTTCATTCGGTAATTGTCACTATGTAATTTTTCACTTGTTATAATCATTCATTCGTGTTCACCGTTTGGAATAACTTCGAGTTGTGTATCGATATTGTTCATTGTTTCAACCTTACTCGGGAATCGAGACAAGAGTATTATCTTGATTGTTATAATTGATTTATTAGTCGATGTTGACGTTGGAGTTCATGTCATTTCTAATCTCCACATTGTTCAAATTGTGTTTTGTTGGGCGAACCCTTGTAATCATGGCTTGGAACCACCGTTTTGGGGTTTCCGTAATTTCATTTCGTGTTATTGTTTCCCAAATATTGATTCCTATTGCTTTTATTCTCTTCCCGGATCATTTTTCATCATTTTAGGACCCAAGGGGGGTGTGGGCCGCGGCACAAGGAGTGTGCGCCGCGGCACACACATTTTCCAGTTTTGGCCGAGTAGCACATCCGTGGTCCGCGGCTCATGCGGCGGGGCCGCGGTATCTTGCCAGTCACTGCCGCGGCACACTCGTCGGGCCGCGGCACACTCATGTTGCAACTTATCGGCCAACCGTGCATGCGTGGGCGCGGCTCATGCCAGCGGGGCGCGGCACCTGCCAGTCAACTGCGCGGAACATTCATCCGGGCGCGGCGCCGCCGATCACTGGGGCGATTTTGGCCACGTGCCGCGGCACACTTGGCCAGGCCGCGGCACACGATCGGCACTATAATTGCGTTTTTTCCAAATGAGATCAACTCATTTTTTCCCTTTTCTTCAACCATACGAGAGAGAGGGCTTGAGGGGGGAGACTTCCCATCATCTATCACTTGAGTGTTTGATTTTCTTCATCTCCTTTCGATCGTGAAGCCCGGATAGTCGATCTAACGCGTATTCTTCGGATCAAAGTGCTTGGATCTTCAAGAGGTAATTTTTTTCAACATCTTGGATTTCGATTTTGTATTGAGATATGATGTTTTGGATGTTAAAATCATGTTGTATGAAGTGATATACACATGATTATGGATATGTTTGATTATTCATTGGATTATTGAAGGATTATTCAAGAACACTTTGAATATTGAATTGGATTTGGGGGTTTTCGATTATTGTTGTTGAAATCACGAATTTGGATATTCATATTGGATTATTGATCGTATGGAAGATGTTTTGTTGGTTTGAAACACTTATTGGGGATTTGATATTGGTATTATTGAGGTTTGGTTGTAAACAATCGAAGTTTGTCCACAAAGTGTTTGATATAATGCCCCAATGAACTTGGTTTAGTCGTATCGACGTTTTGAGTTCGTTATGTTCGTGTTTGATTCGTATGTTGAACGGATTGTTGGTGATTGTGTTAATCAAGGTTGTTCGAGCGACCGATATCTCAATTAGGACGTTGTTCGTGGAAGGATAATTGTCACCGGTGTTGTGTAAGTTGATTCTTACTCGGTTAAAAGGATATTCATTCCTTATGTTGTTGTTCATTCATAATCATACTCATTCATCATTGTGTTAACCGTATTGAGACTTGTAATTGTCGAATAATCACTTCATTCACGAGGAACGACGGTTCCAATCCTGTCATTGAGTTATCAATCACGTCACTATTATTTTCATCTCGGTGAGTCATTCCTGGCCTTGTCGAATTATTATTCATTGATATTCATTGTGGTCATTCTCGTTCATATGACCTTCTGGGTTCATATTGCGTGGCCGGGTGTGGTTGTGTGGAATTTTTAGTCGGGCACACGATGGTCATGTATTGGGTTCACCGATACATTGGACCGTGCACACGGTAACGCTTACCTCCGTGAGACTAATTAGGTACAAGGACGGGTGTGTCCGGTCATTCGTCTTGTACACTTGCACAGAACATTACGGGCGTACTATGATACTCCTCTTCAGCGTAATTCATAACTTAGGATATTTCATAACTTCAGATATATCATGATTGTTTATTTTCAACCCTTGAGGATTGTTGTTACGTATGGCGGCCCGTTGGGAGATTTTGTTTTAGTCACGGCAAGGCAAAGGCACGGGAAGAGCATGTTGACAATGAGAGTCCAGTGATACTAGTAGGGGCCCCAGTCATTGATCATTTGATCATTCTTATTTCTCTTCATTTGTATTTTCCGCTGCAAATTCCGTTTGAGATGTTTATTTATTCAGGGTGGTGTATTTTATCTTCACATAAAATATACTAGTATTCTGTATTGACCTGGTGTATTGTACTTAAGCTCCTCATCGGAGTATTTGGTAATATAATGTGGTTTGGTACTACAATTATATTATTTAATTCATCAGTTTTCATTCGCCTGGTGGGTCCCAGTCGGGGGTCCACGGCACTGTAATATCCGCCTAGTTTGGGGTGTTACATCCAAAACCTGAAGTAGGTGAAGAGGAATCGTGCAGAGAGTGCTCTTAATAAGAGCCAAGCGTCCCCCAAAAGCAAGGTGGCGATGGGACCAACCATAGATCCTATCCAACATCCGTTGCTTCACCCCAGCAAAGAGCTCTCGTCTCAAAAAGCCTTTGTAAAGGGGCACACCTAGATAAGTGATGAGGAGATCGCCCTGGCGAAAACCACTAATATCATGAACTCTCTGATGCCAACGAGGCGCATGCTTGGGAGCGAGAATAAAAGTGCTCTTCTGGATACTAACCATCTGGACCGAAGCCATAGAGTAGTGATCCAGGAGACGCATAAGATCAACAAGACCATCATCCACAGCCCGTGTGAATATAATGATGTCATCGGCGTAGGATAAGTGCGAGACGGGGAATGGCCGTCCAGCCGTCCTATACCTTATCAAATGATGGTCTCGAATGAATCGGTCCAAGCAGCGCGATAAGTAATCAGCGGCAAGCACGAAGAGCGACGAAGAAATAGGGTCGCCCTGACGCAAACCCCGGCTAGAGGCAAAATAGCTGGCCGGACTGTCGTTCACCAAAATGGAGAATGTACAACTCTCGACGCAATGACGGATGAACAAAATCCATCTAGCCGGGAATCCCATCCTCACCAGGACCTCAGGTAAAAACTGCCACTGAACCCTATCATACGCTTTAGCCATATCAAGCTTCAGCGCAAGGTTCGGGACACCATGAGTGTCCGCGACGTGAAGGTCGTGAATAAGTTCTTGGGCCAGAAGGATATTATCAGTAATAACCCGTCTGTGAACAAATCCACTCTGGTTCGGAGAGATAATAAGAGGGAGGAGAGGAGCAAGCCGAGCGTTAAGGATTTTCGTGATAATCTTATTGGTCACATTACACAGACTAATAGGCCGGTAATCTGACCAACCGCTCGGGATAGGCTTCTTCGGGATCAAGATGACCGTAGTCGCCATGAAAGCCGGAGGCATAGGATGACCCTCAAAAAACTCGAGCACAGCCCCTCCACGTCGGAAGATACAATCTCCCAACAATGTTGAAAAAACAAAGACGAGAACCCGTCAGGCCCAGAAGCGCTGTGAGGATCGATTAACACTCGGTTCTCCAGGCGTAGGGGCTGATGCCTGAGTTCCAAGTGGATTTTCATCTTCCGTACAGTACATGGCTCTATGGCCTTCCTGGCCGCAATTAAAACACTTCAATGGGGGTAGACCACAATCACGATTAAGATGGCCCTGTTGGCCACAATTAAAACATGTCACAACCCGGTTGGACACACTAGAACCAGCTCTGAAATTCCGTTTACCTCCCGATGCACGGGAAGACCCTTTGGTTGTATAGCTTGCCGACTGCGATCCCCGCTGGTTGCCACCTCTACCGCTAGAAAACTTTCCAGTGGTCTTCTGCTTCTTACTCTCACTTGTCGTTTCGGTAGTAGTGAAGGACATATCATAGGCTAATGCCCTATCTTGATACTCCTTCAATGTGGTGCAAGCGAAGCCCGACATATAGTGCCGAACTCTTGGCTTCATTCGCATGTCAAAGTGACGGATTCTATCTCTCTCTTCTTTCACTTGATTTTTCACATGGTTGAGTTGACAGTTGTATTCAATGATTGCCTGAGATAGAGGGACATCTTGGGGTTTAGATTCGTAAAAGGCTCGAATCCTGGCCTCCTGAACAGGCCACGGGCAGAACTCGGCCTCCATCAATTCCTTAAACTCATCCCATGAAACCACACGATCCTGAGGTGCAACACCTTGCCACCAACTAGCCGCATCCCTTGATAGAAAGTACTGGGCAACTGGCACCTTACGTGCCTCTGGACATTTCACGGCCATGAAAACTTTATTCATCTCATTAATCCAATCTTCCCAGCCGATCGGATCATTTGCACCAATAAATTGGGGAGGGCGCATACGAATAACATCTTGTAACCACTTCTCAGCCCCAGTGTCGGTAACAGGAGGTGGTTGGTTAGGTATCCGCACAGGTTAAAAGAGCCATTTGGTTCGCCACTTGCTGCACTATGGTGGCAACACCCACATCCGGTTGGCTCCCTGTAGAAGTTCCCAGACTGGCTGACGGATCCTGATGACTACCGGTGCTAGGTTGAATAGAGTCCGACAAGCTAGGCGTAGCTGAGCCTTCTACCGAGCTGAGGGACATGGCCGCTCCACCGGCTGCGCCACGACCTCGGCCATGACCACGGCCACATCCACGTCCTCTACCAGTTGACATTCTAAAGAAAAATGGAAGTAAAATCATAAGCATAGCTCGAAGCAATCCCATCTAGAATATGGACTTCTCATGTCCCATAATCGAATGATAATGAGTGAATAAAGAGGGTAAATAAGATAGGGAACTTACGAGTACCGGTCAAATGCGAGATGGCAAATGTGATGATCTTGTGTTCTCGGAATAGTACATTTAGACCCGGCAATCCGACAGCCTAGGTATCTATAAACCTAAGCTCCGATACCAAATTCTGTAACACCTCCGAGATATTCGGAGAATATCACAGCGCCGTGAATCCCGCCCTGGGACCCACTAGGCTTATCTTACTCACAACGTACCAAATTTGACAAAATCCACTTGGGAATCAATAAATTCGATACGAACAAGGAAGTTCAACCACGGACAAACAATACCATAAAGAAATACAAGAAGTTGTACGACAATGGAGACGGACTTTCCTAAAGTACTCGAGTACCATTTATTATTACAAAGATAAAATGAACCGAAGAGAACAACGACCAAACAAAATGGAACACAACTAGCCACAGTATCACGCCTCGCCATCCTCATCGTATCGTCCCGGTGCTCGCTCGTATGGATCCTTAGGACCTGAAAAACACAAAAGTAATTTTCCCCAAACGAAAGGGGTTAGGGCAAGTATTACAAGTGAAATGTCAAGTCTTATACATAAAAGCATATACACCAATTCAAAGCCATGATAATGATTTTCCGGAAAATACAATTATCTAAACATATTTAGAAATGATGATATCTCTTGATTAACCGTGGACTCGACAATGCGCGAATCCCTCCTCGACCCCGTCGGATCATCTCGGAGTGGCTAACCCAAATGTTCACGGAACCGACATAAGCGGAACCCTCCTCGACCCCGTCAGGTCCTCTCGGAGTGAACGAAAGCAACTCTCACAATCACATGCATTACTTTTCACATTTAAGAACATAACTTTCACAAGAATCACTTGCCTGGAATCGAGAGAAAAGGGTACGAATGACAAGGTACCAAGATTGAAGGTTTCGACAACTCCGAACCTAGACAAGTTCGTAATTCAATTATCAAAACCCCATCGGTATGAAAATAAGTTGGAATCACTCGAATTTACTAACCCGATACATGTGTTCCGGGAATAATTCTCTTAGATAGTGAATCGCAAGTCAAATATCCCAAATAATCAAGAACTCCGGAAATATACCAATAAATCCGTAGGAAAACATGTATCCAAGGTAGATAACTCGTAATCGATATATTCTAACATAACAACAAGCTGGATCGAAGAGATAGGATGGAAAATTCCCAAATCCCGAAAATCTAGGATTGTGAGAAGTTTATCTTGATTTGGAGCGGTGTAGAAGATTGAACGTTGATAAATCCGAACTAGTAACTCAAAGATGTTGCTAGATAATTTCAGCTCGAAGAACTCCTCACAAATCGCCCGGAATCGCCCGAAATCGTCCAAGGAGGTGAAGGAAGGAAGAAATGACGATTTGGGAATGGAGGTGTCTTATTTATACTAAATAGGAACTAGCGTGCGCTAGTCATGAAAAATAGCGCGCGCTATCGGACTCACCAGGCAGTCCAGTAGCCTCTGCCAGCTTCGTTAGCGTACGCTAACACCTGCTACTAGCGTGCGCTAGGGACTTCAAATAGCATGCGCTAATTCTTTCTAATAACGTGCGCTACCTGGTAGTCAATGCCCAATCCAGAACCTACTGTCCCCAGCTCTGCTCTCTTTAGCGCACGTTACTCTAGTAACGTAGCGTGCACTACCACTAAAATCTAGCGTACGCTACCAGTCACACCTAGCGTACGCTAGGAATTCCCTTTTTCGATCCGGTAGCTACGGGTATGCGCCTCAATACATTAGTAGCGTGCGCTACCCTCACTAAATTAGCGTGCGCTACAAGGTGTGCGTGGCGTGCGCTACCCTTTACGAAGGTAGTATAATCGCATCAAGGATCAGAAAATGACGATCCGAACAAGAAAAGGGGGTAAATCCAATTGACAAGAGTTCCAAGATCAATATAAGCTTACTAAACACTTACACGAGTGTAAAAATTACAAAGCACAAGAGTATAAGATTTACAAAAAGTATGGGTATTACATGAGGTGTATCCTACCGGGCAGATGTTCCCCCTTTCAAGGGCGATGAAGATCGCCCCTTCGAAGAGGAGGAGGGTTCGTGAGAAGCTGATCTTCCTCGTGTGGAAATTGAGGAGTCGGAAGCAGCTTTGCCCCTAGTGGTGACACCAGGAGCAGCAGTAGAAGACATCAGACGTCTCTTAACCGGGGGCTTTGGTGCCATCGGAAGAGGCACCATCGCTGAGGAAGAGAGACTGGACTCAGAAATCTCAAATTGAGTGCGGTTAAGCCCACACTCAGTCCGAGATAGAGAAGGAAAAGAAGAAGGGGGATGAGGGGGAGGCTCGTAAACCACCATGGCCAGGGTCTCAGGCTCAACGATGATCGGATCATCGATACAGCCCTGGCCATCATGGCGGGGGGAGGTAGACTCAAAGAGTCCAGCAGAATGAGGGACTGTGGAGGACTCATCGTCGTCCTCTAATACACGCTCATCATCTCTAACGTGACCACTACCATCGCTACCCGACACACTATCTTTATCACCTACATTAATAATATCATTTGAACCAACTAAATCCTCCTCCTCTCGAGCAGAGGAGTCTAAAAATACAAAGTAAGAATGCTGTCCAGTGGCAGTCGTGCCCTTGGGAATCAAACCCGTTACCTTAGGCCCCTTTTTGGCAACTACCTGCCAAACGACAGGCTCCTTGCTCTTAGCAGCCTTAGGAGCTGCCTGCGAAGTACTAGTCTTAGAGGCTTTAGTGGGAGCCGGCTGTGCCTTTTGCTGTCTAGTAGTGACAATAGTAGGCTTCTTACGCTGTGGTGGTGGTGGTGGGGGGGGGGTTCTTTGTTGCCAACTATATAGCAACTGGACGGCTCGTGTCCCACATGAGAACAGAGAGAGCAATATAATGGAACTCTCTCGTAAATGATGCGTTGCGTAAGAACCTGATCGTCAAACTCGACCTCGATCTCAAGCACTCTGGGCACCAAGAGGTCAATCTCGACGCACACACGGGCGACTGAGAGTCGTGAATGTGTGGCCGTCGGGGCATCAACTAAAATGGGATTGCCAACAACTTTGGCAATCGTATATAATGCACGAGGATGAAATAAATGAAAAGGTAGACACAGAAGTCTAATCCAGACCGGGCAAATAGAAGTCTCTGTCCTAACCGAAAAACTAGGCAACCACTTAAATACACGGGCAGGGCATCCAGAGAAATTCCAAGTAGAGCCTAACCAAATACGTCTAAAATCCTCATCATTATCAAACCTAACCTCTATACGACAATAATTCAACCAACTCCAACTAAATTTACCCCTCAGTTTCATATCAGTCAAACCCGTAGATACATCTCGAGGAGTGGGAATAGCATGCGAAAATTTAAGAATAAAAGTGCATTCCCATGAAGCGGCAAGAGTAATCATATCAGAAGAAGAAAAGGCAACATGCGTCTTCTCATTTACGGAGGATAGAGTACCAAAAGGACTTACCTTAGCTCCGTCGAAATTGAAACTTTTAAGTGTCGACCCGGTCTGCTGGACTAAGTCGGGCTGGTGAGCCGAGTCGGAGGAATTGTTGACCATCTGGGCGTATGATTTTGGCCGAGCTGGGCCGACGGGAGGACATGTCGGATCTTGAGTGTTGTTGTTGGGTCGGCCGATTGGTTCGTCTGTAATCGGTGCTGCCTGAATCGGTGCTGCTTGGAGTTGGTGGGTTGGAGATGTTGTGTCGAGATTTATACGTCTCAACAGGCGATCGCCTCAGAGACCGGGCGACCGAGTCAGAGCCCAGCGGCCAAGGCAGATCTGCCGACCGAAGGTCCCAGGACAAGTCCCGGTGCCGAGCAATCGACATCTAAGGCGATCATCTCTCGGTACTTGGCGATCGACCCCTGGCGACCGACCAAATGACGACTGCCTCATGCCACACGAAGCCAATGATCGTCCTCTGACAGAGTCCCACATACAGATCCGGAATTGGCGCCACAGCACATGGATCGTTGACCACATCCTGTCAGCATCTTTCCACCAACCGACAGGCTCGCCGAAAGGTGTACCGTGGGACCGCCCATGACAGCAACTCAGGACGCGTGCAGGCTCCTCATTGGACCGCACAGCTAGCTGCCAGCAGCAGCCACAAGCTTTAGCCAGACAGCTCATGTGACATAAAGACGATCACCCCTTTATTATATTGCACGAAAGGCGATCGCCCGCCAGTAAACAGGGCATCTCATCCCCTATAAATAGAAGGCTGCCTGCACTTGGACAAAGCCCCGGATTTTTCCCCACTGAACAGTCTGAACTCTCTGGTTTTTGACAGAGCTTGGCCTTCTCACTCTTGGCAACAGCTATCTCTCGGTTCTTTCTTCTCTCTCAGCATCTCTTACACGAAAGACGATCGGCAGAGAGCAAGAACACCAAAGCTTTACTCAAGAGCTAGATAAATAGGATCTTTTACACTCATTGTAATCGCATTCTTACATTAATAATTGTATCCCCGAATATTTGTATTAATAACATCTCGCGAGAGCATTCAAGCCCGGGCCTAACAAACCCGGCAAATCTTGTGTTATTCACACCCCCACGGAAGTGCTCCCGCAACTTTGTTTGTTGTCCGTCCATTCCAGCACTATTCATCTCCGGATAATATTTCGGGCAACAACAATTGGCGCTAGAAGAAGGGAGATCTACCCTCAATTTTTATTCCTACCGTCTCGAAGAACACTCACTGTTCTCCGGGACATATACCTGAAGAAACACTCACTGTTCTTCAGAGAAAAGCTTTCAGAATCATGACTTCTGCCTCCACGTTGAGGAAAGCCGCCGGTCAATCCGCCAGACGCCTCGTTCCGTCACAATCCGAGCCGCAGCCTATGGCGGAGGGTAGCCGCCACGGTACGAGACTCTCGATCCCGCCCCCGAGGGACGGCCCAAGCCTCTCGCTCGATCAGTTCCAAACCACAGAACAGATCGAAGAGGCCATGGCCATCTTACAGGAGCGACGGAGAGCTTTCGACGCGCCGCCCGTTATAACCCCCTCGGCCATCCGCCGCGTGAGCAAACGGAAGTTCAAGGGGCTATTGGCCGAGCGACCGCCAGGAGGTCCCGATTCGCAAGAATAGGCGCTCGCCAGCCGGGGCACCTCTGTTTTCGATCGCCTAGGCAGCGACCCGTCATGGCGACCGGGGCAGTCCGGCCCCAGCCACGAGACGACGGAGCTCGAGTCCATCACCAGAAGTTCGGCGTATCCAACTCCCAGAAGGCAGACCAGCCATATGGCTCCTCGCCGCCAAAGAACCGAGGTCGGCGACCGCGGAGTCAGGAGATCGATACACGATCGCCTCGGCTCCCGCTCCGGAAGCCGAACCACGAGCGACCAGGATACAGCGATGGCCGCGATGCAACGCCAGCTCGACGACATGAAGGCGCTCCTAGAAACTGGGGCAGGCGCTGATAGCAAGATCGCCGAGCCGAGCGAGACACTCGCGACCCACATCGAGCTCGCCCCCGTGCAGCGTAGGATCGCTCCTCCCAAAACACCTCTGTACGAGGGGAGGTCGGATCCCGAGACTCACCTGAGCAAGTTCCGGATCTACATGACCAGGTGCGGGGCATTAGACGCGACCAGGTGCCGAATGTTCCCGCTAACGCTGGGCGACCTGGCCGATAGGTGGTACATCACATTGCCACCACGATCCATCAGCTCCTTTGAACAACTGGCGAACAGCTTCACATCATACTTCGCCACCAAGGTCGCTCGACCAGAATGTCCCCATCGCATGATGCAGATCAGGCAAGGGGAATAAGAGTCCGACTTGGACTACATCGACCGAGTAGACGAGATCATCCTCAACGGCGAGCACGTAAGCGATGAGATCGCCCTCTATGCGGTCCTAGGGGGATTCTATGGTCTTTCGCCTATGTTCAGGCATCTTACGAAGGACCTTTCCCCGACCTATGCGATCTTCTGCGCCAAAGCCGCAAACTTCCTGGACAGGCAAAGGTTACTTCATAACCTATGAATAGTGCGATCGGCAGCCAAACGACGATCACCAGTCTTCCAGCCCGATCGCCACCATCAAGCAACATCATCAAAACTGGCGGACTCGTTCGCCATCCATAGTTCACCATCTAACATGATGGACTAAGGCACGAGATCGCCTCCCCCGCATAACGTACACCGTCGAAGGTCGGCATCTACATGACGATCCGAGGTGGAAGACTGCAGCCATGGTCCTGGTAGTCGATGGAACCGGCTGCTTCGGCCATGCAAGGTCCCTTTGGGCCAAGATCGCCCGCCTTTCATTTAAATACGAAGCCGGCGTAGTTTGAGGGCCCTCCAGAACTAATCAGTGGACACAATCGCCCGCCCTGAAAGGTTCATCATCTAACATGATGGACCCGGACAATGCGACGCGTCACTACCCCCGTCTCAACGTACACCATCGACGGTCGCCATTTTCATGGCGGGCCGAGGTGGAAGCATAGCTAACAAGCCGCAGAAGTGGAGTTGATTAATCCGACGACACCCCGCGCAAGGACTCCTCTAGACCAAGACCGCACGCCCTTCGTTTAAATACGTGGCAAGGCGCAGCCTAACAGAGGACCCTCACAATAAAATGAGTCACGAGACAGACAATGTCGTTCGCGCATAAGACACGGTCATGGAGTCGGTCCATCGAACTCCGCGACTATGCACGGTTCCTCAGCGACGAAACAATCAAGTTTCTACGAGGGATCGGCCAAAATTGTTTTTTTGCAGGTACAAGACCGAAGATAGCTAGCCAATCGACCAGATCGCCCAAGTCCAAAACCAAAGTCCACTCAACGGATCGCCCCGTCTTCATTATACACGATCGCCAACAAGAACCACCTCACCCCATGTCTTCAACATCGGACCAAGCTGGGGGGCAATTGTTGTGTCGAGATTTATACGTCTCAACAGGCGATCGCCTCAGAGACCGGGCGACCGAGTCAGAGCCCAGCGGCCAAGGCAGATCTGCCGACCGAAGGTCCCAGGACAAGTCCCGGTGCTGAGCGATCGACATCTAAGGCGATCGTCTCTCGGTACTTGGCGATCGACCCCTGGCGACCGACCAAATGACGACCGCCTCATGCCACACGAAGCCAACTATCGTCCACTCGGCAAAGGGCTGAAGCTCTGACAGAGTCCCACATGCAGATCCGGAATTGGCGCCACAGCACATGGATCGCTGACCATAGCCTGTCAGCATCTTTCCACCAACCGACAGGCCCAACGAACGGTGTACCGTGGGACCGCCCGTGACAGCAACTCAGGACGCGTGCCGGCTCCTCATTGGACCGCACAGCTGGCTGCCAGCAGCAGCCGCAAGCTTTAGGCAGACAGCCCATGTGACATAAAGACGATCGCCCCTTTATTATATTGCACGAAAGGCGATCGCCCGCCAGTAAACAGGGCATCTCAGCCCCTATAAATAGAAGGCTGCCTGCACTTGGACAAAGCCCCAGATTTTTCCCCACTGAACAGTCTGAACTCTCTGGTTTTTGACAGAGCTTGGCCTTCTCACTCTTGGCAACAACAATCTCTCGGTTCTTTCTTCTTTCTTAGCATCTCTTACACGAAAGACGATCGGCAGAGAGCAAGAACACCAAAGCTTTGCTCAAGAGCTAGATAAATAGGATCTTTTACACTCATTGTAATCGCATTCTTACATTAATACTTGTATCCCCGAATATTTATATTAATAACATCTCGCGAGAGCATTCAAGCCTGGGCCTAACAAACCCGGCAAATCTTGTGTTATTCACACCCCACAGAAGTGCTCCCGCAACTTTGTTTGTTGTCCGTCCATTCCAGCACTATTCATCTCCGGATAATATTTCGGGCAACAACAGGAGAGATCAGTTTCAGCTCGGTGGGCTGATTTGGATTTTGGGCCGGGTGGTTTTTGGTGGGGTTGGGTGTATGGGCTGCGGCCATAGCGGGTGGGCTGGGGTGATTAATTAGGTTGGGTTGGGTTGTTTGTGGTGTGGATGGGCTGTTTGTTTTGATTGGGCAGATAGGGTTGTATTTGGGTTGGGCTGTTTGTGTTTTAATCTTGGGTAGGAAATAGTTAAGTATAGTATTGGGCTTGGCAGATTGTTTGGGCTTGGGGTAAATAATGTTAGGCTGAGTGCTAGAACTGGGCAGGTTAGGTGGGTGGGCGGAAAATAATTGCTGGGCCGGTTGGGAGGTTGGGTTGCATGGAAGGGCCGGGATTAATTGGGAGGGGTTAAAATCGAGTGGGCCGACAATTATATCTGGGCTTATATTTGTTGTAGGGTTTGGGCTGGCTTGCATATAGGAGGTGGGCCAAATAGTGGCTGGCCCAGTATGGTTAGGGATAGTGGGCCGTACCTTAGATAATTGGGCTGCTGCGATGGGCTCCTTAGCATGGCCCAGCTGATCTGAGCCGCAGGAGGGAATTGGCCCTAGGATCGACGGCTCCCCTTCATCAGACGAAACCTTTAAGTGCTTAAGTTCTTCTGCCGTTAGGGTTACATGCGACGTGAAATTTCCAGCTAGGGTTTTCGGAGAAAGCGACGGCGCGGGTGCTGGGACTTGGATGGTGATCGGAACGCCATCTCCATGAGAACTAGTGTTAGGGAAACCTTTGCTACGGGGAGACGCGACGGAGCGAGCAGGCGAAACACGGAGATTTGCTGAAGTTTTCTTTGGCGACGGCGAGCGCGAAGCTGACGGCGAAGGCGAAACAGATGTAGACGGCGAAGTCATTTTTTCTGTCATCTTTCTTTTTTCTTCTTCCGAATTTCTTTCTTCCGACTTTATTTTTTCTTTTGCCGGCAACGGACCCGGCCTATGTTGCAAACTGTTATGCTGGGCATTAGTCACGGTTGGTGACTTTTCAGGTGTCCGCAACGCCCGTTTTTTCTTTGTCATGGATGCGACTTCTTAGTCGCAGGAGGCAGTGCCGGCGAACATGAAGTTGTATAGCTGGTGTGTTCGGCTTGCTGTCGTGATATCGGATCTGACAGTAGAAGAGAAAGGCGATGACGGAGATGGCCGGAAAGTGCAGGCGACCGAGAGGCGATTTACACCTTAGGTGTGTGAAAGTCGCTGGACTCTCGGAGCAGGCTGCCGGCGTCAGATATGGCTGCAAGATGTAGGCGAGTGTTCGGGGGGATGATACGAGTAGGATGGTGGGTGAGTTGGCCGGAGAAGATGGCCGGACGGGGGTGCGGTTGGAGGTTGAAGTGGCGGCGTGTGTGTGTGGAGCAAATCGCCCTCGGGATCTAGGGTTTAGGGTTTAGGGTTTAGGGTTTAGGGTTCTTAGGGTTTTAGGGTTTAGGGTTCTCGGGGTTCTCAGGGTTCGGGGTTCGGGGGTTCGGGGGTTCGGGGGTTTGGGGGTTCGGGGTTCGGGGTTCGGGGTTTGGGGGTTTCCGGGGTTTCGGGGTTCCGGGGTTCGGGGTTCCGGGTTCGGGGTTCGGGGTTCGGGGTTCGGGTGTTGTTAATTTCATTAGTCTAATACTCGCAAGCGCACGATTCGTTCGATGTAGATATGCGGTGCAAGGTCGATTCCACAGGGAGGACTATGATAGTGAGGTAAATATATTCCTATCGTTTTGAACCAAATTATATTAAATTCTAACCTAGTCCCAAATAATTTTATTTTTGATTGGTTATAATAATTGCAACAAATAACATTAATTTTTAAGTAGATTTTAGATAAATTGATTTTAAATAATTTACTAGGGTTTAGAATCCACCAATGTCTATTTATTATTTATTTTATATTTTAATTCCAAGAAATTCAGGGAATATATTCTGAAATCAATCTCACTATTTCTCTATAGATTTAACAATAAGTACAAAATTATAATTCCAATATAGATTTTCCTTTGCTTGAAAAGTGTAATTTCTAAGCATTATATGTATCCAATTTAATGGAAAACAAATAATCAAAGAAATTAACTAATATCAATAATCACAAAGCAATGGGGAATTTATAACTATAAAAAATACGTGATATAATTGATGAAATAATATTCCCCTATTGAAGCGAAAATCATAATCGTTAAAAATATTTATTTGGAATTATTATATAAATATTAATAATAATATAGACATGGTTTCATCATAACCCCAGTAAAAGAAAATTACTCACTCATAATAACAACGCAAATAAATAAATATTTCATAATATTATTACTTAAATATAAGTTTATTACACAATATTTTTATTTCTCCCTCTTACAATAACTCTCTCTATTTTTTTTCCTCCCTTTTTTCTTCTCTTTTTCTCCTTTTTTTCCTCTCTTTTTTTCTCCTTTTTTTTCTTCTCCAAAACACTACACCTTCCTCCCCTATTTATACTACTACAAAATTAATAAAATAATAATTTTTAAAATTTTAAAATCCCACCCTCAATTATTTCACGGCTGCTAAGGGGTGCTAATGTCATGGATGACATCAGCACAGAGTTGAATTTCTGATCCAATCGGGTGTTGACACGTGGCACAATATAGTCTGTCAATTTAATTGTCCTCCGAATGGTCATAACTTCTTCATACGAACTCGGATTCGGATGATTTTTTTTAAAACGATCGTCTCGACGAGACGAATAAAATGAGACCAGTCGTGACTATATTTGAATTTTGTAAAAATATCGCCCTTGAACCAATTGATCTGTCTTGTACCGGTTGGTTAACGTGCAGATATAATTTAATTCTAATTAATTATCCAAAAATGACACAAAATTATAGAAAGTTCTGACAAAAATGAAATAATATAAACATATGGTAAACGAATATATTATCACACAACACACAATTATATATATACAATACTAATAAAAATATTACTCAAAATATACTAAACAAATTCCCCCACACTTATCTTTGCACGTCCTCGGGCAAATCTTATACCCGAGTAATAATATTCGGATGCTGAAAAATTCATGGTAAAACCAATATCAATAGAAAACAAGTGATCATGACCCAAGTGAGATCATAGAAAAATAGGATGCCGCACCAAATTCTAACAACTTCATTGAGATTCGAATGCAAAAAGATTCAATACCCTCACGGTGGATGTCACTCTTCACTCAAGTGTATATACGGGATATTCGAGAAGAGTTCACTCATATCAAAGCATAATGTGTCATTACCATATGCTTGGTCAAAAATCAAATCTCCACTACTTAAAAATAAACTCATGCATAAATCAAAAGGTCTTTCATTTGGTTGTAACGTGGCTTTGGGTATGGGTAGGATAAACGGAAAATTATGAGGTTTGCTAGCCAAGATCAATTGTGAATTTAGATGCATAACAAATCCTACAAATAACAATCAACACCCCCTCTTCTATAATGAAAACTCTCAAACCATCATCCCCAAGTTATTCTGTACTTTACATGGTAATTGAACATTCATCTGGTAAGGTCATACTCTTGTGTAAGAAAAAGTTTGCAATGGATCTTCTGGAAGGAATTATGTATCACTCAAGGGATAGTTCAAGTGCTATTTTATGTATACATAGTGATGATTTTCGCACTTGACCTCCCGCATTTTTCTTTCAGGCCATTTTTTTGGCCTTTATTTATATATATTTTTTATTTGGTTCAATACTCCAATGTAGTTCACACCCTTTCAGTTTCAACAAAAGCTCTTAATCTCCACAATACTCTTATGAACATCGGTCCCCATTTGTCACACATCTAGTTCACAATTAAATCTTTGACTAGAGGGTGCAAATGGATGAGTCATCAACAAGAATGGATAATGGCTAAAGTAATGTGCTTGATCAAAGAAATAGGCTCAGGCTCAATGGGACTTCTAAGGATAAAATGTAATGGGTGGAAAAATATAAGCCAACAAGGGGTTAATCCTAATTGCCTTTATCATCTTAATGCAAGAGTTTATGAATGTAGTCTCGAAATGTATAAATAAGCAAGTTCTAGAATGAACACAATATGTTTGACCACACAACAAAAAATATAGAGCGTATATATAAGGATTGCTCTAAGGCTCAAAACTCAGAAAAAGGGTGTTGTGTACTGAATCCCATACACCTTCATCCAAATCTATTATCAAAACTAGTGAAACATCCCAAAAATGATTTTTCACTAACATTTTCTCAAGAAAATGGTGCCGTGATTTTCAACCTCTTTTTTTTTTATATTATTACATATATATATATATATATATAGATAGATAGATAGATAGATAGATATAGATATAGATATAGATATACACCTTCCCCCATACTTAATGATAAACAATATCCTTATTGTGTAAAAAGAACAATGGAGTAAGGGTTTAAATAAGGCTTCTCTGTTTATGAAAGACCACGCTTCGCTCAAGCCTTTTTTGGACCTGCAAGAAATAAGTCTTGCAAAACAACAAAAGAAAATATATACCCGGAAGTATAACACAAACAACCTAGATGCGCTTCAAGAGAGTCCGAAGAGTCGCCTTACGCTGCCATCAATGCTTTTATTAAAAACAAACGAGAAAAAGTACAGTAATAGAAATAACAATACATAAATCGTGGATAGATGCGCATCAAGAGATCTAAAAGAAAACTCCTTAAGCTGCCATCATTTTCACGATTTTTACACCCGCTAAAAAGTAAAAACAACAAGAGGAATGAAGTGGGATATCAGAGGGAAAGGAATGTATCAATTTTGCGTTTCTGCACAGTGAAATCTTCCATCCAAACAATATTAGCTAGAGTAGTGCAGTTCAGAACAAATGCAATAAGTTTTTGATCGGCTCTTACGGTGTTGTTGCAACAACTATGATTCGTTTAGCACGCCTTAAATAAAACCTTTTTCAGAAGAGTAGTTGATGAAAGATAGTAAACCATCGAAGAAACCATTGACATTTAGCAGACCTATTGGTTTCGTATGAACATTTAGCTGGGCTCTGGTAACCACATGAAAAAGTTCCTCAAGAGTGCCAAAACCACCGGGAAGGGTGATAAAGGCATCAGCATTATTTGTCATGGGAGTTATGCGGTCTTGCATATTCACAGCTCTGAACTCATCTCCAATGGTTGCTCCGGTGATTTTACTTTCAGCCAGAGGTTTTGGAATGATTCCCAACACTTTTACTCCTTTCATATAGGCAGAAGCAGCAGCACGTCCCATTAATCCTAGACTTCCTCCTCCGTAAACTACATGAATGCATTTTTCTCCTAAGGTACGACTTAAGTTGTGGGCTGCTTCAGTAAAGAAAGCCTCTTTCCCATGACTAGCTCCACCAAAAATGCAGATGGAGTTAAATCTTTTTGCGGAAGATGATGATTCTATTTTTTTGAAAAAGAAAATTATTTTAGAGAGAAAAGGAAAAGAATACAAGTTTCAGCGATGCAGAAAAGAAACAAATGCAATGTTTATTTATAGATGCAAAACAAAGTAAAAAGATTTATCAAATCTGACCATGTTAATTGCGCTTCAACTACTCAATATAATAATGAATGCATTTATTGCGTATCACATTTTTTATTCAGAAAATCTAAAAAAACGACAAAAAGTAAAGATACTCACGTGTATGTACAGTAGTTGTGATTGTGGCACACATCTTCCTCGGCTTAAACGCCTTCTATGAGTCGGGGAGAAGCTTCCCATCCAATTTTCTTACAAATTGGCAAACAGGGTCTTTTAACGTCAGATTCCCAAGACGTTGTTCATATTCTGGTTTGAATTTATTCCACAAACATCGAATTCCATAATGTACGAGTCCACTAGGATGCGTGTCAAGAGAAATTTCGATATCATCTAAATTCTCCTTATTCAGACCATCCTTGATGAACTGAATTTTATCTTCTCTGTTTGTGGAAGGAATTCCTAAAGATCGGCATCTTGAATCACAGTTCCACCTGGCACATGTAATACCCGAGATTTCTGTTATGTAATTGGAACTCGTGATATTGTAATGATTGTACTTGATTTGAGTATTATTTTCCGTATTTCATAATCCGATGTTGTCGAGCGTTTAATTCCGTGATTGTGATTTAAAGATTGTAAATCTGCGCATGTAGCGCACGCTATCAGCTATGTTTAGCGTGCGCTAACGTGGGTTCATAGCGCACGCTACTGAGTATCCTTAGCGCACGCTATGCGCGGTCAAATTGATTGAGACGTGCGGTAGGTGAGAGCTGGCCGGGGGACCCCTGTCGGATAGTGTCGGGACGTACCTGGACGGCTTTCGGGGAAAAGCCGAGTCAACGCCTTAGCGCACGCTACAGGTATATGCGTAGCGCACGCTAAGTGCCGAGTCTGATTTAGGCGTGAGCCGTTAGCGCACGCTACGAACAGTCTAGCGCGCGCTAATAGCCATTTATTATAAATAGGACAGATCCTATTCGTGATTTGATTCTCTCTACTCTCATTACCCGAATTCCTACACGTAAAACATAACTTCCCTCACCCCAAACACTTCATATCAACATCCTGATTCGTGATTGAAGATCGTTCATCATTGGAGATTGTTGTTCAAGCTTTCGGTGTCGGATTGCTTCATTTTCCTCCGTGTTCTTCACTACTTGAGGTAGGTGATTCCTCACCAACGTTAGTAATGTTCTTAAGGACGTCTGATCATGTTTAGATAGCCAGTTATTTTGTTTGTGATCGGTCATCACATGTTAGAAGGATATTTTCGATGTTTCGACACTTATTCATCGTATGAACCTTTGAACCATCTTAGTAGTATGAACTCCTAAGCGTTTTCAAATCGATTTATGGTTAGTAATCGGAGATTACCTAGTTCGTATGTTTCACGTTGGAATCATGTGTTTTGGGACTTGGAATAATCGGAACTTAGAATACTTCTTGAAGATCTTAGAAAAGATATGATATTGAGATGACTATCCGTATATTTGTATTTCACGATCATAAATCTTCCACAAACCTTATTAGCATGATTTGCCCGAAGATAACTTGTATTATCACGGTAGAATTCATGAGTTCTTCACCATTCAACCCAGTTTTCGGATTTCAGTATTCTGCCATGCAGTATTAGCGCACGCTAACACGTGTGAGTTAACGTGCGCTATCGGAGTCAGTTAACGCCCGAAACGTACGTAGCGTACGTTATGAGACTAGCCGAGTCAGACTGCCAAACCGTGGCTAGCGCACGCTAGTCTTACATGATAGCATACGCTAACAAGCCTGCTTAGCGCACGTTACGTAGAGTACGTAGCGCACGCTAAGAGATCGAGCATTGGTTATTTTTGAGCCTTTCGGCCGTAGACCGAATTGTTAGGCCATCGTTCGACTTGAGATGATTTGTATATCGTTCCTTTTGTTAAGGTTCGAGCTTGTTACGTTGATCGAAGGAGGCGGCCTTCGAGCGTGTCGAGAACATTGAAGTGTTTCGTCCTTGCCATTTTCGAGGCAAGTATCATATGTCGAGTTCGATTTATCATACTTGTGGTTTTATTCATATTGTTGAATATGAGATGTGTTTCTGAGAAATTTCGTGATATTCGTTGTTGTTTGTTCGTATTGATGAACATATTGAAATGCATATGTGTATGCATAATTGTTTGATTATGGTATAAATGATCAGGGGGTTATGAGGATCTATCCGAGGGCGCTGGATCGAATGTCCACCATGCGTTGGTCCGACGGGATCATCATGGGGATCTATCCGAGGGCGCTGGATCGCTGGACGGGTTTTCCACCATGCGTTGGTCCGACGGGATCATCATGGGGATCTATGCTGAGGGCGCTGGATCGCTGGATTACCATATATTGTGTTGATGGAATCGTGAGGATTCGCATCGTTGGATTCCGGTGGCGGAAGTCCGTTTTGCATGTTTTGTGATGTATTGATGATTTATTGTATGATGATACTTGTACTAGTATTGTTTTGCTAACCCCTTCGGGGGTGGACATTGTTTTGATGTTCAGGTAGCCGAGGAGCGGGAAAGCAACTACGATGCAAACAGGACGATGAGATGGCTCAGTGATGTGATTGGTGTTATTGTGTTTGGTCTTCTTGGTTCGTTTAGTACTCGAGTACGTCTGTTGTAATAAAGTCAATTCGATATGGTTGTATTAGTTAACTTATTTGATTGGTTGAACCAAATCTGTATTTGAACTTCAGTTGTTCGATTGTATTGTTTTTACACTTCTTCTAAAAATAGCCTTGTAAATCCTTATCTAAAGGGTTTACGGCGCTGTAATTATTCCGAATATCTCGGGGTGTTACAGAATATGGTATCAGAGCTAAGATTTATGGATATCTTGGCAGTTGGGTTAGTTGGGTCTGTTTACGTTATTGATTATTGGTCGTTCGTAACATCACTGCTGAGCCAGCATCGTCAATTGGACTGTGGTTGTAAGTTTCCTAACCTCGAATACTACTGTTTTATTTAATTCCTGTCTTATAAACATTGATGGATGTGCTTTTAGAACGTTTGCCCTGGATATTGAGTATTTATGTTTACAGTATGTTGAGAGGAGGTCGTGGACGCGGACGCGGTCGTGGACGCGGACGTGGAAATGCGAGGCAAGAAGAGTCGGTATCTACTCCTGAGAGAGCCGCTAGCCAAACGGATTCACATTCCGGGGGACAGCAGGGATCGGCAAATAATAATGCAGACCCTAACGTGCCGGGAGTGCTTCAGCAGGTGGTTGCCCAGATAAACCAGTTTGCTCAAGTTGTGGATCGCATGCAGACGGCGATGGGACAGCAGAATAACGCGGATAATCGGGGAGATAAATGGCTTACCGAGGTGGTTAAATTGCATCCTCCGAAATTTGACGGTTCCGCTGAGACGCTTTCGTGGGATCATTGGCTGAAGGAATTGGAAAAGATTTTTGCAGGGATTAACTGTCCCAACGATAGGAAGGTTCCGGTCGCCCAGTATCTTTTGTCCGGTGAGGCTTTCGACTGGTGGGAGGCCATTCGACCAGAGGAGCACAATGTTGACTGGACGGAATTCAAAGTGATGATGGAGGCACAGTATTGTCCTCGTCCAGTTAGAGAAGCTCGAGTTCGGGAGTTTTTCTCACCACAAAATTCGGAAGTATCTGTGACGGACGTGATTAAGACTTTTAATCACCAGCTGACTTATGTGCGCCACTTAGTCAGAACCGAGGCGGAGAAGATTTTTCATTTTGACATGCGAATGAAGCCGGAAATTCAGCAATATATGTCCGGATTTGAATGTGCCACCTTGCGTGATGCAAGGACAAGGCGTTGGCCTATGACATGAAGGAGGCGCAGAGAAAAATCGACGGAAGCAAAGAAACGAAGGTGTCAGCAACTTCACGGAGAATAAGAACGGCGGGCCCCGCCGGTCAGTCCTCTTTTCACTCATCCAGAAACCTCCGCATCCTTCTCGAGGAGGAAAGAAGTTCCGGCAGCACCGACTAGTTCGACGCAGGAAAGAAGTGTTACAACCGTGGCAAGGCGGGACATGTTCGACGTGATTGTTTCGCGCCTTGTGACTGTTTCGAGTGTGGACAGGAAGGACATCGCGCAACATTTTGTGGGAATGTGACCCGATCTTTTGGTACTCACGCTCCGGCTCCAGTCCCGAAAGAGACGAGTGTGAACCAGACGCGGCCAAGTGGATTTCAGCAGCGAACGCTGGGAAAGAGAGGCATCCAAAGGTCGGGTCCGTTCCTCCACGCCCGCATTTAAATGAGGAGATCGATGATCAAACACACTGTTGCATCGTGCACGATTCAGATCCTTTTGCAACCAGTTAGTGTTTTGTTCGATTCAGGAGCTACGCATTCTTTTATATCCTTGAACTGTGTTAATCGTTTGAACATCTCGTGTTTGTATAATTGTGAACCTTATGTTGTGGGATTACCGAGCGGGGAGAAAATTGTGGGAACCTTAGAAGCTAAGGATTTCCCAGTATCTATAGAAGGAAGAGATTGGCCATCGAATCTTATTGTGGTTGACATCTGCGGTGACGATTTAATTCTCGGAGAGGATTGGCTCAACCGTTATGGAGCTGTGTTGAATTACCGAGAGAGAGTCATTTCCATCATTGCTGATGACGGATCTGAACACTTATTCCGAGGATGGAGACCGGGAAGCTCGGGGAAATTGATCAAGGCAATGAAAGCTGTGAAATTACTGAAGCAAGGATGTCACGGACTTTGGTGCTATGCCATGAGGAAAGAGGAAGGAGTAGAGCTCTCGTCCATTTCAGTGGTGAATGAGTTCTCCGATGTATTTCCTGACGAACTACCTGGGTTACCTCCGCAGAGGGGAGTGGAATTCACTATCGAACTAGAGCACAGAGCAGCTCCTATTTCCAGAGCACCATATCGCATGGCGCCAACCGAGATGTATGAACTCAAGAAGCAACTGGAGGAATTGTTACAGAAGGGCTATATCCAACCTAGTGTTTCTCCTTGGGGAGCGCCCGTTCTTTTTGTCCGAAAGAAAGACGGATCCCTCCGACTGTGTATTGATTACAGGGAACTCAATAAGATGACAATCAAGAACAAGTATCCTATACCTCGGATCGACGACTTGTTTGATCAACTGCAAGGGGCAAGGGTATTCTCGAAGATTGACTTGCGATCAGGATACCACCAGTTGAGAATTAAGGAATCGGATATACCGAAATCTGCATTCAGATCCTGGTACGGGCATTATGAATTCGTAGTGATGCCGTTTGGACTTACCAATGCTCCTGCAGTATTCATGCAATTGATGAATCGGGTATTCTTGGAATACTTGGATAAATTTGTGGTCGTCTTCATTGATGACATCCTGATATATTCGAAAAACGCAGAGGAACATGCTGAACATTTGCGTGTGGTTTTGAGCACCTTGAGGAAAGAACAGCTATATGCAAAATTTTCAAAATGCGAGTTCTGGCTTAAGGAAGTGACCTTCCTTGGACATGTGATATCACCGATGGAGTTCAGTGGACCCGAAGAAAGTCGAAGCGATCTTAGAATGGGAAGCTCCTAAGAACGTGAAGGAAGTCCGAAGCTTCTTAGGACTAGTGGATATTATCGCCGCTTTGTAGAGGATTTTCCAAAATTGCTCGTCCGCTCACCCGGCTATTACAGAAAACTCAAAAGTTCATGTGGAATGAGAAGTGCCAGTGGTTTTGACGAACTTAAGAGGAGGCTGACGGCAGCACCTATATTAGCGCTACCGAAGGAACTGCGGATTTATGGTATACTGCGACGCTTGAATCGAGTGCAGGTTGTGTATTGATGCGAAGGATAAAGTGATTGCTTATGCTTCTCGGCAATTGAAACCATACGAGATTAATTACCCGACTCATGATCTGGAGCTAGCAGTGTGGTCTTTGCCTTGAAAATCGCGACATTATTTGTATGGCACTCATTGTCGATCTTTACAGATCATAAGAGCCTCAAGTACATTTTCAATGTAAAGAGTTAAACATGAGGCGAGAAGGTGGCCGGAATTAATCAAGGATTACGACTTAGAGATTCTCTATCATCCGGGAAAGCAAACGTAGTAGCCGATGCTTTGAGCCGTAAACTGTTTCCCTTGAGTGTTGGAAGCACTTACGTCCCAAACCGGTATTCAACGGAACCGATCCGCGAGGATTGAAGTATGGGCACCGGGAATCCAAGGGCAACTTTATGTGATGGAACCGACTTCATCATTAGTCGAGGAGATCAAGTCTAAACAATGAACGATTCCCGATCCTTCGATTGTGTGACGAAGTAAAGAAAGGAAAAGCCCCGGGATTCGTGATACAAGACGATGGAGTTCCGAGATTTCAAAGTCGACTTTGCGTTCCCGAGGATGATGATTTGAGACGGACAATTTTAAAGGAAGCTCATAGCGCGCCCTATTCTATTCACCCAGCGGTAGTAAGATGTATAAGGATCTTAAGCAAAACTTGGTGGGGAATATGAAGAAGGACGTAGCGATGCGTTTCGAAGTGTTTGACTTGTCAGCAGGTTAAGATTGAACATCAGCGACCTGCCGGAATGTTAAAGCCGCTCCCGATCCCTGAATGGAAGTGGGAGGATATCTCGATGGATTTCATCACTAGTATGCCAAGGACTAGAACGGGAATGAACATGATTTGGGTTGTAGTTGATCGACTAACCAAGTCGGCTCATTTCCTAGGGATCAAAGATACTTGGGGACCCGAGAGATTGGCGCGAGTATTTATTGCGGAGATAGTCAGATTGCATGGGACGCCGAAGACCATTATTTCGGATCGAGATGGTCGTTTCGTGTCGCACTTCTGGAAAGCAGTTCACAAGGCTTTGGGATCGAGCTCAACTTTAGCATGACTTATCATCCCCAAACGGACGGTCATCCGAAAGGACTATTCAAACCGTAGAAGACATGCTTAGAGCTTGTGCTTTGGATTGGTCAGCTGATTGGGAAGTTCATTTGCCATTAGTCGAATTCACCTATAATAATAGTTGGCATGCTTCTATTAAGATGGCCCCATTTGAAGCTTTATACGGGAGAAGATGCCGATCACCCCTGTGTTGGGATGATTCTTCGGATTTGATTGGGACGGAACCAGAATTGATTATTCAGACTCAAGATAAGATATCTTTGATTCGAGAGAGACTGTTGACTGCCCAGTCGGCGAAGTCTTATGCGGATGTACGTCGTCGCCCTCTAGAGTTCGACGCTGGGACCATGTACTATTGAAGGTGTCTCCTACACGAGGGATTTTCCGTTTTGGGAGAAGAGGCAAGCTTAGTCCGAGATATATCGGACCATTTGAGATCCTAGAGAGAGTTGGGGATTTAGCATACAGGTTGGCCTTACCGCCATCGCTGAGTCATGTTCACAATGTGTTTCACGTATCCCAACTGCGGAAGTATGTACCGGACCCCAGTCACGTCATTGATTTCGACGAGATCGAGATAGCTAATGATGGCACCTTCGAAGAAAGACCAATCAAGATACTTGAGAGCCGGATCAAGCAATTGAGGAATAAACCAATACCCTTGGTTAAAGTACAATGGTCACGACATGGAGTCGAAGAGGCCACTTGGGAAACGGAGGACAGTATGAAGACTAGATATCCGGAGTTGTTTTCATCTTAAGTTTCGGGACGAAACTTCTTTTTAGGGAGGAAGGATGTAATACCCGAGATTTCTGTTATGTAATTGGAACTCGTGATATTGTAATGATTGTACTTGATTTGAGTATTATTTTCCGTATTTCATAATCCGATGTTGTCGAGCGTTTAATTCCGTGATTGTGATTTAAAGATTGTAAATCTGCGCATGTAGCGCACGCTATCAGCTATGTTTAGCGTGCGCTAACGTGGGTTCATAGCGCACGCTACTGAGTATCCTTAGCGCACGCTATGCGCGGTCAAATTGATTGAGACGTGCGGTAGGTGAGAGCTGGCCGGGGGACCCCTGTCGGATAGTGTCGGGACGTACCTGGACGGCTTTCGGGGAAAAGCCGAGTCAACGCCTTAGCGCACGCTACAGGTATATGCGTAGCGCACGCTAAGTGCCGAGTACAGTTTAGACTGTGAGCCGTTAGCGCACGCTACGAACAGGGTCTAGCGCGCGCTAATAGCCATTTATTATAAATAGGACAGCATCCTATTCGTGATTTCAGTTCTCTCTACTCTCATTACCCGAATTCCTACACGTAAAACATAACTTCCCTCACCCCAAACACTTCATATCAACATCCTGATTCGTGATTGAAGATCGTTCATCATTGGAGATTGTTGTTCAAGCTTTCGGTGTCGGATTGCTTCATTTTCCTCCGTGTTCTTCACTACTTGAGGTAGGTGATTCCTCACCAACGTTAGTAATGTTCTTAAGGACGTCTGATCATGTTTAGATAGCCAGTTATTTTGTTTGTGATCGGTCATCACATGTTAGAAGGATATTTTCGATGTTTCGACACTTATTCATCGTATGAACCTTTGAACCATCTTAGTAGTATGAACTCCTAAGCGTTTTCAAATCGATTTATGGTTAGTAATCGGAGATTACCTAGTTCGTATGTTTCACGTTGGAATCATGTGTTTTGGGACTTGGAATAATCGGAACTTAGAATACTTCTTGAAGATCTTAGAAAAGATATGATATTGAGATGACTATCCGTATATTTGTATTTCACGATCATAAATCTTCCACAAACCTTATTAGCATGATTTGCCCGAAGATAACTTGTATTATCACGGTAGAATTCATGAGTTCTTCACCATTCAACCCAGTTTTGGATTTGATTCGCCATGCGATTAGCGCACGCTAACACGTGTGAGTTAACGTGCGCTATCGGAGTCGATTAACGCCCGAAACGTCGTAGCGTGCGTTATGAGACTAGCCGAGTCAGATCGCCAAACCGTGGCTAGCGCACGCTAGTCTTACATGATAGCGTCGCTAACAAGCTGCTTAGCGCACGTTACGTGAGTACGTAGCGCACGCTAAGCGATCCCGAGCATTGGTTATTTTGATCCTTTCGGCCGTAGACCGTATTGTTAGGCCATCGTTCGACTTGAGATGATTTGTATATCGTTCCTTTTGTTAAGGTTCGAGCTTGTTACGTTGATCGAAGGAGGCGGCCTTCGAGCGTGTCGAGAACATTGAAGTGTTTCGTCCTTGCCATTTTCGAGGCAAGTATCATATGTCGAGTTCGATTTATCATACTTGTGGTTTTATTCATATTGTTGAATATGAGATGTGTTTCGAGAAATTTCGTGATATTCGTTGTTGTTAGTTCGTAAAGATGAACATATTGAAAAGCATAAGTGTATGCATAATAGTTTGATTATTGTATAAATGATCCGAGGGGGGTCATGAGGATCTATTATGAGGGCGCTGGATCGAATGTACACCATGCGCCGGTCCGACGGATCATCATGGGGATCTATCCGAGGGCGCTGGATCGCTGGACGGGTTTTCCACCATGCGTTGGTCCGACGGGATCATCATGGGGATCTATGCTGAGGGCGCTGGATCGCTGGATTACCATATATTGTGTTGATGGAATCGTGAGGATTCGCATCGTTGGATTCCGGTGGCGGAAGTCCGTTTTGCATGTTTTGTGATGTATTGATGATTTATTGTATGATGATACTTGTACTAGCATTGTTTTGCTAACCCCTTCGGGGGTGGACATTGTTTTGATGTTCAGGTAGCCGAGGAGCGGGAAAGCAACTACGATGCAAGACGGGACGATGAGATGGCTCAGTGATGTGATTGGTGTTATTGTGTTTGGTCTTCTTGGTTCGTTTAGTACTCGAGTACATCTGTTGTAATAAAGTCAATTCGATATGGTTGTATTAGTTAACTTATTTGATTGGTTGAACCAAATCTGTATTTGAACTTCAGTTGTTCGATTGTATTGTTTTTACACTTCTTCTAAAAATAGCCTTGTAAATCCTTATCTAAAGGGTTTACGGCGCTGTAATTATTCCGAATATCTCGGGGTGTTACAGCACATTTGTAGCAAACAACCATTTTCTTTGCTCGTCGTTTCTTGGTATATGAACTTTTTTCAAGCCCTGATAAAAATCTACTTGGTGTTTCCGTGAATTCACCCGCTATTCTCACTTTGGCTTCAATAATGAATCGAATATCAAAAGGTATGCCGTTATTCATAAGCAACCTCTTCCTTTCAAGTCTGACTTGGTAAAGTTTCAAAATGACTATTTTGCTAAGAAAGGGAAATCTTTTTTCAATTGTTTTCAAAGTTTGTTCCATAATTAAAAAATAAAATAAAAAAATAAAAAATATCAACAAAATCAGTTGTTGTGGGAAACTGAAAAATCCGACTTTACTAGCCACGGTCCGTGGCTGCAAACGAATCGAGCCGAGCCGAGCTTTGATCGAACCGAGCCGAGTTTTAAATTTTTTTCTGACGAGCCGAGCCGAGCCGAGCTTTCTTACCGAACAAAAATCGTGTTCGAGCTCGTTAATAAATCGAGCCGCACACGAGCTGTTCGCGAACAACTCGAGCCGAGTCGAGCTCGAGCCGAGCTCAGTGTCATGAATAATTATATATTTTTAAATTATTTAAATAATATATTTGAATTATTTAAAATAAATATTTTAAAATAATCATTAAAAATTATATATTTTCAAATATATATAAAATTAATATTTTAATATATCAAAATTATTTAAAAAATTATTAATCTATAATATAATATGTAAATATTATAAAAAATAATTTAAAAATATATTTATTAATCGAGCTTAACGAGCCGAACCGAGCCGAACCGAGCTCGAGTCGATCTCGAGCCGAGCTCGAGCCGCACATGCCCAAGCTCGGCTCGAGCTCGTTTTCTTAACGCACAGATTTTCGAGCTCGAGCTCGAGCTCGAGTTCTTAACGAACCGAGCCGAACCGAGCCCTTAACGAGCCGAGCCGAGCTTTGTTCGCGAACAGCTCGGTTCGTTTACAGCCCTAGCCACGGATGTTGGAAAGTAAAACGCAGCGGAAGCGAAGTTTGGGAAAATATGATTATAGCGTTTTACGCATCTACGAGCATTAGATCTATTTAGGCATGCTAATTAATTAATTACTAAGATTAACAAGCAATTTAAATGTTATTTATTATTTATTAATTAAATATGTTGATTAATTAAAATATCCTAATCTAGATCCAAGATCATAGGATATTACCTTTTGAAGCGGTTGGTTATTTCCTTCTTGATCGCCTTGTATCTCTACCTTCAGATCTTCTAGAGTATGATCCGCCTTGAACCGGACGTTGTGTGGGCAACGAGCTACCGGAACTTGCTTGGACACCTTATGGGATCGGCCGAAACAACTTTGATATGTGATCACTATATTTTTCTTTGCTCTCTAGTATTTTATGAACACTCTTAGCAAATTAATTGTGTTATCTAAATTGTAGAATCAAAGACACAAGTCTAGATCTACAATTAAACACAAGAGGAAAAAATTGATCACACAATCTCACCAAGCATAAGTTAAATCGGCCAACCTCCCATGAGTCCTATTTATAGGCTCTTGGACTACTACTAGGGATCTAAAGGAGGATTATGGAAGGACTCCCAATTAATTCACCTTACCTTATTAGGACTCTTCCTAATATATGATGAATCAATTAATATCAACTTAGTCCACTAAAAAGTTGATATTGCACTTCCTACCAAAATCCCAAATTACGAAATTGGGCTCCTTATTAAATATATTATTTCCCGTGTTTAAGATATCGAATGTCCATTAATTAATTATAAGCTACTGACAGCTTTAATTAATTAATATCTTATCCAAGAGTAGTACCACTCGAACCTTATTATTATATCGGAATTAAATCCACCTGCAGGGTTTAATATAATAATCATTATCGAGCTCCTCAAGGGGACATCATCAACCCGCACGAGTCGGGACACGATTTCTAGTAATAATAATAATTGTAGTATAAACAATATTATTGCCCAAGATACGAGGCTTATTGAGTCGATCATTTTGACTCTCACCTATGGTAAATCAAAGCAATAATTATTATAAATACACAATTAAATATTATATACTTAGAATTAAGAAATAATAATTATCCGAGATTTACGTTCTTCTTACAAGTCGATGCAAGACACTATCTCACCTCGATCCTGTTCAACGTATGCAAATACGCTAATGTACGCTAATAGTCAAGACCAACTATTCTCAAGCATACACTACAACCCTTTATATAATTTGTCTAATAATTATATAGGTTGTGAACTATTATATTATTTTATAAGGCACCGATAATGTGATCTTCCGTGTGACACCAACACACCACATTATCTACAATATAAAATAATTAGACATTTCATTTGCATAACCATAACGTGAATTAATATGCAAAACATGTGATTAAATATAATTAATATAATTAATATCCTCATAGGTAGTAATAGGGAAATTAGGTAATACAAGCATAAAGTATGCTTTGCGGATACAATCCTAACAATCTCCCACTTATACTCAAAGCATGCTTTTAAGTATACTACTCTATTACATAGTCTCTCATTTCTACCACTTATACTCAAAGCAATGCTGCCATACACCGTAATCCCATTCCTTCCACATGCCTTTCAAAAACTTTTGAAGGTAGGCCTTTCGTGAAAGGGTCAGCAAGATTATCTTCCGATGCAACCCTGGCTACAACTACGTCTCCTTCCTTTACGAAGTGTCGTATGATGTGGTACTTGCGGTTGATATGTTTATTTGCTGTTGGGCTCGTGGTTCCCTCGAATTTGCGATCGCACCAAGATTATCACAATAGAGTGTAATACCCTCTGGCAAATCGGGAATCACATCTAAGTCCTGCAGGAAGTACTTGAGCCACACTGCCTCCTTGGCTGCCTCAGAGGCTGCCACGTACTCGGCTTCCATGGTAGAGTCCGAGATGCATTTCTGCTTCACACTCCTCCAACTAATGGCTCAACATCCAAGGCTATACACATAACCCGAAGTAGAATTGGACTTTTCTTTGTCCGATGAAAATCGAGTCGGTGTAACCCACCCAAGGTGTCGTCGATTGATATACAAGCATGTACTCCCTAGTCCTTCTCAGGTACTTGATTATGTGCTTGACAGCAATCCAGTGTCCTGGTCCTGGGTTCGACTGATATCTGGCAGCCATGCCCACGGCATGACAGATATCTGGTCTAGTGCAAAGCATAGCATACATGAGACTTCCCACAACGGATGCATAAGGGACCATCTTCATGTCATTTATCTCCTTTTGTGTCTTAGGACACATGTTCTTAGATAGTTGAATTCCATGTCTGTAAGGTAGAAAACCTTTCTTGGAATTCTCCATGCTAAACCGTCAAAGATCAGTATCGATATAGGATGCAGGATAAGCACAACATCCTCTTCTTCCGATCACGAAAGATCCTGATTCCAAGGATGTGTCCTGCTTCTCCTAGATCCTTCATATCGAACTGCTCAGATAGCTATACCCGTACGTCCGACAATTCCTTCACGTTGTTTCCAATCAGAAGGATATCGTCTACATACTGATCTGAGAAACACCAACACGTTTCCATCGCATTTCTTATACACACAACTCTCACTCGGACATTGGACGAATCCATATGACTGGACTACTTCGTCAAAACGAGTGTTCCAAGATCTAGATGCTTGCTTAAGTCCATAAATGGATTTCTTAAGTTTGCACACCAAGTGCTCTTCTCCTTTAGCAATGAATCCCTCTGCTTGGCGCATATAGATTTCCTTGTCTAGACTCCCATTCAAGAATGCGATCTTGACATCCATCTGCCAAATCTCCGGATCGAATGCGCAGCTATAGCTAAAAGAATCCGGATTGACTTAAGCATGGCTACCGGTGAAAAGGTTTCATCATAATCGATACCCTCTTTCTGAGTGTAACCTTTTGCAACAAGCCTTGCTTTGAAGGTTTCAACCTTCCCGTCACGTCCCTTCTTTCGCTTGTAGACCCATTTACTCCCAATGGCTTGTACACCATCAGGTAGCTCTACTTGCTCCCACACTTGATTGGAATCCATAGATCCCATTTCTGATTCCATTGCTTCTTGCCAGGAGTCAGCATCTTTATCTTGGATTGCCTCCTTATAGGTCCAGGGAACCGATTCATCTTCGTCTGGGATTGAGTCCGAAGACTTTCCCACGCCTATGAATCGTTCGGGCTGATGAACAACCCTCCCACTACGACGAGGCAAATCCTGAGTTGGTGTAAAAGTTTCAGAATCGATACGTGGTGCAGTGTTAGTTGGCGCTTGTACGATTGGTATAGTCGGAATCTCGCCCCTCAGCTCTTCCAATTATTTCGCTCATGGGCTTGTGACTAATCATATAATCCTCTTCCGTAAATCGGGCATTGGTGCTAACAATGACCTTCGATCTGAGGACTATAGAACAAGCCACCCTTCGTTCCCTTAGGATATCCCACAAACACTCGTATTGCATTTAGATGCCAACTTATCACTTCCTTATTCAGACATGTGCCGGAGTACCCCAAATCCGAACATGTCCTAGACGGGCTTACGCCCACTCCACGATTCGTGGGTGTTTTTGGAATCGATTTGAAGGCACCAAGTTTAGAATGTACGCCATTGTTTCTAAGGCGTATCCCCAAAACGAAATAGGTAAATCAATAACTCATCATTGATCTAACCATTTCTAAAAGAGTCCTATTCCTTCTTTCACCACACCATTTTGTTGTGGAGTTCCCACGGTGAGTGGGATGAAATCCCTCATTCGCCAAGAAATCCAAAAACTCTCCACTAAGGTATTCGCCACCACGATCAGATCGTAGTGACTTGATACTCTTCCCATGACGCTTCTCCGTTTCAGCCTTGAAGTCTCGAACTTGTCAAAAGCTTCGGACTTACGTTGCATCAAAAGATGTATCCATATCTCGAATAATCATCTATGAACGTGATGTAGTATTCGAAACCTACCCTAGCATGGATTTTCATTGGACCACATACATCCGTATGAACCAATTCTAACACATCCTGAGCACGGTTTCCCTTGGTTTTAAAAACCCTTTTGGTCATCTTACCTTCCAGACAGGATTCACAAATTGGAAATGACTCAACTTGGAGATCATCCAATGGGCCATCATCTACCAATCTTTGAATCCTTCTAAGGTTTACATGTCCTAACCGTAAATGCCACAGATATGTTTGGTTTATGCTTGAAGGTTCTTTTCTCTTTTTAGGTTTAGACAAAGAGTTAAGTGATTTATGCATAGGAGTTTGTGCAGTATTAACAATATATAGTCCATCATTAAAAGTACCTCTGCAAATATATTCACCGCTTCTTTTCTTAATAATGGCATCATCATCAAAAGAAACTGAATAACCATCGCATTTTAATTTAGAAACCGAAATTAAATTCATTCTAAAATCTGGTACTAATAATACATTATTCAGAACTAATAATTTATCATTAATCTTCAACTGCACGACTCCCACTGCAACAGCCATAAGCCTGGAATAATCGCCCCAGTTGATGGTAATCTCGCCCGCACTAAGCTGCTTGGTTACCTTTCTTAAGAGCAGGGCAGTCCGCTTTAAAATGTCCTTTCTGACCGCACTTGTAGCACTTTCCCTTTGGCTTTTTGTTCGCCTCGGGGTGAGGAGCCTTGCTTTTCACCTTGAGGGCTGCCACTTGCTTCTGGCCAACCTGCTTCTTCTTCTTTCCCCATTTGGGTTTGGAAGAAGTAGCACCGGTTGCCGCAAGAATCTGATGATAACCTTGTTTGAAGAGACCTTCAGCAGACTGAAGCTCTGTCAGAAGTTCCGCCAAACTATATGTCCTACGGTTCATATTGTAGTTGAGGCGGAACTGCTCAAAACTTCTAGGTAAGCTGCCTAAGATAATATCGACCTGCGTTTCCGCATCGATAGTAGCCCCCAATATGCTCAGTTCGTTCAAATGAGACATCATTTTTAGAACATGATCCCTTACTGGAGTCCCTTCAGACATTTGGGTTGTCATCAATACCCTCATAGCATTTTGTCTAGCCGCCCGGTTCTGATGACCAAACATCTCGGTGAGACTTTTCATCATTTTCGCGGCCGAACCCATCGTCGATGTCTTTTGCCAATACATTTGTCGGTGAAGCCAAATGTAACAACGAGCCATCTCATCGGACTTTTTCCATTTAGAATTCCGCCAACTCTTCGGGAGTGGCATCCGGTTCTGGTTCTAGAGGGCTCTCCTCGATTAAGACAAACTTATGCCCCTCGTGATCGGGACAATGTCAAGATTTCTTTTCCAATCGGCAAAGTTAGTGCCATCTAGTTTATTTTCTTTGAGAATAACAAATAGTGGATTGAAAGACATCTGAGAATAAAAATTAAAAAACATCCATCACATAATGCATAGCAAAATATATCGAAAAACCTCAAAAACACAATATATATGCTAGCAACCAACACCTCAAAAAATCCGCACATGCAAGCCACGATCGTGTGGACGTTTACACATACATTTTTCAAGTACAGTTTTACGTCTTTAATTTTACTATCTAGTCAAATTACGTTATGACAAGTAAAATTAATAGTTGGTTCCTCTTGGCCATGTATTAATTAACATAGACTCCGATGAGGAGCTTATTAATTAATACACCTAAGTGAACACCATAATTTAACATCCTTAAAATATTATCTTTTAAATAATAGTCCTACAGATGGAGAGGTCCTATCATAAAAAGTAATATTTACCTTATGTTATCGTTTTGAAATTTAAAACTAGTGAACCTATAATTAGCACATCCGATATGGAGGAAGACTCTAATGTCAACGCGCATGCTAATTACTTCACAATTTAAATTAATTATGGAGGCCAATTTGATTTTATTTAAAATAAAAATCAATTTAATCACTTAGTTATTTTAGTCTTAAGGTTTTTAATTTTCTCGTCCTAACATGCAAGGAAACATATCACGCATACATCCATACATGCCATACATCAAAACAATAAAAACCAAAATAAAGCATGGATAATTAAATTTATCCAATTATCATGGTCTTCTTCCTTGAGTTGAATCAGAAAATCTTCGACTCGATCTCTCCCATTGAATCAAGCATCTCGTCGCTTCTCCCTAGGGCCGTGGATTTTCAAAATTAAAATTTTACTTTTATGCAAAATTAATTACATAAAAAAATTTAATTTTTAAATCCCGACTTCAATGACGCAACGAACGGCAGCAGGACCGGACCAAAAATGGGCGGCCGGCCCGAACAATGGCCGGCCGGACCAGTGCCGCAGCGGCAGCGGCCGCTCGGCGCTTTCAGCGGCGACCTCTTCTGCTTTCAGCGGCCTACTCTTTCGGCCCGCCTTCTCGCCAGATCGGCGATCCGGTTACGCTCTATTTCTTCGTGATCCGTCTTTTCCGAATTCGATTACAATTTTATACGAAATAAAATACATCGAAATTACATCAAGATTACACGAAAAATAAAACCACCTAGAACTACCCAGGATTTTCTCACGGGAAAAACCATTACATGCCTCAAAAACGGGCCAAACCAACAATTGCATAATTAATAAAATAAATAAATAAATGCACCATTCATATAAACCATGATAATTGGATCATATCACCTGCAAGAACACATCTAGCAAAATATTCCAACATCAAAATATATGAATATTTAAATTGCTATCAATTAATCACTAAAATTAATTAAAATAGCAAAAGCCTAAAATCCGTCTCCGATACCAATTGTTGGAAAGTAAAACGCAGCGGAAGCGAAGTTTGGGAAAATATGATTATAGCGTTTTACGCATCTACGAGCATTAGATCTATTTAGGCATGTTAATTAATTAATTACTAAGATTAACAAGCAATTTAAATGTTATTTATTATTTATTAATTAAATATGTTGATTAATTAAAATATCCTAATCTAGATCCAAGATCATAGGATATTACCTTTTGAAGCGGTTGGTTATTTCCTTCTTGATCGCCTTGTATCTCTACCTTCAGATCTTCTAGAGTATGATCCGCCTTGAACCGGACGTTGTGTGGGCAACGAGCTACCGGAACTTGCTTGGACACCTTATGGGATCGGCCGAAACAACTTTGATATGTGATCACTATATTTTTCTTTGCTCTCTAGTATTTTATGAACACTCTTAGCAAATTAATTGTGTTATCTAAATTGTAGAATCAAAGACACAAGTCTAGATCTACAATTAAACACAAGAGGAAAAAATTGATCACACAATCTCACCAAGCATAAGTTAAATCGGCCAACCTCCCATGAGTCCTATTTATAGGCTCTTGGACTACTACTAGGGATCTAAAGGAGGATTATGGAAGGACTCCCAATTAATTCACCTTACCTTATTAGGACTCTTCCTAATATATGATGAATCAATTAATATCAACTTAGTCCACTAAAAAGTTGATATTGCACTTCCTACCAAAATCCCAAATTACGAAATTGGGCTCCTTATTAAATATATTATTTCCGTGTTTAAGATATCGAATGTCCATTAATTAATTATAAGCTCTTGTGACTTTAATTAATTAATATCTTATCCAAGAGTAGTACCACTCGAACCTTATTATTATATTGGAATTAAATCCACTGCGAGGGTTTAATATAATAATCATTATCGAGCTCCTCAAGGGGACATCATCAACCCGCACGAGTCGGGACACGATTTCTAGTAATAATAATAATTGTAGTATAAACAATATTATTGCCCAAGATACGAGGCTTATTGAGTCGATCATTTTGACTCTCACCTATGGTAAATCAAAGCAATAATTATTATAAATACACAATTAAATATTATATACTTAGAATTAAGAAATAATAATTATCCGAGATTTACGTTCTTCTTACGATCGATCTGAGGCACTATCTCACCTCGATCCTGTTCAACGTATGCAAATACGCTAATGTACGCTAATAGTCAAGACCAACTATTCTCAAGCATACACTACAACCCTTTATATAATTTGTCTAATAATTATATAGGTTGTGAACTATTATATTATTTTATAAGGCACCGATAATGTGATCTTCCGTGTGACACCAACACACCACATTATCTACAATATAAAATAATTAGACATTTCATTTGCATAACCATAACGTGAATTAATATGCAAAACATGTGATTAAATATAATTAATATAATTAATATCCTCATAGGTAGTAATAGGGAAATTAGGTAATACAAGCATAAAGTATGCTTTGCAGTATACAATCCTAACAACGGAGTACCGTTATCCGCCACTTGACCGGATAAACACAATGGAGTATTAATTCACAATATCCGGGTCCTTAAGAAGAACCTCTTCTACCTCAAAATATTTTAATTCTAAGTATGGTTTTAACCGTTGACCATTTACTTTGAAAATATTAGCATTTTTTGGATTTTCAATTTCTACAGCTCCGTGAGGATAGGCCGTACGAATAATAAATGGACCAGACCATCGTGAACGCAACTTGCCTGGAAATAATAACAAACGAGAGTTAAAAAGGAGGACTTTTTGACCAGGAGAAAAAGTTTTTCTCAAGATGTGTTTATCATGAAAAAATTTTATTTTGTCATTATATTTCCTTGCACAATCGTAAGCATCATTTCTGATTTCTTCTAATTCATTTAGTTGAAGTTTCCTATGAATTCCAGCCACGTCTAATGAAAAATTTAATCATTTTATGGCCCAGTATGCTCTATGTTCTAATTCAACAGGCAAATGACATGGTTTTCCAAAGACAAGCCTAAATGGAGACATTCCGATGGGAGTTTTAAAAGCAGTACGATAAGCCCACAATGCATCAAAGACCAATCTTTCCTTGTAGGATTAACAGTTTTTTCAAGAATATGTTTGATTTCTCTGTTTGAAATTTCAACTTGTCCACTTGTTTGAGGGTGATAAGGAGTAACAACTTTATGTGTAACACCATATTTTTTAAATAAATGATTCAAAAATTTATTATAAAAATATTTTCCTCCATCACTTATAATTGCTCGTGGTGTTCCAAATCTGGAAAAAATATTTTCTTTAAAAAATTTTACAACAACTTTGTGGTCATTTATTTTGCAAGCAATTGCTTCTACCCATTTTGAAACATAATCGACGGCCACAAGGATGTAAAGATTGCCAAAAGAAATTGGAAAAGGTCCCATAAAATCTATGCCCCAAACATCAAATATTTCAATAATTAAAATTGGGTTTAAAGGCATCAGATTTCTTTTAGAAATTCGACCTAATCTTTGACATTTATCACATGTGCTGCAATATGAATGTGTATCTTTGAAAAGTATTGGCCAATAAAAACCACATTGCAGAATTTTAGCAGTTGTTTTCTTTGAACTAAAATGACCTCCACATGCATGATCATGACAAAAGGCAATGATATTTTGTTGTTCATGTTCAGGCACACATCTCCTAATGATTTGATCAGGACAATATTTGAACAAATTTGGATCATCCCAAAAGAATCTTTTTACTTCATTTAAAAATTTTGTTTTATCTTGGTTATTCCAATGAGATGGCATGTTACCAGTGACAAGGTAATTGACAATGTCTGCATACCAAGGTATGTGAGAAACAGGCATGAGTTGTTCATCAGGGAAAGTTTCATTAATGGGAGGTTCTTTATCAGTAAAATTCACAATTAGCCTAGACAAATGATCAGCAACAACATTTTCAGAACCTTTTTTATCTCGAATTTCTAAGTCAAACTCTTGTAACAATAGAATCCAACAAATCAAGCGAGGTTTAGCCATCTTTCTTAGAAAGAAGATATTTTAATACAGCATGATCGGAGTAAATTATGACTTTCGAACCAATCAAGTAAGGTCGAAATTTGTCTAAGGCAAAAACAACTGCAAGCAATTCTTTTTCAGTCGTAGAGTAATTTAATTGGGCATCATTTAGAGTTCTGCTTGCATAATATATTACAGTTGACAATTTATTTTCTCTTTGACCCAATACTACACCGACGGCATAGTCAGATGCATCACACATTATTTCAAAAGGAAGATTCCAGTTTGGAGATTTGATGATAGGTGCAGAGCTCAACATAGATTTAAGTGTCTTAAAAGCTTTTTGGCGCCGTTGCCGGGGAGGCGCAAACGAAGTTTACGAAGACTGTCGTCACCAAGTTAGTTAAACTCTTCTACTAGTTATTTATTTACCTGTTTTTTTTTTACTATTATTATCTGTCTTTATTCATTTTAGATTGTATTAGTATAAATAATAGTTAGTAGTAGAATTTTTTTTTTTATCATAAAAAAATCTGAAAAATAATAAAAACTTATAATAATAAATATAAAAATATAATTATTAATAATAAAACTACTGTTCATTTTCGTAAAAATAATAATAAAAAAAATAAAAAAATCCAAAAATATATAAAAATATAAAAAAATCTGAAAAAATTTAAAAAAAAAATCAGAACTTATTTATTTTTATTTTAAAAAAGATCTGGACAATAAAAAAAATTCAGACTTTAAGGTAATATTTTTGTATTCTGGAATATTAATATTAAAAAAATCAAAACTTTTAATTTAAATTCGAAAAAATAAAAAAATAAAAAAAAATCTGGAATATATCTATAAACTATTTTTTATTTTAAAACTAAAATTGGAATATTATTTTCCATAATAAATAAAAATCTGAATTATTTATTTTATTTCAAAAAATAAAACCTGCTAGTTTTATTAAAAAAATTCATAAAATATCTAAAAAAAACAGATTAAAAACTAATAACTTAAATAATCTGGAATATATATAATAAACAAAATTCTGAACTTTGATTTCTTTTTAATAAAAACAGAATTTTTTTTAAAAAATAAATTAAAATATTTTAATAAAAAAGGGAAAATACTAAAAAAATTAAAAACCTGAAAATTTAAAAAAAAAAAATAGAAACGAAAATTGGTAATAAATAAAACTATTTTTATTGTTTGCAGAAATAAAATAAAAGTTTGTAATTTTTATTTTTTTTTAAAAAAAAATCTGAATTTGTTTTCCGTAAAAAAATAAATAATATATCTGGATATATATATATTTTTTTTTTCCGTAATTTTTTTTTGTAAAATTTAAAATAATTTATATCTTGTCTTTAGTTTAAATGGAATCTTGTAGTGGTAAATTTATATTGTGTTTTTAGTTGTTATTTTCTATTTACAGTATTTTTAGACATTTAGTTTAATTGCAATATTTCTCGTCGTATAATTTCCGTAGAACAATTAGTAAGTTTATTCATTTGGATTCTGTTACATCCTATAATATTAGTAATAATTATAATAATTATCATTGCTATTATTATTAATAATAAAAAATATAAAAAACTCAAAAAATAATTAAAACAATAAAATCCTTTAAAAGATTCAACAAGGGATTGATATTTTTCACTCACTACTTTGTTCGATTTGAATAAAGAAAAGCTAAATATCAATCTTATACAAACTGATTTTGAAAACCGACTGAATTTTGGCAAAAAGGCCTCTGTTGTACATGCTGAAGAAAGTTGGATTTTAAGTGCGACCGTTGTGACGCCTCCAACGATCTGGAAGTTCGATCGACTATCATAATTAATTTGGTTTGTATGCAAAGCTAAAAAATTTGAAATATTGGTGAATGTAAGTTTGACAACGAAATAATAAAGGTCGATTAACGAAAAGAAGATTGTCCTTAACTAAAATTGAAGTTCAACAAACAAAATCGATACCAAAAATGGACGAAATCGAAAATCGGAATAATCAAGTCGCAAAAGAGAAAACTTTAATCGGATATTTTTCTCCAGTGAGTGCTAATTCTCCTTCTTGCATAGTGTTGCCTACAACTAATGCAACTCATTTCGAACTTAAACCATCAATAATTCAACTTCTTCCATCTTTTCACGGTTTGGAAAGAGAAGATCCCTATATGCATGTCAAGGAATTTCTAGACATTTGTTCTACTTTCCGATTCCAAAATTTCTCTGATGAATCTGTCAAACTTAGACTATTTCCATTTTCTCTCAAAGATAAAGCAAAATTCTGGCTAAATTCTCTTCAAGCAAGAACAATTACTAGTTGGGACCAACTAGTGAATAAATTTCTCGTAAAATTTTTTCCAATGTCCAAAACTGATAGTCTTAGAAGAGAAATATCAGAATTTTTCCAAAAAGAAAATGAAGAATTTTATGAGTGTTGGGAAAGATTTAATGATTTAATCCTTAAGTGTCCCCATCATGGTTTTGAACTATGGCGTTTGGTAAAATATTTTTATGACGGTTTAACTCCAAACAATCGCCAATTAATCCAATCAATGCATGGTGGAAAATTTCTTCACCTTATTGGAGACGAAGCTTGGAATGCACTAGAAAATATGTCAATTAATTCACAACAATGGAATTCACTCGACTCTAGAGCCAAATCGATGCATACGACCCCAAAAAAAGGTGGAATTTACGAGGTTAAACAAGATATTGAAATAAAATCTACTATAGATGATTTAGTACGAAAAGTGGATGCGTTAGTCTTGAAGCAATCCATCCCCTCGTCAAACTCAAAAAATGAATTTTGCATTTCATGTGCGGAATCATTTCATTCATCTCAATCTTGTCCCTCTGGTCCACAAAATCAAGAAATTTTTAATGAAGAAGTCAATGTGTTACATTCATATAGAAAATCTTCGGACAGTCCATTTGCTCCAACTTATAATCCAGATTGGTGGAATCATCCAAATTTTTCCTGGAAGCAAAACATGCCTCCAATGAATAAAGGAGGACATCAAATGAACATGTCAAATCAACAAAATGTCCGTCCTAATCAATATCCTCCAAATACTTATCAGTATCCTTCTACAGTGCCAAAAAAACCATCTTTGGAAGATACGTTGCAACAATTCATGCAATCTACTCAACAAATGTTCCAATCAACTCAACAAGCTGTACAATCAAACTCACAGGCTATTTCTAAGCTTGAAACACAAATTGGTCAACTTGCAACAACTTTAGCTGAAAGAGAAAAGGGAAAATTTCCGAGTCAGTCCATCCTTAATCCTAAAGGACAATATGAAGTAAACTCTTCTAACACAGAAGTTCAATCCATAACTACCCTTAGAAGCAGAAAAGAAATACAAAAGCCTGACTATGATCCGGAACAAAAATCAAATGAACCACAAGTTTCAAAACCAAAAGCTTCTGAAGAAAAAGAAAAGCCTTACGTTCCAAAAGCTCCATTTCCTGAAAGACTTATTCCAAAGGATAAAAGTACGCAATACAAAGATATATTGGAAATATTTAAACAAATTCGAATAAATATTCCATTTCTTGATGCTATTAAACAAGTGCCTGCTTATTCTAAGTTTTTGAAAGATCTTTGCACTGTAAAAAGAAGAACAAATGTTCCAAGAAAGGCATTTTTAGTTGAACATGTTAGCTCAATAATCCAAAGTAAAACTCATGTTAAGTATAAAGTTCTTGGTAGTCCTACGATATCTTGTGTCATTGGAGATCACATCATTAAATGAGCCTTGCTTGATTTAGGAGCCAGTGTGAATTTATTACCATATTCTGTTTATACACAACTTGGATTAGGGGAGCTAAAATCAACATCTGTGATACTCCAACTAGCTGATAGATCTATAAAAGTACCTCGAGGAATCGTAGAGGATGTTCTGATTCAAGTAGATAAATTTTACTTTCCTGTTGATTTTATAGTCATAGACACTGAACCTGTTGAGAATACCAAAGATCAAATCCCTGTCATTTTAGAAAGGCCATTTTAGCTACTTCAAATGCATTAATTAACCGTAGAAATGGCATCATAAAATTTTCTTTTGGAAATATGACTGTTGAACTAAATATGTTTAACATTTCTCAACAACAAGATGATCATGATGATGTCTGTGAGGTAAATATGATAGAGAGTATGGGTCCTTACTTCTTTCCAAAAATAGATGATGATGATCTTTTTGAAAGCTGTCTTGCTCATTTTGGCTCAGATTTTGACATCGATAGTTCAATTAATGAAGTAAATTATGTACTAGAGTCTACACCATTATTGGATAATGATAAATGGAAAGCTAAAACTGAACCACTTGAGAGTCAAATGAATAAAGAAGTACCTATTGAAGATTCAAAGATAGAGCTCAATCCATTACCCGAATCTCTAAAATATGCATTTTTAGGACCATCAGAAACCCTGCCTGTCATCATAGCATCTGATTTAGATGATCAACGGGAAGATAAGTTAATCAATATTCTTAAACAACATAAAAAAGCAATAGACTGGACCATCTCCGATATTAAAGGTATTATTCCTTCTATATGGATGCATCGAATTCACCTTGAAGAAAATGCGAAAACTTCCCGAGAATTTCAAAGAAGACTAAATCCTAATTTGAAAGAAGTTGTAAGAGATGAAATAATCAAACTCTTAGATGTAGGGATCATCTACCCTATTTCTGATAGCTCTTAGGTCAGTCCTGTTCATATAGTTCCAAAGAAATCTGGCATAACTGTAATCACGAATGAAGAAAATGAACTTGTTCCAACCAGAATTCAAACTGGATGGAGAGTCTGTATTGATTACAGAAAATTAAACTCTATTACAAGAAAAGATCACTTTCCACTTCCTTTTATTGATCAAATGCTAGAAAGGTTATCCGGTTATGCTTATTATTGTTTTCTTGATGGATATTCCGGCTATAACCAAATTTTTATTGCTCCTGAAGATCAAGAAAAAACTACTTTTACCTGTCCTTTCGGCACTTTTGCTTACCGACGAATGCCATTTGGGTTGTGCAATGCACCTGTTACTTTTCAGAGGTGTATGATGAGCATTTTCTCTGACATGGTTGAGCGATTTTTAGAAATTTTTATGGATGATTTTTCTGTATTCGGGTCTAGCTTTGATGAATATTTACACCACTTAACCCAAGTATTGGTTGTGTAAGGAGAAGAATCTTATCCTAAACTGGGAAAAATATCATTTTATGGTTAAAAAAGGAATTGTCTTAGGACATGTGATTTCTGAAAAAGGAATTGAGGTGGATAAATCTAAAGTTGATTTAATATCCAGTCTTCCACCCCCACGAACGATTAAAGAAATTCGGTCATTCTTAGGCCATGCTGGTTTTTACCGTCGATTCATCAAAGATTTTAGCAAAATCTCAAGGCCATTATGTAATTTACTTTCAAAATACACACCTATCGTATTTGATGATCATCGGGGTTCAGGGTTCGGGGTTCGGGTTTCGGGGTTCGAAGTTAGCCGAAGAGGCCTTCGGCTCAAGAATGGCAAGGAAGGAAAATCTGTGAGTCTGCTGTAAATGTCGGATGTGACGCTGCTTGGCAAGATTCGCTATGCCACGTGCGTTCCAAGTCATGGTTGTGATCGACATAAACTAAACAGCGGGATCGGACAAAATCTTCAGGGACCCGTCAGAGGAGTTACTCCTCTTACGCGACATACCATATCGGGAAATCTTAAAGGGTGGGGCAATTTAGATCTCGGCCTATAAGAGATGAAAGAAGGGATCTTAGTGGCTTTGCGGCCACGAGGAGAAATAGAAGAAACACTCTCCGAAGATACTCTATATTTTGCACCAGGCAACTCAAGAGTAGGCATGACGAAAAGTGGGTGGGATTTGACAACTTGTGTTCCCATATTTGGGAGAGGGACCAAAGCGTCAGATGTGAAGATGTTGTCGGGCAACTCGAGTTGTGTCTTATTAAGGACACATTCAGTTTGAGAGAGAGCAGGAGTGAGGGATGTGGTCACCACTGGAGAAGAGGTGTAGGGGACGATCGCTAAGGGGTTGAGCGGAAAGGAAGAAGATGTACAAGGCTCGAGGGGCTCGGGGAAAATAGCAGAAGAGGTAGAAACTGCCTGGACCTGAGGAAGAGGGCGGCGAGAATAGCTCGGCTGGGGACAGGCCCGAAAAACCAAAACAGGAACAGCAGAGGACTCCTCATCACTGTCCTGTACGCTATCTTGGTCTCCTACAGGGACCAAGTCATCGATCCCAGCTAAATCTTCAATCTCCCTAGAGGGTGAGGAGATCGAAATAAAGTGAGAGTGGTGGGAGGGGAACACGACATTTTTAGGGAAAAATCCGGATTTCTTAAAAGAGGATCTCCCAACCACCTGCCAATCAGAATGCTCCTTAGGAATAGTGGGAGCAGCAGGGGCGGGCTGAGGGTGCACGAAGGGGGCCACAGTGGCATTGGGAGGAGGGGCAGTGGGGAGAGGAGCTGTAGAAGTGCCAGCTAGATGCTTCTTACGAAGCGGAGGGTAGGTCTCGTACTGTTGCCAGCAATATAGCAGCTCGAGACCTCGTGACTCACGTGAGAGCAATGAGAACAATACAGGGGTATCTTCTCGAAGGTCACACGCTGCGTAAAAGATTTTTGGTTTAGGGTTTTGGGTTTAGGGTTCTCAGGGTTTAGGGTTTAGGGTTTAGGGTTTAGGGTTCTCAGGGTTCTTAGGGTTCTTAGGGTTTTAGGGTTCAGGGTTCTCAGGGTTCTCAGGGTTTTAGGGTTTAGGGTTTAGGGTTTAGGGTTTTAGGGTTTAGGGTTTAGGGTTTAGGTTTCGGGGTTCGGGGTTTGGGGGTTCGGGGGTTCGGGGTTCGGGGTTTCGGGTTCGTGTTTCCGGGTTAGGGTTTAGGGTTTAGGGTTTAGGGTTTAGGGTTCAGGGTTTAGGGTTTAGGGTTTAGGGTTTAGGGTTTAGGGTTTAGGGTTTAGGGTTTAGGGTTTAGGGTTTAGGGTTTAGGTGTAGGGGACGATCGCTAAGGGGTTGAGCGGAAAGGAAGAAGATGTACAAGGCTCGAGGGGCTCGGGGAAAATAGCAGAAGAGGTAGAAACTGCCTGGACCTGAGGAAGAGGGCGGCGAGAATAGCTCGCCTGGGGACAGGCCCGAAAAACCAAAACAGGAACAGCAGAGGACTCCTCATCACTGTCCTGTACGCTATCTTGGTCTCCTACAGGGACCAAGTCATCGATCCCAGCTAAATCCTCAATCTCCCTAGAGGGTGAGGAGATCGAAATAAAGTGAGAGTGGTGGGAGGGGAACACGACATTTTTAGGGAAAAATCCGGATTTCTTAAAAGAGGATCTCCCAACCACCTGCCAATCAGAATGCTCCTTAGGAATAGTGGGAGCAGCAGGGGCGGGCTGAGGGTGCACGAGGGGGGCCACAGTGGCATTGGGAGGAGGGGCAGTGGGGAGAGGAGCTGTAGAAGTGCCAGCTAGATGCTTCTTACGAAGCGGAGGGTAGGTCTCGTACTGTTGCCAGCAATATAGCAGCTCGAGACCTCGTGACTCACGTGAGAGCAATGAGAACAATACAGGGGTATCTTCTCGAAGGTCACACGCTGCGTAAAGGAGGCCCCATTGGCGATGATTTCAATAGAAGGGGGCCTAGGAGCAAGCAGGTCGAGCTCCACACACACCCTGGCTACAGATAAGCGGGTGTGAGTGGCAGTGGGAGCATCAACCTGAATAGGGGTCTAGGGTGGAATAAATGGATCGGAAGACTGGGGAAGTGGACCCAAACGGGAGATACAGATGTCTCAGTTAGAGGGCTGAAACTAGGGGTCCACTTAACGACGCGAGAAGGACAACCCCCAATAACCCAACTAGAACCCAACCATAACTTCCTATAGTCAGCATCTACATCGAATTTAACCGCTAGGTGACAGAAATTAACCTATCTCCACGATAAATTCCCCCCCAAATTCATGTTCTTAAATGCCAGTGTCACTTCACGAGGGGAGGGGATAACATGAGAAAATTTAAAAATTAAAGTGCGATCCCAGGACCCGGCCAGTGTATCAATATCATAGGTAGAGAAAGAAACAGAAATTTTACCATCTACTGAGTTTAGGGCACCAAAAGGACATACCTTAGCTGCATCGAAGGTGAAGAATTTGGATGAGACTCCGGGAGTGACCGACGGGCCAGCTGGCTGCTTCAGCAAAAGAAACGGGAGGCTGAGGAGGTGTGGTCTGACTGCCACCAATAGCTGAACAAGGTCCTGGAATGGGGGTAGATATGGGGACCCTAGCAGAGGTCTTGGAATGCCGAAATCTACGGCCCAACCGAGGAGGAAAGTTGGGCCTAATGGTGGGAGGGGGCCCTAAAAGGGAAGGTAAAGTGGAAATGGGAGGATTAGTCTGGTAATGTGCGTTTTGTTTGAGGAGCTCATCGAAGGGGATCATAGGTGAGAATGAATTAGGATTATCAGGAGTGGAATCCGGAAAAACAGGGCGTTTTCTGGCCACTTTATCAGGAAGGGGGGTATAGGGGCCCCGGTAGATTTGGGATTTAACGAAAGAGCTGGAAAATTTAAATTGACAGAGGCCTTTTGAGTAATCAGTTGCTCGGAACTCGAATTTGCCATCAATTTTGCCATTTGACGACCGTAGTGTCCTGAATTACAATTCAAGGCTACTTTGAGAAGGATTAGCCCTAGAAATTGGGCATTTTTGAACGGGGCAAAATGGGGGGGAAGCTATATATGAAAACGCTCGTGTTGAACAGGGGAGTGATATAGTATACCCAATTTAAGGATTCGGGGAACAGATGCACCTCAATTTGCCGAGGAAGATTCGGAGCCCTAGAAATTGGGGGTTTTCCGAATAGCCAACGACAGCCGCTGGGATTGGTTGCAAAAGAAGTTCTCGACGAAAGGAAACGAATGGTGTAAGGTATACGATTCAATTTCACTGTAGGTGGCCGGAATTAACCGCGCAACGTCGCCAGAATTTGAGTTCGTCGACTAACCAGAAAATGAGATAGTCACCGGTGTATGGTGGGTGCAAACTGACCGACTTGACGAGGGGATTCTTTTTCCGGTGGACCGCGGTTGTGGTTTGGCCGGAGTTGGCCGGAGTTGGCCGGAATCGGGCGTTTACCGAACGAAGAAAAGTAGATCTAAATCGACGCCGGATGCCGGTGAGGAGCAATTACCGGCGGCGCCTAGAGGGTTACTAATCCGAATGATAAAAGGAACCTATTGCAAGTGGAGCGCCGTCGATTGGAGGCCAGACGACGTCGGAAACTTCAAAAGACTCGCCGGCGAAACAGTGTGCGAAATGAAGGTGAAAATCGGAATTTCCAGACAATCGTTCAAGGGGCAAACGATGTCAGAATTGGCTGAAATTTTGAGGGTAGATTAAGAAAAATGAGACGAACATTCTGGGATTTGCCGATACCAGAACGGATGCCGGACGCGCTGGAATAGTGACCAGCATATTGGGTGAAAAAAGTTGGCGAAAAATCGCCCAGAAAATTAGCTCCGCGGGATTTTTGGTTTAGGGTTTTGGTTTAGGGTTTAGGGTTTAGGGTTTAGGGTTCTCAGGGTTCTTAGGGTTCTTAGGGTTTTAGGGTTCAGGGTTCTCAGGGTTCTCAGGGTTTTAGGGTTTAGGGTTTAGGGTTTAGGGTTTTAGGGTTTAGGGTTTAGGGTTTAGGTTTCGGGGTTCGGGGTTTGGGGGTTCGGGGGTTCGGGGTTCGGGGTTTCGGGTTCGGGTTTCCGGGTTAGGGTGTAGGGTTCAGGGTTTAGGGTTTAGGGTTCAGGGTTTAGGGTTTAGGGTTTAGGGTTTAGGGTTTAGGGTTTAGGGTTTAGGGTTTAGGGTTTAGGGTTTAGGGTTTAGGGTTTAGGGTTTGGGGTTTAGGGTTTGGGGTTTGGGGTTTAGGGTTTGGGGTTTGGGGTTTATGGTTTAGGGTTTAGGGTTTAGGGTTTAGGGTTTAGGGTTTAGGGTTTAGGGTTCTCAGGGTTCTTAGGGTTCTTAGGGTTTAGGGTTTAGGGTTCTCAGAGTTCTTAGGGTTTAGGGTTTAGGGTTTAGGGTTTAGGGTTTAGGGTATAGGGTTTAGGGTTTAGGGTTCGAGTTCGTGGTTCGAGTTCAGGTTCGGGGTTCGTGGTTCGGGGTTCGTGGTTCGAGTTCGTGGTTCAGTGGTTCGGGGTTGTGTTTAGGGTTTAGGGTTTAGGGTTTAGGGTTTAGGGTTTAAGGTTTAGGGTTTAAGGTTTAGGGTTCAGGGTTCGTGGTTCGGGGTTCGAGTTCGGGGTTCGTGTTCGGGGTTCGAGTTCGTGGTTCTGTGGTTCAAGGTTGTGGTTCAAGGTTCTGGGTTTAGGGTTTAGGGTTTAGGGTTTAGGGTTTAGGGTTTAGGGTTTAGGGTTCGTGGTTTAGGAGTTCGAGTTCGGGGTTCGAGTTCGAGTTCGGGGTTGAGGTTTAGGGTTCGTGGTTCGTGGTTTAGGGTTTAGGGTTCGAGTTCGTGGTTTAGGGTTTATGGTTCTTGGTTTAGGGTTTAGGGTTTAGGGTTTAGGGTTTAGGGTTTAGGGTTTAGGGTTTAGGGTTTAGGGTTTAGGGTTTTTTTTATTATTTTTTTATTTTTTTAATTTTTTTTTAGGGTTTAGGGTTTAGGGTTTAGGATTTAGGGTTCAGGGTTTAGAGTTTAGGGTTTAGGGTTTAGGGTTTAGGGTTTAGGGTTTAGGGTTCATGGTTTAGGGTTTAGGGTTTAGGGTTTAGGGTTTAGGGTTTAGGGTTTAGGGTTTAGGGTTTTAGGGTTTAGGGTTTAGGGTTTAGGGTTTAGGGTTTAGGGTTTAGGGTTTAGGGTTTAGGGTTTAGGGTTTAGGGTTTAGGGTTTAGGGTTTAGGGTTCAGGGTTCGTGGTTCGTGGTTCGTGGTTCGGGGTTTAGGGTTTAGGGTTTAGGGTTTAGGGTTTAGGGTTTAGGGTCTGTGGTTCGTGGTTCAGTTCGAGTTCGTGGTTCGTGGTTCAGTGGTCTGTGGTTCGAGTTCTGTGGTTCAGGTTCTGTTCTGTGGTTCGAGTTCTGTGTTCGTGGTCTGTGGTCTGTGTTCGGTGGTTCGAGTTCTGTGGTTTAGGGTTTATGGTTCTTGGTTTAGGGTTTAGGGTTTAGGGTTTAGGGTTTAGGGTTCAGGGTTCGAGTTCGTGGTTTAGGGTTCGTGGTTTAGGGTTCGAGTTCTGTGTTCGGGTTCGTGGTTTTGTGGTTTAGGGTTTAGGGTTTAGGGTTTAGGGTTTAGGGTTCGTGGTTCGTGGTTGTGGTCTGTGGTTCAGGGTTTAGGGTTTAGGGTTTAGGGTTTAGGGTTCAGGGTTTAGGGTTTAGGGTTTTTTTTTTTTTTTTTTTTTTTGGAAGAAACGCCCTTAGGGCGGGGGGTTAGGCGGACCCACCAACCTGTAGATAATAAGAAGCGGACGAATACAAGCAGTCAGAATTCGGGTATTGACCAAAAATGGGCCAATGCCCGAACCTCAAAAGTTCTCAAGGAGTAATGCAATTAATTGCCCTAAACAGAACGGGCCAAAAATAATAAGAAAATGACAAATACAATTTGCACCACAAGTGTGGGCCAAGTAAATCAGGGCATAAAACGAAACCCAAAGAAAACAGTGAGGGATAACAAATAATAGAAAGCAGCACAAAAAATAATAGAGTCAACAAGAGGTGAGAGACGCAGCTGCTCCATCCGAGAAAGTGGTAGGAGGGAGGAGATAAAAATCCAACGTACTCCAATCGGGATGGGACGCCGGCGCAAATCCAAATCGAAAGCCACGAAGCCGCGAAGAGTGGCAAGTGGGAAGCCCGTCTGGAGATCCTGAACTACAATCCAACGAAGAAACCAGGTATCCTGAACCACCCGAGAGATGAGAGAGAGAAAAACCTGAGGTGATAGGAGACGATCGGGTAGTATGACTACGACACTGTAGTCCCAAAGTGGGTGTGGGACGATCAAACTGGGCCGTAGGCAACGCTTCCAACAGAAATCAACAAGCCAGAAACTAAAATACACACACACACATTTTTTTTTTTTGGAAGATGAAGTGGTCAGAAATGAACAGCTATCAGAAAACAGAGAGGGATAGCTGAAATGATTCCCCCGAGTAAGAATGGAAAGAACCCGACAACAAGTGAAAATAACGAGAATAGAAAGCCGGATAAGATAGAGGTCCGGAAGCAAAGAGCCAGTGGACCAGGCAGTAGAAGTCATACCTGGGGCTCAGTTTTTTTTTTTTTTTTTTAGGAAGTGGAGAGGTCAGAAATGAACAACTATCAGAAGCAGAGAGGGATAGCTGAAACGATTCCCCCGAATACGAGAGATGGGGAACCCGATAAAAAGTGAAAAAATAAAGGTAAAAGCAAACCGGATATGTCAGAAGTCCGGAAGCGAAGAGCCAGAGAGGCAGGCATGAGGTACCTGGGGCTCGAGAATATATATATATATAATTATTTTTTTTTTTTTTTTGGGAAAATGGAGAGGTCAGAAATGAACAGCTATCAGAAGCAGATAGGGATAGCTGAAATGATTCCCCCGAATAAGAGAGATGGGGAACCCGACAAGATGAGAAAAATAAAGAAAAAGACAAGCCGGATAAGACAAGAGTCCGGAAGCGAAGAGCCAGGGAAGCAGGCATGAGAGGCGTGCCTGGAGCTCGAGTATAAGTATTTTTTTTTTTTTTTTTTTTTTTTTTTTTTTGGAAATGGAGAGGTCAGAAATGAGCAACTATCAGAAGCAGAGAGGGATAGCTGAAAAGATTCCCCCGAGAAAGAGAGATGGGGAACCCGACAAAATGAGGAAAATAAAGGTAAAATCAAACCGGATAAGGCAAGAGTCCGGAAGCAAAGAGCCAGAGAAGCAGGCATGAGAAGGCCTACCTGGGGCTCGAGTATATATTTTTTTTTTTTTTTTTTTTTTTTTTTTTTTGGGGAAAAACAAATGCAATCAAAAGCGGAAGGAAAACAAATGCAATCAAAAGCGGAAGGAAGGATAACTCAACTGGTCCATCCGAATAAGAGAAAGAAGGTACGGAGAAGCAGTCTCCGGAGTAAGAGTCTGAAGTCCAAGGGCCGAAGAACCAAGCGTAGCTAAATGATCAGCCGGCTTGTTGCCCTCTCGATATATGTGCGAGACTCTGAAGTGGATGTCTCTGAGGATATGTCTGATACGAATCAAAGGGTGCTGGACCCGCCAAGAGCTCTGGCGGCCTGAGGAGAGGAGCGTCACCACTACAGCTGCATCCAGCTCAATCCAGATATGATCAGAAAGCTGAGAGGCTAATGAGAGGCCGATCTCAAGTGCCCGGACCTCCGCATCAAAGCTCGAGGAGGCCTGGAGGGACGAATGGAAAGCTATAATCAGCTCGCCCTGATGATCCCGGACCAGGCCCCCGCCGCCAGCAATCTGAGTATCTCTATCAAAACTCCCGTCAGTGTTCAGCTTGACCCATGGAGACTCGGGTCTACACCAAACAACGGGTATAGGACGACGGATCCGGACAGGGGACCGAGGGGAACGAACGAACCGGGGAGGGGGAGAGCAACCTGTCCAAGAAACATCAGTAAAAAGCCCCGCCGAGGCAAGGAGTAATAGATGGCGCTCCACCTGCACAATAATATGGGAAGATAAAAACGTCAGTCCCCTATGCTTTACACTATTCCTTTCCGTCCATATGAACCAGAGGATCAGACAAGGAATAATGAAAGCTGCGTGCCTATGGTGTGTGCCACGTGCGAAGAAACTCAGGAGCACAAAAATATCATCAGTGGAGGGTGGGTATATATGGATCCACGCGCTGAAGTAGTCCCACACGTCACGAGCCACGGCGGACTCCAAGAATAAATGCGCAATCGTCTCCGAGTGGTAGGCTCCGGAGGAACCACAGCAGGAGCACCTAGAGGCAATGGAAATGCCCCGCGTCTGTAAAATCGAATCCAGGGGAAGACGGTGCAAAAGAAGACGCCAAATGAAAACAGATATGGTGGGGGAAAGAAGGTCCGTCCAGATGGCACCCAGGATAAAATTAGACTGATCTCTCAATCTGATATGATCCCAGGCCGAGGTCAAGGAGAACCTACCCGAAGAGGTAAGCTTCCAGCACATGCAATCCGTATCCGCCTCAGAGATAGGGACACTGGCAATCTCATGAATCAAAACCGGGTCAAGACCCAACTCATCGACAACAACGGTCTGCAACCTATCGAGATCCCATCTACCATCCGTCCAAAGCTCCCTAACCCGAAGGTGAGGGCGGAGGGGGGTCTCAGTGACTAAGGCAAGGGGTCTATCACCAAACCAGTGGTCGTCCCAAAAACTAACCTCGCCCCCCCTACTACCTAAAGTCCAGAAAATATGGTCCTGAGCACGAATGCCGACCCGACGGAGGCGCTGCCAAGGGTGGCTAGCATGGACAGTCAAAATCGCGCGCATAGGCGTGTGGAGACCCGCAAAACAGTTTTTGCGGATCATGAACTGAGCCCAGAGTGACTTGCCCTCACGGAGCCGCCACCAAAGCTTATAACTGAAAGCATCAACTAAGTCGGACAGCCTACGAATACCCAGACCGCCCTCAGAGATAGGCCGACAGCAGGACTGCCAGCGGACCCAATGCATCTTCCTCGAAGCCCCTACAGACCCCCAGAAATATCTAGCCATAACCTGTTCCAGTTCACGAATGACACTGGAGTAGGGGTCTATAACCTGTAAGAGGTGGAGAGGAATAGTAGAGAGGGTGCTCTTAATCAGAGCAAGGCGCCCGCCAAAAGAAAGGTGACGGTGGGACCATCCAGAAATCCTATCCAACATCCGCTGCTTGACCAGCGCAAAATGTTGCCTCTTGCGAAACCCCTTATAAATAGGGACGCCAAGGTACGTGAAAGGGAGGTCGTCACGTCTGAAACCGGTGAGATCATGCACAAGCTGATGCCAGCGGGGAATATGCTTGGGGGCGAGAATGAAGGTACTCTTCTGGATGCTGACCAGCTGGCCAGACACAAGGGAGTAGTGATCCAGAAGACTCATGAGACGTACCAAGCCATCGTCCACAGCACGGGTGAAAATGATGATGTCGTCAGCATACGACAGATGGGATATGGTGGGCGGGCGCCCGGCAGTCCTATACCTCATAATGGGGTGGTCGGAGATAAACTTATCCAAACACCGAGACAGGTAGTCAGCGGCAAGGACAAAGAGAGACGGGGAAAGGGGGTCACCCTGACGAAGGCCCCTGGAGGAACTGAAGTACCCTGCAGGGCCCCCGTTGATCAGGATAGTGAAAGTACAGTGCTCGATACAGCAGCGAACAAATGCAATCCACCGAGAAGGGAAACCCATCCTAACGAGGACATGGTGAAGGAAATCCCAGCTGACCCGATCGTACGCCTTAGCCATGTCCAGCTTGAGTGCGAGATTCGGGACATCACTGACATCGGATACATGGATGTCGTGAATCAACTCCTGAGCGAGAAGGATATTGTCAGAGATGACTCTACCCTGAACGAAGCCGCTCTGATTAGGGGAGATGATAAGCGGAAGAACAGAGGCTAGCCGAGCATTAAGGATTTTCGATATGATCTTATTGGTCACATTACACAGGCTGATGGGCCGGAAATCTGACCAAGAGCTCGGGAGAGGCTTCTTAGGGATAAGGACGATCGTAGTAGCAGTGAAGGCAGGAGGCATGGGGTGGCCATCAAAGAAGTCAAAGACCGCACTCTCCACGTCCTCATGGATAAGATCCCAGCAATGCTGGAAGAAAAGGGAAGAGAACCCATCAGGTCCGGAGACACTATAGGGGTCAATATCAAACACGGCATCTCTAATCTCCTGACAGGTCGGTACAGCACATAGACCGTCAGTGTCAAAAGATGCAGGGATGCTCGGAAAACAGGTGACATCGGGGAGGCGAGAGGCCGCGCTATCGGCGATGCGAGATCGTGGAAGAAATTCACAGCTGAGGACTGAATGTCCGACTCCTGGGTTAGAGTGACCCCATCATCGTCGATGCTGTGAATGTGCGACTGACTGCGCTTCTGCTTCACAAAACCCTGGAAGAAGCGGGTATTGCGCTCACCCTCGACGACCCACCGGATAGCAGCTTTCTGCTTCCAGAAGTCCTCCTCCATATTAAGGCGAAGCTGGTACTCAGCACGGCAACGGTGCATCGCCGTCCTATTAGCTGGAGACTGGTCCAGATCATAGGCCCGCTCAGAATCGGCCGCGGCTGCGAGAGCCTCATCCGGCCGATGGAGATTGCCAAAGACTTCCCAATTCCTTTGTTTGATCTGCGTTTCGCCCTTAGGAGTTTGGCTGCGAGTTACGCATGCCAACCAACCCGGTAGGGGGAGCCCAGACGTCACGAACAGTGTCAAGAAAAGTATGGTGGCGAATCCACATACTCTGAAAGCGGAAGTAAGATTTGCGAGTAGCCGTGGAGAAACGGCACTGCATAAGAAGGGGGGTGTGATCGGACGTGAAGCGAGGTAAGTGAGAGACAGTGGAAACTGCAAACACGTCAGACCAGGCTTCATTAAGCAAAGAGCGATCAAGTCTCTCCTTAAGTCCGGCCCAGAAATAAGTGAAAGTGGACCCATCACACCCGGCATCAATCAACTCGCAGTCAGCGATAGCCTCAGCGAAATCTAGAATCTCAGTGGAGCGGTCGGTAGAACTACCCTCACGCTCAGAATCATGGAGAAAGATATTAAAATCTCCACTGACGAGCCAGGGTAACCCATCCATGTCAGAAGAAATCTCACGGAGGGTATCCCAAAGCGGATAGCGTCAGTGCGTTCAGTGCTGGCGTAGACATAAGTCACAAAAATCGGCTGAGGAAGCATCGAGGACGATAACTTCAGGTGGAGAGCCTGATCAGTATCAAGTAAAACCTGGTACTGAAAGTGGGGGCCGCAGAAAAACCAGATCTTGTCAGATCGGTTGTGAAAGCCAGAAGAAAAACCTAAGGTACGGATGAAGAAATCAAAGTTAGCCGAAGAGGCCTTCGGCTCAAGAATGGCGAAGAAGGAGAATCTATGAGTATGCTGCAAATGACGGATGTGGCGCTGCTTGGCAGTATTCGCTATGCCACGAGCGTTCCAAGTCATGGTTGTAATCGACATAAACTAAACAGCGGGATCGGATAGAATCTTAAGGGACCCATCGGAGGAGTTACTCCTCTTACGCGACAAATCGTATCGCGATTTCTTACCTAAAGGGTGGGGCGATTTAGATCGCGGCCTAGAAGAGATGAAAGAAGGGGACTTCGTGGCTTTGCGGCCACGAGGAGCTACAGAAGAAACACTCTCCGAAGAGACTCTATATTTTGCACCAGGCAACTCAAGAGTAGGCATGACGAAAAGCGGGTGGGATTGGACAACATGCTTACCCGCACTAGGAAGAGGGACCAAAGCGTCCGATGTGAAGCTGTTTTCGGGCAGCTCGAGTTGTGTCTTATTAAGGACACAATCAGTTTGAGAGAGAGCAGGAGCGTGGGATGTGCTCACCACTGGAGGAGAAGTGTAGGGAACGATCGCTAGGGGGTTGAGCGGAGAGGAGGAAGCCGTACAAGGCTCGAGGGTCCCGGGGAAAGTAGCGGAAGAGGCAGAGACTGCCTGGACCTGAGGAAGAGGGCAGCGAGAAGAGCTCGCCTGGGGACGGGCCCGAAAGATCAAAACAGGCACAGCAGATGACTCCTCATCGCTGTCCTGTACGCTATCTTGGTCCCCTACAGTGACCAAGTCATCGAGCCCAGCTAAATCCTCAATCTCCCTAGAGGGGGAGGAGATGGAGATAAAGTGAGAGTGTTTGGAGGGGAACACGACATTTTTAGGAAAGAAACCAGATTGCTTGAAAGAGGATCTCCCAACCACCTGCCAATCGGAATGCTCCTTATTAAGCGAGGGAGCAGCAGGGGCGGGCTGAGGATGCACGCGGGGAGCCGCGGCAGGCTGAGTAGGAGGGGCAGAGGGGGGAGGGGCTGCAGAGGTGGCAGCTGGATGCTTCTTACGAAGCGGAGGGGCAGGTCTCGTACTGTTACCAGCAATATAACAGGTCGAGACCTCGTGACCCACGTGAGAGCAGTGAGAGCAATACAAGGGTATTTTCTCATAGGTCACACGTTGCATAAAGGAGGCCCCATTGGTGATGATTTCAATAGAAGGGGGCCTAGGAGCAAGCAGGTCGAGCTCAACACACACCCGGGCTACAGATAAGCGGGTGTGGGTGGCAGTGGGAGCATCAACCTGAATAGGGGTGCCAACAGATTTGGCAATCGTATATAGGGCTCTAGGGTGGAATAAATGTATCGGAAGACCAGGGAAGTGGACCCAGACGGGGGATACAGATGTCTCAGTCAGAGGGCTGAAACTAGGGGTCCACTTAAAGACGCGAGAAGGACAACCCCCAATAACCCAACTAGAACCCAACCATAACTTCCTATAGTCAGCATCTACATCGAATTTAACTGCTAGGTGACAGAAATTAACCCAGCTCCACGAGAATTTCCCCCCCAAATTCATGTTCTTAAATGCCAGTGTCACATCACGGGGGGAGGGGATAGCATGAGAAAATTTAAAAATTAAAGTGCGATCCCAGGACCCGGCCAGGGTATCAATATCAGCAGTAGAGAAAGAAACAGAAATTTTACCATCTACTGAGTTTAGGGTGCCAAGAGGACATACCTTAGCTGCATCGAAGGTGTAGAATTTGGATGAAGCTCCTGGAGTGGCCGATTGACCAGCTGGCTGCTTGACCGCTTCAGCAAAAGAAACGGGAGGCTGAGGAGGTGTGGCCTGGCTGCCACCGATAGCTGAAGAAGGACCTGGAACGGTGGTAGAAACGGGGACCCTAGAAGAGGTCTTCGAATGCCGAGATCTGCGGCCCGAACGAGGGGGAAAGAAGGGCCTAACGGTGGGAGGAGGCCCTAATAGGGAAGGTAAAGTGGAAATGGGAGGATTAGTCTGGAAATGAGCGTTATGCTTGAGGAGCTCATCAAAGGGGATCATAGGTGAGAATGAGGTAGGATTATTAGGAGTGGAATCCGGAAAAACAGGTTGTTTTCCAGCCGCTTTATCAGGAAGGGGGGGTATAGGGGCCCCGGAAGATTTGGGATTAATTGAAAGAGATGGAAAATTTAAATTGACAGAGGGCTTTTGAGTAATCAGTTGCCCGGAGCTCGAATTTGTCGTCAATTTTGCCATTTGACGACCGGAGTGGCCTGAATTACAATTCAAGGCTACTAAGGGAGGGATGTGCCTTAGAAATTGGGCATTTTTGAACGGGGCCAAATTGGGGGGGAAGCTATATATGAAAACGCTCGTATTGAAGAGGGGAGTGAGATAGAGTACCCAATTTAACGGTTCGGAAGGCGGATGCACCTGAATTTGCCGAGGAAGATTCGGAACCACTCGAAATTGGGGGTTTTCCGAATAGGCAACGACAACTGCTGGGAATGGATGCAAAAGAAGCGTCCTGACGAGAGGAATCGAATGATGTAAGGTAGACGAAATAATTTGACCGGAGGTGGCCGGAATTAACCGCGCAAGATCGCCGGAAATGGAGGTCGTCGGCTGGCCGGAAAATGAAAAGGTCACCGGTCGAGGGTGGGTGCAAACTGACCGACTTGACGAGGGGAAGCTATTTTCGGTGGTCCGCGATCGTGAAATGGCCGGAGGTGGCCGGAATCTGGCGTTGACCGAATGAAGAAAAGTAGATCTGAAACGCCACCGGTCGCCGTTGAGGAGGAATTGCCGGCGGCGCCTAGGGGGCTTCTGGTTGGAATGATAACAGGAGTCGATTGCAAGTGGAGCGCCGTCGATTAGATCTTACGGCCAATGTGGAAATCATTTGAACACATGGCTGCTGTGTGCGAAATGAAGGTGAAAAACGGAATTTGCAGACGATCGTTCAAGGGGCAAACGATGTCGGAATTGGTTTAGGGTTTAGGGTTTAGGGTTTAGGGTTTAGGGTTTAGGGTTTAGGGTTTAGGGTTTAGGGTTTAGGGTTTAGGGTTTAGGGTTTAGGGTTTAGGGTTTAGGGTTTAGGGTTTAGGGTTTAGGGTTGTGGGTTTCGGGTTTTGGGTTGCGGGTTTAGGGTTCGGGGTTCTGGGTTTAGGGTTTAGGGTTTAGGGTTTAGGGTTTAGGGTTTAGGGTTTAGGGTTTAGGGTTTAGGGTTTAGGGTTTGGGGTTTAGGGTTTGGGGTTTGGGGTTTGGGGTTTAGGGTTTAGGGTTTAGGGTTTAGGGTTTAGGGTTCAGGGTTTAGGGTTTAGGGTTTAGGGTTTAGGGTTTAGGGTTTAGGGTTTAGGGTTTAGGGTTTAGGGTTTAGGGTTTAGGGTTTAGGGTTTAGGGTTTAGGGTTTAGGGTTTAGGGTTTAGGGTTTAGGGTTTAGGGTTTAGGGTTTAGGGTTTAGGGTTTAGGGTTTAGGGTTTAGGGTTTGGGGTTTAGGGTTTGGGGTTTGGGGTTTGGGGTTTAGGGTTTAGGGTTTAGGGTTTAGGGTTTAGGGTTTAGGGTTTAGGGTTTAGGGTTTAGGGTTTAGGGTTTAGGGTTTAGGGTTTAGGGTTCAGGGTTCGAGTTCGGGGTTCGGGGTTCGAGTTCGAGTTGAGTTCGGGAGTTGAGGTTTAGGAGTTTAGGGTTTAGGGTTTAGGGTTTAGGGTTTAGGAGTTTAGGAGTTTAGGGTTTAGGAGTTTAGGGTTTAGGGTTTAGGGTTTAGGGTTTAGGGTTTAGGGTTCGGGGTTTAGGGTTCGGGGTTTAGGGTTTAGGGTTTAGGGTTTAGGGTTTAGGGTTTAGGAGTTCGGGGTTTAGGGTTTAGGGTTCGGGGTTTAGGGTTTAGGGTTTGGGGTTCGGGTTTAGGGTTTAGGGTTTAGGGTTTAGGGTTTAGGGTTTAGGGTTTAGGGTTTAGGGTTTAGGGTTTAGGGTTTAGGGTTTAGGGTTTAGGGTTTTAGGGTTTAGGGTTCAGGGTTTAGGGTTTAGGGTTCAGGGTTCAGGGTTTAGGGTTCAGGGTTTAGGGTTTAGGGTTTAGGGTTTAGGGTTTAGGGTTTAGGGTTTAGGGTTTAGGGTTTAGGGTTTAGGGTTTAGGGTTTAGGGTTTTAGGGTTTAGGGTTTAGGGTTTAGGGTTTAGGGTTTAGGGTTTAGGGTTGTGGGGTTTGGGTTTAGGGTTTAGGGTTTAGGGTTTTTAGGGTTTAGGGTTTAGGGTTCAGGGTTCAGGGTTTAGGGTTTAGGGTTCAGGGTTCAGGGTTCACGGTTTAGGGTTTAGGGTTTAGGGTTTAGGGTTTAGGGTTTAGGGTTTAGGGTTTAGGGTTTAGGGTTTAGGGTTTAGGGTTTAGGGTTTAGGGTTCTGGGTTTAGGGTTTAGGGTTTAGGGTTTAGGGTTTAGGGTTTAGGGTTTAGGGTTTAGGGTTTAGGGTTTAGGGTTTAGGGTTTAGGGTTTAGGGTTTAGGGTTTAGGGTTTAGGGTTTAGGGTTGGAAGAAACGCCCTTAGGGCGGGGGGTTAGGCGGACCCACCAACCTGTAGATAATAAGAAGCGGACGAATACTGGCGGTCGAGTCGGGTATTGACCAAAAATGGGCCAAAACCCGAACCCCAAAAGTTCTCAAGTAATGCGATTAATTGCCCTAAGCAGAGCAGGCGAAAAGAAATAAGAAAATGACAAATACAATTTGCACCACAAGTGTGGGCCAAGTAAATCGGGGCATAAGCGAAACCCAGAAAAGCAGTGAGGATAACAAATAATAGAAAGCGGCACAAAATAATAGAGTAAACAAGAGGTGAGAGGCATTGCTCCATCAGAAAGTGGTAGGAGGGAGGAGATAAAAATCAGCGTACTCAATCGGGATGGGATGCGCGCAAATCCAAATCGAAAGCCGAAGCGGCGAAGAGTGGCAAGTGGGAAGCCGTCTGGAGATCTGAACTACAATCAGCGAAGAAACCAGGTATCCTGAACCACCCGAGAGATGAGAGAGAGAAAAACCTGAGGTGATAGGAGACGATCGGGAAGTATGACTACGACACTGTAGTCCCAAAGTGGGTGTGGGACGATCAAACTGGGCCGCAGGCAACGCTTCCAACAGAAATCAACAAGCCAGAAACTAAAACACACACACACACACACCTTTTTTTTTTTTTTTTTTTTTGGAAGATGAAGTGGTCAGAAATGAACAGCTATCAGAAAACAAAGAGGGATAGCTGAAATGATTCCCCCGAGTAAGAATGGTAGGAACCCGACAACAAGTGAAAATAACGAGAATAGAAAGCCGGATAAGACAGAGGTCCGGAAGCAAAGAGCCAGTGGACCAGGCAGTAGAAGTCATACCTGTGGAGAGGTCATAAATGAACAACTATCAGAAGCAGAGAGGGATAGCTGAAACGATTCCCCCGAATACGAGAGATGGGGAACCCGATAAAAAGTGAAAAAATAAAGGTAAAAGCAAACCGGATATGTCAGAAGTCCGGAAGCGAAGAGCCAGAGAGGCAGGCATGAGGTACCTGGGGCTCGAGAATATATATATAATTATTATTATTATTATTTTTTTTTTTTTTTTTTTTTTTTTTGGAAAATGGAGAGGTCAGAAATGAACAGCTATCAGAAGCAGATAGGGATAGCTAAAATGATTCCCCCGAATAAGAGAGATGGGGAACCCGACAAGATGAAAAAAATAAAGGAAAAGGCAAGCCGGATAAGACAAGGGTCCGGAAGCGAAGAGCCAGGGAAGCAGACATGAGAGGCGTGCCTGGAGCTCGAGTATAAGTATATAATAATTTTTTTTTTTTTTTTTTGAAATGGAGGGGTCGAAATGAGCAACTATCGAAGCCCAGAGAGGATAGTGAAAAGATTCCCAGAAAGAGAGATGGGAACCAGACAAAATGAGGAAAATAAAGGTAAAATCAAGCCGGATAAAGGCAAGAGTCCGAAGCGAAGAGCAGAAGCGAGGCATGAGAAGGCTACACAGGCGCAGTATATAATAAATGTTTTTTTTTTTTTTTTTTTTTTGGGAAAACAAATGCAATCAAAGCGGAAGGAAAACAAATGCAATCAAAAGCGGAAGGAAGGATAACTCAAGTAGTCCATCCGAATAAGAGAAAGAAGGTACGGAGAAGCTTGATCTCGGAGTAAGAGTCTGAAGTCCAAGGGCCGAAGAACCAAGCGTAGCTAAATGATCAGCCGGCTTGTTGCCCTCTCGATATATGTGCGAGACTACGAAGTGGATGTCTACGAGGATATGTACGTCTGAATCAAAGGGTGCTGGACCCGCCAAGAGCTCTGGCGGCCTGAGGAGAGGAGCGTCACCACTACAGCTGCATCCAGCTCAATCCAAATATGATCAGAAAGCTGAGAGGCTAATGAGAGGCCGATCTCAAGTGCCCGGACCTCCGCATCAAAGCTCGAGGAGGCCTGGAGGGACGAATGGAAAGCCATAATCAGCTCGCCCTGATGGTCCCGGACCAGGCCCCCGCCGCCAGCAATCTGAGTATCTCTATCAAAACTCCCGTCAGTGTTTAGCTTGACCCATGGAGACTCGGGTCTACACCAAACAACGGGTATAGGTCGTCGGATCCGGACAGGGGACCGAGGGGAGCGAACGAACCGGGGAGGGGGAGAGCAACCTGTCCAAGAAACATCAGTAAAAAGCCCCGCCGAGGCAAGGAGTAAAAGATGGCGCTCCACCTGCACAATAATATGGGAAGATAAAAACGTCAGTCCCCTATGCTTTACACTATTCCTTTCCGTCCATATGAACCAGAGGATCAGACAAGGAATAATGAAAGCTGCGTGCCTAAGGTGTGTGCCACGTGAGAGCAGGTCGAGACCTCGTGACCCACGTGAGAGCAGTGAGAGCAATACAAGGGTATTTTCTCATAGGTCACACGTTGCATAAAGGAGGCCCCATTGGCGATGATTTCAATAGAAGGGGGCCTAGGAGCAAGCAGGTCGAGCTCAACACACACCCGGGCTACAGATAAGCGGGTGTGGGTGGCGTGGGAACATCAACACTGAATAGGGGTGCCAATAGATTTGGCAATCGTATATAGGAGCTCTAGGAGTGGAATAAATGTATCGGAAGACCGGGAAGTGGACCCGAGGCAGGGATACGGATGTCTCGGTCAGAGGAAAAACAAGGGGTCCACTTAAAGACGCGAGAAGGACAACCCCAATAACTTGACTAGAACCCAACCATAACTTCCTATAGTCAGCATCTACATCGAATTTAACGGCTAGGTGTGAAATTAACTTGACTCACGAAATTTCCCCCAATTCATGTTCTTAAATGCAGTGTCACTTCACGGGGAGGGGATAGCATGAGA
>CM065809.1:195042000-195057000 GCA_033398695.1 Orobanche coerulescens
CGAAGCGAGAGAGGATAGTGAAAAGATTCCCAGAAGAGAGATGGGAACCAGGCAAAATGAGGAAAATAAAGGTAAAATCAAGCCGGATAAAGCGAAGTCCAGGCGAAGAGCGAGAAGCGAGGCATGAGAAGGCCTACACAGGCGCAGTATATAATAAATGTTTTTTTTTTTTTTTTTTTTTTTTGGAGAAAACAAATGCGATCAAAAGCGGAAGGAAAACAATCACGATCAAAAGCGGAAGGAAGGATAACTCAGTGGTCCATCGAATAAGAGAAAGAAGGTACGGAGACGATCTCGGAGTAAATCCGAAGTCAAGGCCGAAGAGCAGCGTAGCTAAATGATCGGCCGGCTTGTTGCCCTCTCGATATATGTGCGAGACTGCGAAGTGGATGTCTACGAGGATATATACGTCTGAATCAAAGTCTTGGACCCGCGAAACTCTGGCGGCTTTGAGGAAGGCGTCACCACTACAGTGCATCGGCTCAATCGAATATGATCGAGAAAAGGCAGAGGCTAATGAGAGCCCGATCTCAAGTGCCGGACCTCGCATCAAAGCTCGAGGAGGCACGGAGGGGCGAATGGAAAGCCATGTCGGCTCGCCACTGATGGTCCGGACGAGCCCCGCCGGCAATCTGAGTATCTCTATCAAAACTCCGTCGGTGTTTAGCTTGACCCATGGAGACTCGGGTCTACACCAAACAACGGGTATAGGTCGTCGGATCGGACGAGGGGACCAGGAAGCGAAGCGAACCGGGGAGGAGAGCAACATCGAAACATCGATAAAAAGCCCGTAGAGGCAAGGAGTAAAGATGGCGCTCCACACTGCACAATAATATGGGAAGATAAAAGCGTCAGTCCCCATGCTTTACACTATTCCTTTAGTCCATATGAACCGGAGGATCGGACAAGGAATAATGAAGGCTGCGTGCCTAAGGTGTGTGCCACGTGCGAAGAAACTCGGGAGCACAAAAATATCATCGGTGGAGGGTGGGTATATGGATCAGCGCGGCTGAAGTAGTCCCACACGTCACGAGCCACGGCGGACTCCAAGAATAAATGCGCAATCGTCTCAGTGGTAGGCTCGGAGGAACCACGTGAGGAGCACCTAGAAGCAATGGAAATGCCCAGCGTCTGTAAATCGAATCGAGGAAGGCGGTGCAAAAGAAGGCGCCAAATGAAAGCAGATATGGTGGGGAAAGAAGGTCAGTCGAGATGGCACGAGGATAAAGTAGGCCCGATCTCTCAATCGATATGGTCGGGCCGTGGTCGGAGAACTACCCGAAGAGGTAAGCTTCCGGCCACATGCGATCCGTATCCGCCTCGGAGATAGGGACACGGCAATCTCATGAATCAAAGCGGGTCAAGACCCGACTCGCCGACAACAACGGTGCAACCTATCGAGATCCCATCTACCATCCGTCAGCTCCCTAACCAGAAGGTGAGGCGGAGAAGTCTCGGTGACTAAAGGCGAGGGGTCTATCACCAAACGGTGGTCGTCCCAAAAACTAACCTCGCCCCCTACTACCTAAAGTCAGAAAATATGGTCTGAGCACGAATCCAGGCCAGCGGAGAAGCGCCAAGGTGGCTAGCATGGACAGTCAAAATCGCGCGCATAGGCGTGTGGAGACATAGCAGTTTTTGCGGATCATGGCTGAGCCCAGTGACTTGCCCTCACGGAGCCGCCACAAAGCTTATAGCGAAAGCATCAACTAAGTCGGACGACTACGAATACCGAGACCGCCCTCGAGAGATAGGCCCGGCCAGCGGGGCGCAGCGGACAATCATCTTCCTCAAGCCCTACGAGACCCCGAAATATCTAGCCATAACTGTTCCGAGTTCACGAATGACCTTTGGGTAGAAGTATAACTGTAAGAGGTGGAGAGGAATAGTAGATAAGTGCTCTTAATCGAGCAAGGCGCCACTTGAAAGGTGACGGTGGGACCATCCAGAAATCTATCGACATCATTGCTTGACGGCGCAAAATGTTGCCTCTTGCGAAACCCCTTATAAATAGGGACGCCAAGGTACGTGAAAGGAGGTCATCACGTCTGGCCGGTGAGATCATGCACAAGTGATGCAGTAGAATATGTAGGGCGAGAATGAAGGTACTCTTACGGATCTTGACCAAGTGGCAGGACCTGAAAGGTAGTGATCGAAGACTCATGAGGCGTACCAAGCCATCGTCCACAGCACGGGTGAAAATGATGATGTCGTCGGCATCTGACAGATGGGATATAGTGGCGGGCGCCGTGATCCTATACCTCATAATGGGGTGGTCGGAGATAAATTTATCGAACAAAGACAGGTAGTCGGCGGCAAGGACAAAAGAGGCGGGGAAGGGGTCACCAGCGAAGGCCCTGGAGGAGGCGAAGTACCTGCGGGCCCGTTGTCGAGGATAGTGAAAATCTGATTGCTCGTCTGGCCGAACAAATCAATCCAAGGAAAACCCATCTAACGAGGACATGGTGAAGAAATCCCGGTGACGATCGTGCGCCTTAGCCATATCGGCAGGCGCAAGATTCGGGACATCACGGACATCGGATACATGGATGTCGTGAATCAACTCTGGCGAGAAGGATATTATCGAGATGACTCTACCACAGGCAAGCCGCTCGATTAGGGGATATGAGAAGCGGAAGAAGCAGCTAGCGAGCATTAAGGATTTTCGATATGATCTTATTGGTCACATTACACGGTGATGGGCGAAATCGACCAAGAGCTCGGGAGAGGCTTCTTAGGGATAAGGGCGATCGTAGTAGGCTGTGAAGGCGGGGAGGCATGGGGTGGCCATCAAAGAAGTCAACCGCACTCTCCGTCCTCATGGATAAGATCCAGCTGATCTTTGGAAGAAAAGGAGGAGAACCCATCGGTCGGAGACACTATAGAGTCGATATCAAACGGCATCTCTAATCTCTGACAGTCGGTGCACACATAGGCCGTCGGTGTCAAGATGCGGGGATGCTCGGAAAAGCGAGTGACATCGGGAGGCGAGGCGTCGCTATCGGCGATGCGGTCGTGGAAAAAATTCTGGTGAGGCTGAATGTCCGACTCTTGGGTTAAGTGACCCCATCATCGTCGATCTTTGTGAATGTGCGGCCATTAACCACCTTCACAAAACCACGAAGAAGCGGGTGTGCGCTCACCCTCGGCGACCAGCCGGATAGCGGCTTTACGCTTCCCGAAGTCCTCCTCCATATTAAAGCGAAAAGGTAATTTTCGGCCGGCAGCGGTGCATCGCCCGTCTATTAGCTGAAGCTGGTCGAGATCATAGGCCCTTCGAAATCGGCCGCGGCGCGAGAGCCTCATCCGGACCGATGGGATTGCGAGACATCCCGATTCCTTTGTTTGATCTGCGTTTCGCCCTTAGAAGTTTGGCTGCGAGTTACGCATGCCAACCAACGTGAGGGAGCCAGAACGTCACGAGCAGTGTCGAAAAAATATGGTGGCGAATCCACATACTGCAAAGCGGAAATAAGATTTGCGAGTAGCCGTGGAGAAGCGCCTTTGCATAAGAAGAAGTGTGATCGGACGTGAAGCGAGGTAAGTGAGAGGCAGTGGAAGCGCAAACACGTCGGACCGAGGCTTCATTAAGCAAGAAGCGATCAAGTCTCTCCTTAAGTCCGGCCAGAAATAAGTGAAAGTGGACCCATCACACGGCATCAATCAACTCGCGATCGGCGATAGCCTCGTGAAATCTAGAATCTCGGTGGAGCGGTCGGTAGAACTACCCTCACGCTCGAGAATCATGGAGAAAGATATTAAAATCTCAGCGAGCAGGAGTAACCCATCCGTATCGAGAAGAAATCTCACGGAGGGTATCCCAAGCGGATAACGTCCAGTAGCGTTGATCTTGGCGTAGACATAAATCCTAAATCGGTGAGAAGCATCGAGGCGATAACCCGGTGGAAACGATCGATATCAAGTAAAACACGATGCGAAAGTGGGGCATGAAAAGCGAGATCTTGTCGGTCGGTTGTGAAAGCGAGAAGAAAAACCTAAGGTACGGATGAAGAAATCAAAGTTAGCGAAGAGGCCTTGGCTCAAGAATGCGAAGAAGGAGAATCTATGAGTATCTTTGCAAATGAGCGGATGTGGCGCTTTGCAGCAATATTCGCTATGCCACGGCGTTCAAGTCATGGTTATGTCGACATAAACTAAGCAATGGATAGGATAGAATCTTAAAGGGACCCATCGGAGGAGTTACTCCTCTTACGCGACAAATCGTATCGCGATTTCTTACCTAAAGGTGGGGCGATTTAGATCGCGGCTAGAAGAGATGAAAGAAGGGGCTTCGTGGCTTTGCGGCCACGAGGAGCTCTGAAGAAACACTCTCAGAAGAGACTCTATATTTTGCACCGAGCAACTCAAGAGTAGGCATGAAAAGCGGGTGGGATTGGACAACATGCTTACACACTAGGAAGAGGACAAGCGTCAGATGTGAAGGCTGTTATCAGGCGGCTCGAGTTGTGTCTTATTAAGACAATCAGTTTGAGAGAGAAGCGAGGCGTGGGATGCTCACCTGCTGGAGGAGAAGTGTAGGGAGCGATTGCTAGGGGTTGAGCGGAGAGGAGGAAGCCGTACAAGGCTCGAGGTCGAGGAAAGTAGCGGAGAAGAGGCGGCACTGGACTGAGAAGAGAGCGGCGAAAGAGCTCGCTGAGGGCCAGGCGAAAAGACCAAAGCAGCCACGGTGAGATGACTCCTCATCCCATTTGTCTGCTATCTTGGTCCCCTACAGTGACCAAGTCATCGATCCCAGCTAAATCCTCAATCTCCCTAGAGGGGGAGGAGATGGAGATAAAGTGAGAGTGTTTGGAGGGGAACACGACATTTTTAGGGGTTTAGGGTTTAGGGTTTAGGGTTTAGGGTTTAGGGTTTAGGGTTTTAGGGTTTAGGGTTTAGGGTTTAGGGTTTAGGGTTTAGGGTTTAGGGTTTAGGGTTTAGGGTTTAGGGTTTAGGGTTTAGGGTTTAGGGTTTAGGGTTTAGGGTTTTTAGGGTTTTAGGGTTTAGGGTTTAGGGTTTAGGGTTTAGGGTTTAGGGTTTAGGGTTTAGGGTTTAGGGTTTAGGGTTTAGGGTTTAGGGTTTAGGGTTTAGGGTTTAGGGTTTAGGGTTTAGGGTTTAGGGTTTAGGGTTTAGGGTTTAGGGTTTAGGGTTTAGGGTTTAGGGTTTAGGGTTTAGGGTTTAGGGTTTAGGGTTTTAGGGTTTAGGGTTTAGGGTTTAGGGTTTAGGGTTTAGGGTTTAGGGTTTAGGGTTTAGGGTTTAGGGTTTAGGGTTTAGGGTTTAGGGTTTAGGGTTTAGGGTTTAGGGTTTAGGGTTTAGGGTTTAGGGTTTAGGGTTTAGGGTTTAGGGTTTAGGAGTTTAGGGTTTAGGGTTTAGGAGTTTAGGGTTTAGGGTTTAGGAGTTTGGGGTTTAGGGTTTAGGGTTTAGGGTTTAGGGTTTAGGGTTTAGGGTTTAGGGTTTAGGGTTTAGGGTTTAGGGTTTAGGGTTTAGGGTTTAGGGTTTAGGGTTTAGGGTTTAGGGTTTAGGGTTTAGGGTTTAGGGTTAGGGTTTAGGGTTTAGGGTTTAGGGTTTAGGGTTTAGGGTTTAGGGTTTAGGGTTTAGGGTTTAGGGTTTAGGGTTTAGGGTTTAGGGTTTAGGGTTTAGGGTTTAGGGTTTAGGGTTTAGGGTTTAGGGTTTAGGGTTTAGGGTTTAGGGTTTAGGGTTTAGGGTTTAGGGTTTAGGGTTTAGGGTTTAGGGGTTTAGGGTTTAGGGTTTAGGGTTTAGGGTTTAGGGTTTAGGGTTTAGGGTTTAGGGTTTAGGGTTTAGGGTTTAGGGTTTAGGGTTTAGGGTTTAGGGTTTAGGGTTTAGGGTTTAGGGGTTTAGGGTTTAGGGTTTAGGGTTTAGGGTTTTAGGGTTTAGGGTTTAGGGTTTAGGGTTTAGGGTTTAGGGTTTAGGGTTTAGGGTTTAGGGTTTAGGGTTTAGGGTTTAGGGTTTAGGGTTTAGGGTTTAGGGTTTAGGGTTTAGGGTTTAGGGTTTAGGGTTTAGGGTTTAGGGTTTAGGGTTTAGGGTTTAGGGTTTAGGGTTTAGGGTTTAGGGTTTAGGGTTTAGGGTTTAGGGTTTAGGGTTTAGGGTTTAGGGTTTAGGGTTTAGGGTTTAGGGTTTAGGGTTTAGGGTTTAGGGTTTAGGGTTTAGGGTTTAGGGTTTAGGGTTTAGGGTTTAGGGTTTAGGGTTTAGGGTTTAGGGTTTAGGGTTTAGGGTTTAGGGTTTAGGGTTTAGGGTTTAGGGTTTAGGGTTTAGGGTTTTAGGGTTTAGGGTTTAGGGTTTAGGGTTTAGGGTTTAGGGTTTAGGGTTTAGGGTTTAGGGTTTAGGGTTTAGGGTTTAGGGTTTAGGGTTTAGGGTTTAGGGTTTAGGGTTTAGGGTTTAGGGTTTAGGGTTTAGGGTTTAGGGTTTAGGGTTTAGGGTTTAGGGTTTAGGGTTTAGGGTTTAGGGTTTAGGGTTTAGGGTTTAGGGTTTAGGGTTTAGGGTTTAGGGTTTAGGGTTTAGGGTTTAGGGTTTAGGGTTTAGGGTTTAGGGTTTAGGGTTTAGGGTTTAGGGTTTAGGGTTTAGGGTTTAGGGTTTAGGGTTTAGGGTTTAGGGTTTAGGGTTTAGGGTTTAGGGTTTAGGGTTTAGGGTTTAGGGTTTAGGGTTTAGGGTTTAGGGTTTAGGGTTTAGGGTTTAGGGTTTAGGATTTTAGGGTTTAGGGTTTAGGGTTTAGGGTTTAGGGTTTAGGGTTTAGGGTTTAGGGTTTAGGGTTTAGGGTTTAGGGTTTAGGGTTTAGGGTTTAGGGTTTAGGGTTTAGGGTTTAGGGTTTAGGGTTTAGGGTTTAGGGTTTAGGGTTTAGGGTTTAGGGTTTAGGGTTTAGGGTTTAGGGTTTAGGGTTTAGGGTTTAGGGTTTAGGGTTTAGGGTTTAGGGTTTAGGGTTTAGGGTTTAGGGTTTAGGGTTTAGGGTTTAGGGTTTAGGGTTTAGGGTTTAGGGTTTAGGGTTTAGGGTTTTAGGGTTTAGGGTTTAGGGTTTAGGGTTTAGGGTTTAGGGTTTAGGGTTTAGGGTTTAGGGTTTAGGGTTTAGGGTTTAGGGTTTAGGGTTTAGGGTTTAGGGTTTAGGGTTTAGGGTTTAGGGTTTAGGGTTTAGGGTTTAGGGTTTAGGGTTTAGGGTTTAGGGTTTAGGGTTTAGGGTTTAGGGTTTTTTTTTTTTTTTTTTTTTTTGGAAACGCCATTAGGGCGGGGTTAAGCGGACCCACCTTTGTAGATAATAAGAAGCGGACGAATCTGACGGTCGAGTCGGGTATTGACCAAAAATGGGCCAAGACCGAACCCCAAAGATACGAAGGAGTAATCTGAAAAATTGCCTAAGCGAGCAGGCGAAAAGAAATAAGAAAATGACAAATCTGATTGCACAAGTGTGGGCAAGTAAATCGGGGCATAAAAGCGAAACCCAAAGAAAGCGGTGAGGATAACAAATAATAGAAATCGGCACAAAATAATAGAGTAAACAAGAAGTGAGAAAGCAATTGCTCCATCAGAAAGTGGTAGGAGGAGGAGATAAAAATCAGCGATACTCAATCGGGATGGGGCCAGGCGCAAATCGAATCGAAAGCGGGAAGCGGCGAAGAGTGGCAAGTGGGAAGCCGTCTGGAGATCTGAACTACAATCAGCGAAGAAAGCAGGTATCTGAACCACGAGAGATGAGAGAAAAACACGAGGTGATAGGAGGCGATCGGGAAGTATGACTACGACTTGTAGTCCCAAGAGGGTGTGGGGACAGTAAAAGCGGGCGCATGACAACGCTTCCAATCAATAAGCGAAACTAAAACACACACACCCACCAATTTTTTTTTTTTTTTTTTTTGAAGATGAAGTGGTGAAATGAGCAGTATCAGGAAAACAAAGAGGATAGTGAAATGATTCCTCAGTAAGAATGGAAGGAACCGCAACAAGTGAGAATAACGAGAATAGAAAGCCGGATAAGATAGAGTCGGAAGCAAAGCAGATGGACAGGCGGTAGAAGTCATACACAGGGCTCGATTTTTTTTTTTTTTTTTTTTTTTTGGGTAGTGGAGAGGTCGAAATGAGCAATTATCGAAGCGAGAGGGATAGTGAAGCGATTCCCAGAATACGAGAGATGGGAACCGATAACAAGTGAAAAAATAAAGGTAAAAGCCGGCCGGATATGTCGAAGTCAGACGAAGCGAGAGAGGCGGGCTGAGGTACACAGGGCTCGAGAATATAATTTTTTTTTTTTTTTTTGGAAAATGGAGAGGTCGAAATGAGCATTATCGAAGCGAGATAGGGATAAATGAAATGATTCCCAGAATAAGAGAGATGGGAACCTCTGAGATGAGAAAAATAAAGGAAAAGCAGCCGGATAAGACAAGTCGGAAGCGAAAGCCGAGGAAGCGAGCATGAGAGGCGTGCACAGGCTCGAGTATAAGTATATATATATTTTTTTTTTTTTTTTTTTTTGGGAATGGAGAGGTCGAAATGGCAATTATCGAAGCGAGAGGATAGTGAAAAGATTAGAAAAGAGATGGGAGCAGACAAAATGAGGAAAATAAAGGTAAAATCAAGCCGGATAAAGCGAAGTCAGGAAGCAAAGAGAAAGCGAGGCGTAGAAGGCCTACAGGGCTCAGTATATATATATATATAATTTTTTTTTTTTTTTTTTTTTTTTGGAAAAAACAAATGCAATCAAAAGCGGAAGGAAAACAAATGCAATCAAAAGCGGAAGGAAGGATAACTCAACTGGTCCATCCGAATAAGAGAAAGAAGGTACGGAGAAGCGATCTCGGAGTAAATCCCCGAAGTCCAAGGGCCGAAGAACCAAGCGTAGCTAAATGATCAATGGCTTGTTACCCTCTCGATATATGTGCGAGACTACGAAGTGGATGTCTACGAGGATATATACGTCTGAATCAAAGTCTTGGACACTTGAAACTCTGGCGGCTTTGAGAGAAGGCGTCACCACTACAGTGCATCGGCTCAATCCGGATATGATCGAGAAAGGCGAGAGGCTAATGAGAGGCCGATCTCAAGTGCCGGACCTCGCATCAAAGCTCGAGGAGGCTGGAGGGCGAATGGAAAGCTATAATCGGCTCGCCACGATGATCCGGACGAGCCCCGCCCGGCAATCGAGTATCTCTATCAAAACTCCGTCGGTGTTGGCTTGACCCATGGAGACTCGGGTCTACACCAAACAACGGGTATAGGGCAGCGGATCGGACGAGGGGCCAAGAGAGCAAACAGGCAAGGAGGAGAGCAACACTGTCGAAACATCGATAAAAAGCCCATAGAGGCAAGGAGTAATAGATGGCGCTCCACACCTGCACAATAATATGGGAAGATAAAAGCGTCGGTCCCTATGCTTTACACTATTCCTTTAGTCCATATGAACGGAGGATCGGACAAGGAATAATGAAAACTGCGTGCCTATGGTGTGTGCCACGTGCGAAGAAACTTCGGGAGCACAAAAATATCATCGATGGAGGGTGGGTATATATGGATCCACGCGGCCGAAGTAGTCCCACACGTCACGAGCCACGGCGGACTCCAAGAATAAATGCGCAATCGTCTCAAGTGGTAGGCTCGGAGGAACCACGGCGAGGAGCACCTAGAGAAGCAATGGAAATGCCCAGCGTCTGTAAATCGAATCCGAGGGAAGGCGGTGCAAAAGAAGGCGAATGAAAGCAGATATGGTGGGGAAAGAAGGTCGTCGGATGGCACCGAGGATAAAATTAGGCGATCTCTCAATCGATATGATCGGGCGAGTCGAGAGAACTACCGAAGAGGTAAGCTTCCGGCACATGCAATCCGTATCGCCTCGGAGATAGGGACAACGGCAATCTCATGAATCAAAAGCGGGTCAAGACCCGACTCGCCGACAACAGCAGTGCAACCTATCGAGATCCCATCTACCATCCGTCAAGCTCCTAACCCGAAGGTGAGGGCGGAGGGTCTCGATGACTAAGGCAAAGTGCATCACCAAACCGGTGGTCGTCCCAAAAACTAACCTCGCCCCCTACTACCTAAAGTCGAGAAAATATGGTCTGAGCACGAATGCAGGCCAGCCAGAAGCGCTGCCAAGGTGGCTAGCATGGGCCAGTCAAAATCGCGCGCATAGGCGTGTGGAGACCCATAAGCAGTTTTGCGGATCATGGCGAGCCCGAGTGACTTGCCCTCACGGAGCCGCCACCAAAGCTTATAGCCGAAAGCATCAACTAAGTCGGACGACTACGAATACCGAGCCGCCCTCGAGAGATAGGCGGCCATGAGGCTGCCAGCGGACAATCATCTTCCTCAAGCCCTACGAGACCCCGAAATATCTAGCCATAACTGTTCAGTTCACGAATGACCTTTGGGTAAAGTCTATAACACTGTAAGAGGTGGAGAGGAATAGTAGAGAGGTGCTCTTAATCGAGCAAGGCGCCCGCGAAAAGAAAGGTGACGGTGGGACCATCCAGAGATCTATCGACATCCATTGCTTGACCGGCGCAAAATGTGCCTCTTGCGAAACCCCTTATAAATAGGGACGCCAAGGTACGTGAAAGGGAGGTAAATCACGTCTAAGCCGGTGAGATCATGCACAAGGCGATGCAGTAGGAATATGTAGAGGCGAGAATGAAGGTGCTCTTACGGATCTTGACCAAGCGGCCGGACACAAGGAGTAGTGATCGGAAGACTCATGAGGCGTACCAAGCCATAAATCCAGCACAGGTGAAAATGATAATGTAAATCGGCCTCCCAGACAGATGGGATATAGTGGCGGGCGCCGCAGTCCTATACCTCATAATGGGGTGGTCGGAGATAAACTTATCAAACAAGAGGCAAGTAGTCGGCAAGGACAAAGAGAGGCGGGGAAAGGGTCACCACAGCGAAGGCCTGGAGGCCGAAGTACCTGCGGGCCCAGATTGTCGGGATAGTGAAATCTGATGCTCGTCTGGCGAACAAATACGATCCAGAAGGAAACCCGTCTAACGAGGACATGGTGAAGAAATCGGTGACCGATCGTACGCCTTAGCCATGTCGGCAGGCGCAAGATTCGGGACATCAACGACATCGGATACATGGATGTCGTGAATCAACTCTGGCGAGAAGGATATTATCGGAGATGACTCTACCACGAGCAAGCCGCTCGATTAGGGAGATGATAAAGCGGAAGAACGAGAGGCTAGCCGAGCATTAAGGATTTTCGATATGATCTTATTGGTCACATTACGGTGATGGGCGGAAATCGACCAAGAGCTCGGGAGAGGCTTCTTAGGGATAAGGGCGATCGTAATGCGATGAAGCGGGAGGCATGGGGTGGCCATCAAAGAAGTCGAACCGCACTCTCCGTCCTCATGGATAAGATCCAGCAATCTTTGGAAGAAAAGGAAGAGAACCCATCGGTCGGAGACACTATAGAGTCGATATCAAACACGGCATCTCTAATCTCTGACAGTCAGTCTGACACATAGGCCGTCGGTGTCAAAGATGCGGGGATGCTCGGAAAAGCAGGTGACATCGGGAGGCGAGGCCCGCGCTATCGGCGATGCGGATCGTGGAAGAAATTCACGGTGAGGCCGAATGTCAGACTCACAGGTTAAGTGACCCCATCATCGTCGATCTTTGTGAATGTCGGCCCAGCTGCGCTTACCTTCACAAAACCACGGAAGAAGCGGGTATTGCGCTCACCCTCGGCGACCCAGGATAGCGGCTTTACGCTTCGAAGTCCTCCTCCATATTAAAGCGAAAGGCGGTACTCGGCACGACAGCGGTGCATCGCCGTCTATTAGGCTGAAGCCGGTCGGATCATAGGCCGCTTCGAAATCGGCGCGAGTGCGAGCCTCATCCGGCCGATGGAGATTGCGAACATCCCGATTCCTTGTTTGATCTGCGTTTCGCCCTTAGGAGTTTGGCTGCGGGTTACGCATGCCAACCAACCCGTAGAGGCAGGCGTCACGAGCGATGTCGAAAAAGTATGGTGGCGAATCCACATACTCTGAAAGCGGAAGTAAGATTTGCGAGTAAGCGTGGAGAAGCAGCCTTTGCATAAGAAGAAGTGTGATCGGACGTGAAGCGAGGTAAGTGAGAGGCAGTGGAAGCGCAAACACGTCGGACCGAGGCTTCATTAAGCAAGAAGCGATCAAGTCTCTCCTTAAGTCGGCCGAAATAAGTGAAAGTGGACCCATCACACGGCATCAATCAACTCGCGATCGGCGATAGCCTCAGTGAAATCTAGAATCTCGGTGGGCGGTCGGTAGAACTACCCTCACGCTCGAGAATCATGGAGAAAGATATTAAAATCTCAGCAGCGAGCAGGGTAACCCATCCGTATCGGAAGAAATCTCACGGAGGGTATCCCAAGCGGATAGCGTCAGTAGCGTTGATCTTTGGCGTAGACATAAGTCACAAAAATCGGTGAGAAGCATCGAGGGCGATAACCCAGTGGAGAGCACGATCGGTATCAAGTAAAACACAGTGCTTGAAAGTGGGGGCCATGAGAAAAACCGGATCTTATCGGATCGGTTGTGAAAGCAGAAGAAAAACCTAAAGGTACGGATGAAGAAATCAAAGTTAGCGAAGAGGCCTTGGCTCAAGAATGGCGAAGAAGGAGAATCTATGAGTATCTTTGCAAATGACGGATGTGGCGTGCTTAGCGATGTCGCTATACCCACAGCGTTCAAGTCATGGTTATGTCGACATAAACTAAACAGCGGGATCGGATAGAATCTTAAGGGACCCATCGGAGGAGTTACTCCTCTTACGCGACAAATCGTATCGCGATTTCTTACCTAAAGGGTGGGGCGATTTAGATCGCGGCCTAGAAGAGATGAAAGAAGGGGACTTCGCGGCTTTGCGGCCACGAGGAACTACAGAAGAAACACTCTCCGAAGAGACTCTATATTTTGCACCAGGCAACTCAAGAGTAGGCATGACGAAAAGCGGGTGGGATTGGACAACATGCTTACCCGCACTAGGAAGAGGGACCAAAGCGTCCGATGTGAAGCTGTTTTCGGGCAGCTCGAGTTGTGTCTTATTAAGGACACAATCAGTTTGAGAGAGAGCAGGAGCGTGGGATGTGCTCACCACTGGAGGAGAAGTGTAGGGAACGATCGCTAGGGGGTTGAGCGGAGAGGAGGAAGCCGTCTGAGGCTCGAGGTCGAGAAAGTAGCGGAAGAAGCGGCTACTGGACTGAGAAGAGAGCGGCGAAAGAGCTCGCTGAGGCGGGCGAAAGATCAAAGCGAGCCTGTGAGATGACTCCTCATCTGTCACATGTCGCTATCTTAGTCCCCTACGGTGACCAAGTCATCGAGCCAGCTAAATCCTCAATCTCCACTAGAGGAGGAGATGGAGATAAAGTGAGAGTGTTTGGAGGGAACCACGACATTTTAGGAAAGAAAGCAGTTGCTTGAAAGAGGATCTCCCAACCACACCAATCGGAATGCTCCTTATTAGCGAGGAAGCGGCGGCGGCGAGGATGCACGAGGAGCAGCGGCTGAGTAGGAGGCGAGAGGAGGAGGCTGCGGAGGTGGCGGTGGATGCTTCTTACGAGCGGAGAGGCGGAGTCTCGTCTTGTTACGGCAATATAGCAGTCGAGACCTCGTGACCCACGTGAGGCGGTGAGAGCAATACAAGGGTATTTTCTCATAGGTCACACGTTGCATAAAGGAGGCCCCATTGGCGATGATTTCAATAGAAGGGCACAGGAGCAAGCGAGTCGAGCTCAACACACACAGACTACGAGATAAGCGGGTGTGGGTGGCGATAGAACATCAACTGAATAGGGGTGCCAACAGTTGGCAATCGTATATAGGGCTCTAGGGTGGAATAAATGTATCGGAAGACCGGGAAGTGGACCCGAGACAGGGGATACGGATGTCTCGGTCGGAGAGTGAAACTAGGAGTCCACTTAAAGGCGAGAAGGACAACCCCAATAGCAACTAGAACCCAACCATAACTTCCTATAGTCGGCATCTACATCGAATTTAAGCGCTAGGTGTGAAATTAACCTTGACTCCACGAGAATTTCCCCCAATTCATGTTCTTAAATGCGAGTGTCACATCACGGGGGAGGATAGCATGAGAAAATTTAAAAATTAAAGTGCGATCCAGGACCGGCAGGTATCAATATCAGTGATAGAAAAGCAGAAATTTTACCATCTTGAGTTTAGGGTGCAGAGGACAAACCTTAGGTGCATCGAAGGTGTAGAATTTGGATGAAGCTCACAGGTGGCGATTGACAGTGGCCTTGGCCAGCTTGACAAAAGCAGGAGAGGCGAGGAGGTGTGCTTTGCCACCAAAGCAGTGAAGAAGGACACAGGCAGTGGTAGAAGCAGGGACCCTAGAAGAGGTCTTGAATGCGAGATCTGCGGCCGAGCGAGGGGAAAGAAGGGCTAACGGTGGGAGGAGGCCACAATAGGGAAGGTAAAGTGGAAATGGGAGGATTAGTCTGGAAATGAGCGTTATGCTTGAGGAGCTCATCAAAGGGGATCATAGGTGAGAATGAGGTAGGATTATTAGGAGTGGAATCCGGAAAAACAGGTTGTTTTCCAGCCGCTTTATCAGGAAGGGGGGGTATAGGGGCCCCGGAAGATTTGGGATTAATTGAAAGAGATGGAAAATTTAAATTGACAGAGGGCTTTTGAGTAATCAGTTGCGGAACTCGAATTTATCGTCAATTTTGCCATTTGGCCGGAGTGACTGAATTACAATTGAGGCTCTTAAGGAGAAATGCCTTAGAAATTGGGCATTTTGAGCGGGGCCAAATTGGGGAAGCTATATATGAAAGCGTTAAGTAATGAACAGGGGCGTGCGATGGTGTACCCAATTTAAGGATTCGGGAGGCGGATGAACCTGAATTTGCCGAGGAAGATTGAACCACTCGAAATTGGGGGTTTTCGAATAGGCAACGATAAACTGCCGTGGTTGGTTGCAAAGAAGCGTCTCGGCGAGAGGAAGCGAAAGATGTATGGAAGGCGAAATAATTTGGCCGGAGTTGGCGGAACTAGC
>CM065809.1:195082000-195085603 GCA_033398695.1 Orobanche coerulescens
CACGGCGGGAGCACCTAGAAGCAATGAAATGCCCAGCGTCTGTAAATCGAATCCGAGAGACGGTGCAAAGAAGGCGAAATGAAAGCAGATATGGTGGGGAAAGAAGGTCGTCGGATGGCACCGAGGATAAAATTAGGCGATCTCTCAATCGATATGATCCGAGGCCGAGGTCGAGAGAACTGCAGAAGAGGTAAGCTTCGGCCATGCAATCCGTGTCAGCCTCGGAGATAGGGACAACGGCAATCTCATGAATCAAAGCGGGTCAAGACCCGACTCATGACAACAGCGATGCGCAACCTATCGAGATCCATCTACCATCAGTCAAGCTCCCTAACCAGAAGGTGAGGCGGAGGAGTCTCGATGACTAAGGCGAAGTCTATCACCAAACCGGTGGTCGTCCCAAAACTAACCTCGCCCCCTACTACCTAAAGTCAGAAAATATGGTCCACAAGCACGAATGCAGGCCGGCCAGCGGAGAAGCGCCAAGGTAGCTAGCATGGGCCAGTCAAAATCGCGCGCATAGGCGTGTGGAGACCCGCAAAGCATTTTGCGGATCATGGCCAGCCAGAGTGACTTGCCCTCACGGAGCCGCCACAAAGCTTATAAGCGAAAGCATCAACTAAGTCGGATGACTACGAATACCAGACCGCCCTCGAGAGATAAGCGGCCAATGGGGCTACCAGCGGACAATGCATCTTCCTCGAAGCCCTACAGACCCCAGAAATATCTAGCCATAACTGTTCCAGTTCACGAATGACCTTTGGGTAGAGTCTATAACTGTAAGAGGTGGAGAGGAATAGTAGAGAGTGCTCTTAATCGAGCAAGGCGCATGAAAAGAAAGGTGGCGGTGGGACCATCCAGAAATCTATCGACATCCATTGCTTGACCGGCGCAAAATGTGCCTCTTACGAAACCCCTTATAAATAGGGACGCCAAAGTACGTGAAAGGAGGTCGTCACGTCAAGCAGTGAGATCATGCCTGGTGATGCAGTAGGAATATGTAGGGCGAGAATGAAGGTGCTCTTACAGATGCGACCAAGCGGCGAACACAGGAGTAGTGATCAGAAGACTCATGAGGCGTACCAAGCCATCGTCATACGGGTGAAAATGATAATGTAAATCGGCCTCAGCAGATGGGATATAGTGGCGGGCGCCGCGATCTATACCTCATAATGGGGTGGTCGGAGATAAACTTATCGAGCAAGAGGCAGGTAGTCGGCAAGGACAAAGAGAGGCGGGAAAGGGGTCACCACAGCGAAGGCCTGGAGGCTGAAGTACCTGCGGGGCCCAGATTGATCGGGATAGTGAAATCTGATTGCTCGTCTGACGAACAAATGCGATCCACAGAAGGAAACCCGTCTAACGAGGACATGGTGAAGAAATCCCGGTGACGATCGTCGCCTTAGCCATATCGGCAGGCGCAAGATTCGGGACATCGCGACGCCGGATACATGGATGTCGTGAATCAACTCTGGCGAGAAGGATATTATCGGAGATGACTCTACTGAGCGAAGCCGCTACGATTAGGGAGATGATAAGCGGAAGAAGCAGCTGGCCAGGCATTAAGGATTTTCGATATGATCTTATTGGTCACATTACGAGTGATGGGCGGAAATCGACCAAGAGCTCGGGAGTGGCTTCTTAGGGATAAGGACGATCGTAGTATCATTGAAGGCTGGAGGCATGGGGTGGCCATCAAAGAAGTCAAAGACCTCACTATCCACGTCCTCATGGATAAGATCCAGCCAATCTTTGGAAGAAAGGAAGAGAACCCATCGGTCGGAGACACTATAGGGTCGATATCAAACACGGCATCTCTAATCTCAGCCAGTCAGTCTGGCACATAGGCCGTCGGTGTCAAAAGATCTGAGGATGCTCGGAAAAGCAATTGACATCGGGAGGCGAGGCCATTGCTCTCAGCGGTAACGGATCGTGGAAGAAATTCAGTGAGGTGAATGTCAGAGCTCACAGGTCAAGTGACCCATCATAAATCGATCTTTGTGAATGTGCGGCCTTGCGCTACCTTCACAAAACCATGGAAAAGCGGGTATTGCTCACCTCGACGACCACCGGATATGACTTTACGCTTCCACGAAGTCCTCCTCCCGTATTAAAGCGTATCTGGTTTTCGGCCGCAGCGGTGCATCGCCGTCTGACCGTGGAAGCGGTCGAGATCGCGGCCCGCTTCGAGAATCGGCGCGGCTGCGAGAGCCTCATCGACCTTGATGGAGATTGCGAAGACATCGATTCCTTTGTTTGATCTGCGTTACGCCCTTAGGAGTTTGGCTGCGGAGTTACGCATGCCCGACCCGATAGGGAGCCAGAGCGTCCGAGCTGATGTCGAAAAATATGGTGGCGAATCCGCATACTCAAAGCGGAAATGGGATTTGCGAGTAGCCGTGGAGAAGCAGCCTTTGCATAAGAAGAAGTGTGATCGGACGTGAAGCGAGGTAAGTGAGAAACGATCAAGCTGCAAACACGTCGAGACCGAGGCTTCATTAAGCAAGAAGCGATCAAGTCTCTCCTTAAGTCAAGCCCGAAATAAGTGAAAGTGGACCCATCACGCCGGCATCAATCAACTCGCGATCAGTGATAGCCACAATGAAATCTAGAATCTCGAGTGGGCGGTCGGTGAACTACCCTCACGCTTCGAGAATCATGGAGAAAGATATTAAAATCTCCTTTGGCAGGCGAGGTAACCCGTCCATGTCGGAAGAAATCTCACGGAGGGTATCCCAAAGCGGATAAGCGTCCAGTAGCGTTGATCTTTGGCGTGAACATAAGTCACAAAAACTCAAATGGTGAGAAGCATCGAGACGATAACCCAGTGGAGGAAGCACGATCGATGCTCAGTAAAACACAGTCTTGAAAGTGAGGGCCAGCAAAAAGCAGATCTTATCGGTCGGTTGTGAAAGCGAGAAGAAAAACCTAAGGTACGGATGAAGAAATCAAAGTTAAGCAGAAGAGGCGCTTGACTCAAGAAATGCGAAGAAGGAGAATCTATGAGTATCTGCAAATAGCGGATGTGGCCTTGTAGCGATGTCGCTATGCCACAGCGTTCAAGTCATGGTTATGTCGACATAAACTAAGCAATGAGATCGGATAGAATCTTAAAGGACCCATCGGAGGAGTTACTCCTCTTACGCGACAAATCGTATCGCGATTTCTTACCTAAAGGGTGGGCGATTTAGATCGCGGCCTAGAAGAGATGAAAGAAGGGGACTTCGTGGCTTTGCGCGTACGAGGAGCTCTGAAGAAACACTCTCCGAAGAGACTCTATATTTTGCACCGGGCAACTCAAGAGTAGGCATAGCAGCAGGTGGGGATTGGACAACATGCTTACAGCACTTAGGAAGAGGGACCAGCGTCCCAGATGTGGAAGGCTGTTCAAGGCGAAAGCTCGAGGTTGTGTCTTATTAAGGACCCTTTACAATCTGATTTTGAGAGAGAGAGCAGGAGAGCGTGGGGATGTGCTCCTGCTGGAGGAGGAAGTGCTAAGAGCAGTCGCGTAGAGGAGTTTAGCGGAGAAGGAGAAAAGCCGTCTAAGAGCTCGAGGTCCCAGGAAATAGCGGAAGAAGCGACTGCTGGACACGAGAAGAAGCG
>CM065809.1:195098603-195108603 GCA_033398695.1 Orobanche coerulescens
CTAAACCCTAAACCCTAAAACCCTAAACCCTAATCCTAAACCCTTAACCCTAAACCCTAAACCCTAAACCCTAAACCCTAAACCCTTTACCCTTAACCCTAAAACCCTAAACCCTAAACCCTAAACCCTAAACCCTAAACCCTAAACCCTAAACCCTAAAATCCTAAACCCTAAACCCTAAACCCTAAACCCTAAACCCTAAACCCTAAACCCTAAACCCTAAACCCTAAACCCTAAACCCTAAACCCTAAACCCTAAACCCTAAACCCTAAACCCTAAACCCTAAACCCTAAACCCTAAACCCTAAACCCTAAACCCTAAACCCTAAACCCTAAACCCTAAACCCTAAACCCTAAACCCTAAACCCTAAACCCTAAACCCTAAACCCTAAACCCTAAACCCTAAACCCTAAACCCTAAACCCTAAACCCTAAACCCTAAACCCTAAACCCTAAACCCTAAACCCTAAACCCTAAACCCTAAACCCTAAACCCTAAACCCTAAACCCTAAACCCTAAACCCTAAACCCTAAACCCTAAACCCTAAACCCTAAACCCTAAACCCTAAACCCTAAACCCTAAACCCTAAACCCTAAACCCTAAACCCTAAACCCTAAACCCTAAACCCTAAACCCTAAACCCTAAACCCTAAACCCTAAACCCTAAACCCTAAACCCTAAACCCTAAACCCTAAACCCTAAACCCTAAACCCTAAACCCTAAACCCTAAACCCTAAACCCCTAAACCCTAAACCCTAAACCCTAAACCCTAAACCCTAAACCCTAAACCCTAAACCCTAAACCCTAAACCCTAAACCCTAAACCCTAAACCCTAAACCCTAAACCCTAAACCCTAAACCCTAAACCCTAAACCCTAAACCCTAAACCCTAAACCCTAAACCCTAAACCCTAAACCCTAAACCCTAAACCCTAAACCCTAAACCCTAAAATCCTAAACCCTAAACCCTAAACCCTAAACCCTAAACCCTAAACCCTAAACCCTAAACCCTAAACCCTAAACCCTAAACCCTAAACCCTAAACCCTAAACCCTAAACCCTAAACCCTAAACCCTAAACCCTAAACCCTAAACCCTAAACCCTAAACCCTAAACCCTAAACCCTAAACCCTAAACCCTAAACCCTAAACCCTAAACCCTAAACCCTAAACCCTAAACCCTAAACCCTAAACCCTAAACCCTAAACCCTAAACCCTAAACCCTAAACCCTAAACCCTAAACCCTAAACCCTAAACCCTAAACCCTAAACCCTAAACCCTAAACCCTAAACCCTAAACCCTAAACCCTAAACCCTAAACCCTAAACCCTAAACCCTAAACCCTAAACCCTAAACCCTAAACCCTAAACCCTAAACCCTAAACCCTAAACCCTAAACCCTAAACCCTAAACCCTAAACCCTAAACCCTAAACCCTAAACCCTAAACCCTAAACCCTAAACCCTAAACCCTAAACCCTAAACCCTAAACCCTAAAACCTCCAGAGTATTGACTTAAACCCTAAACCCTAAACCCTAAACCCTAAACCCTAAACCCTAAACCCTAAACCCTAAACCCTAAACCCTAAACCCTAAACCCTAAACCCTAAACCCTAAACCCTAAACCCTAAACCCTAAACCCTAAACCCTAAACCCTAAACCCTAAACCCTAAACCCTAAACCCTAAACCCTAAACCCTAAACCCTAAACCCTAAACCCTAAACCCTAAACCCTAAACCCTAAACCCTAAACCCTAAACCCTAAACCCTAAACCCTAAACCCTAAACCCTAAACCCTAAACCCTAAACCCTAAACCCTAAACCCTAAACCCTAAACCCTAAACCCTAAACCCTAAACCCTAAACCCTAAACCCTAAACCCTAAACCCTAAACCCTAAACCCTAAACCCTAAACCCTAAACCCTAAACCCTAAACCCTAAACCCTAAACCCTAAACCCTAAACCCTAAAACCCTAAACCCTAAACCCTAAACCCTAAACCCTAAACCCTAAACCCTAAACCAAAATCCCGCGGAGCACTTTTTTTGGGCGATTTTTTCGCCAGTTTTTTTCACATAGTTCGCTGTTCCCCGTCCCGGCGCGTGACGGCGCGTCCGATGTCCGTTCCGGAATCGGCGAACGCCAGATTGTTCGTCTTATTTTTCTGAACCTACCCTCAAAATTTCAGCCAATTCCGACATCGTTTGCCCCTTGAACGATCGCCTGCAAATTCCGTTTTTCACATTCATTTCGCACACAGTTTCGCCGCGGGTTCATTTGCAGTTTCCGGCGCCGTCCGGCATCTAATCGACGGCGCTCCACTTGAAATCGACTCCTGTTATCATTCCGACCAGAAGCCCTCTAGGCGCCGCCGGCAATTCCTCCTCATCGGCGACCGGAGACGTTTGAGATCTACTTTTCTTCATTCGGTCAACGGCTGATTCCGGCCACCTCCGGCCATATCACGATCGCGGACCACCGGCTTTAGCTTCCTCTCGTCAAGTCGGTCAGTTTGCACCCACCATCGTCCGGTGTCTCTCTCTTTTTCCGGCCAGTCGAAGTTATCATTTTCCGGCGACCTTGCGCGGTTAATTGCGGCCACCTTCGGTCATATTTTTTCGTCTACCTTACGCCTTTAGATTCCTCTCGTCGAGGCGCTTCTTTTGCAACCAACCCCAGCAAATTTCGTTGCCTATTCGAAAAACCCCCAATTTCTTGTGGTTCCGATTCTTCCTCGGCAAATTCAGGTGCATCCACATTCCGAATCCTTAAATTGGGTACACTATCTCACTCCCCTGTTCAATACGAGCGTTTTCATATATAGCTTCCCCCCCAATTTTGCCCCGTTCAAAAATGCCCAATTTCTAAGGCATTCCCGTCGCATACTTGCCTTGGATTGTAATTCAGGCCACTCCGGTCGTCAAATGGCAAAATTGACGACAAATTCGAGTTCCGGGCAACTGATTACTCATAAGCCCTCTGTCAATTTCAATTTTCCATCTCTTTCGCTTAATCCCAAATCTCCCGGGGCCCCTATACCCCCCGTTCCTGATAAAGCGGCTGGAAAACGCCCTGTTTTTCCGGATTCCACTCCTAATAATCCTACCTCATTCTCACCTATGATCCCCTTTGATGAGCTCCTCAAACAAAATGCACATTTCCAAAATAATCCTCCCATTTCCACTTTACCCTCCCTATTAGGGCCCCCTCCCGCCGTTAGGCCCATTTTACCACCTCGCTCGGGCCGCAGATTTCGGCATTCCAAGACCTCTTCTTCGGTCCCCGTATCTACTCCCTGCCTGTGTCCTTCTTCACCAGAGGTGGCGCCTGTGCCACACCTCCTCGCCTCCTGCTTTTGTCAAGCTTGGCCACCTGGTCAATCGCCACCAGAGCTTCATCCAAATTCTACACCTTCGATGCGCCTAAGGTATGTCCTCTTGGCACCCTAAATTCAGAGATGGTAAAATTTCTGCTTTTCTATCACTGATATTGATACTCGCCGTCCTCGATCGCACTTTAATTTTTAAATTTTCTCATGCTATCCTCCCCCGTGAAGTGACACTGCATTTAAGAACATGAATTTGGGGGAAATTCTCGTGGAGTCAATTTCTTCACCTAGCGCTTAAATTCGATGTAGATGCCGACTATAGAAGTTATGGTTGGTTCTAGTCTGCTATCGGGGTTGTCCTTCTCGCCTTTAAGGACCCCTAGTTTCACCTCTGACCGAGACATCCGTATCCCCGTCCTGGGTCCACTTCCCGGTCTTCCGATACATTTATTCCACCCTAGAGCCCTATATACGATTGCCAACTCATTGGCACCCTATTCAGTTGATGTTCTATCGCCACCCACACCCGCTTTATCTCAGAGTCTGGTGTGTGTTGAGCTCGACCGCTTGCTCCAGGCCCTTCTATTGAAATCATCGCCAATGGGGCCTCCTTTATGCAACGTGTGACCTATGAGAAAATACCCTCAGATTGCTCTCACCGCCTCACGTGGTCACGAGGTCTCGACTGTTATATTGCCGTAACAAGACGAGACTCGCCTCCGCTCAGAAGAAGCATCCACCGCCACCTCTGCAGCCTCCTCCCCATCTCGCCTCTCCTCTCGCCTTCCGCGGCCTCATGCATCCTCACTCCCGCCTCGCCGCCTCTCGCTTAATAAGGAGCATTCCGATTGGTGTGGTTGGGAGATCCTCTTTCAAGCAACTGTTTCTTCCTAAAATGTCGTGGTTCCCTCCAAACACTCTCACTTTATCTCCATCTCCTCCTCTAGTGAGATTGAGGATTTAGCTGGATCGATGACTTGGTCACCGTAGGGGACCAAGATAGCAGACAGATGCGATGAGGAGTCATCTCACAGGCTCGCTTTGGTCTTTCGCCTGGCCCCTCAGCGAGCTCTTTCGCCGCCTTTCTTCTCAGTCCAGTGGCCGCTTCTTCCGCTACTTTCCTCGGGACCTCGAGCTCAGACGGCTTCCTCCTCTCCGCTCAACCCCCTAGCAATCGTTCCCTACACTTCTCCTCCAGTGGTGAGCACATCCCACGCTCCTGCTCTCTCTCAAACTGATTGTGTCCTTAATAAGACACAACTCGAGCTGCCCGATAACAGCTTCACATCGGACGCTTTGGTCCCTCTTCCTAGTGCGGGTAAGCATGTTGTCCAATCCCACCCGCTTTTCGTCATGCCTACTCTTGAGTTGCCTGGTGCAAAATATAGAGTCTCTTCGGAGAGTGTTTCTTCTGTAGCTCCTCGTGGCCGCAAAGCCACGAAGCCCCCTTCTTTCATCTCTTCTAGGCCGCGATCTAAATCGCCCCACCCTTTAGGTAAGAAATCGCGATACGATTTGTCGCGTAAGAGGAGTAACTCCTCCGATGGGTCCCTTAAGATTCTATCCTATCCCGCTGTTTAGTTTATGTCGATTACAACCATGACTTGGAACGCTCGTGGCATAGCGAATATTGCCAAGCAGCCACATCCGTCATTTGCAAAGATACTCATAGATTCTCCTTCTACTCCATTCTTGAGCCTAAGGCCTCTTCGTCTAACTTTGAGTTCTTCATCCGTACATTAGGTTTTTCTTCTTGATTTCAAAACCGATCTGACAAGATCTGGTTTTTCTGCGGCCCCCACTTTCGCACTGTGTTTTACTTGATACCGATCGCTCTCCACTGGGTTATCGCCCTCGATGCTTCTCACCGATTTTTGTGACTTATGTCTACGCCAAAGATCAACGCTACTGACGCTATCCGCTTGGGGATACCCTCCGTGAGATTTCTTCCGATACGGATGGGTTACCTGCCTGTCACCGAGATTTTAATATCTTTCTCCATGATTCTCGAGCGTGAGGGTAGTTCTACCGACCGCCCACCGAGATTCTAGATTTCACTGAGGCTATCGCGATCGCGAGTTGATTGATGCCGTGTGATGGGTCCACTTTCACTTATTTCGGGCCGGACTTAAGGAGAGACTTGATCGCTTCTTGCTTAATGAAGCCTCGGTCTCGACGTGTTTGCGCTTCCACTGCCTCTCACTTACCTCGCTTCACGTCCGATCACACTTCTTCTTATGCAAAGGCTGCTTTCCACGCTTACTCGCAAATCTTATTTCCGCTTTCAGAGTATGTGGATTCGCCACCATACTTTTTCGACATCGCTCGCGGACGCCTCGCCTCTATCCGGGTTGGCATGCGTAACTCCGCAGCCAAACTCCTAAGGGCGAAACGCAGATCAAACAAGGAATCGGGATGTTCGCAATCTCCATCGGCCGGATGAGGCTCTCGCGCCGCGGCCGATTTCGAGCGGGCCTATGATCCGACCGGCCTTCACTAATAGACGGCGATGCACCGCTGCGTGCCGAGTACCACTTTCGCTTTAATATGGAGGAGGACTTCGGAAGCGTAAAGCCGCTATCCTGGTCGCCGAGGGTGAGCGCAATACCCGCTTCTTTCGTGGTTTTGTGAAGCGTGGTTAGGGGCCAGACATTCACAAAGATCGACGATGATGGGGTCACTTAACCCAAGAGTTTGACATTCGGCCTCACCGTGAATTTTTTCCACGATCCGCCATCGGCCGATAGCGGCAGCCTCGCCTCCCGATGTCACTCGCTTTCCGAGCATCCCCGCATCTTTGACACCGACGGCCTATGTGTCAGACCGACTGTCAGAGATTAGAGATGCCGTGGTTTGATATCGACTCTATAGTGTCTCCGACCGATGGGTTCTCCTCCTTTTCTTCCAAAGATCACTGGATCTTATCCATGAGGACGGAGAGTGCGGTTCGACTTCTTTGATGGCCACCCCATGCCTCCCGCCTTCACAAATACTACGATCGCCCTTATCCCTAAGAAGCCTCTCCCGAGCTCTTGGTCGATTTCCGCCCATCACCGTAATGTGACCAATAAGATCATATCGAAAACTTAATGCTCGGCCGATTCGCTCTTCCGCTTATCATCTCCCTAATCGAGCGGCTTCGCTCAGTGGTAGAGTCATCTCTCGATAATATCCTTCTCGCCAGAGTTGATTCACGACATCCATGTATCCGATGTCCGTGATGTCCCGAATCTTGCGCCTGCCGATATGGCTAAGGCGTACGATCGGTCACCGGGATTTCTTCACCATGTCCTCGTTAGACGGGTTTCTTCCTGGATCGTATTTGTTCGTCAGACGAGCATCAGATTTTCACTATCCCGACAACGGCCCCGCAGCAGGTACTTCGCCTCCAGGCCTTCGCTGCAGTGACCTCTTTCCTGCCTCTCTTTGTCCTTGCCATCACTACCCGTCTTGTTTGATAAATTTATCTCCGACCACCCCATTATGAGGTATAGGATCGCGGCGCCCGCCACCATATCCCATCTGTCGAGGCCGACGACATCATCATTTTCACCCGTGGCTGGGACGATGGCTTGGTACGCCTCATGAGTCTTCTCGATCACTACTCCTTTGTGTCCTGCCACTGTCAAGATCCGTAAGAGTACCTTCATTCTCGCCCTACATATTCCTACTGCATCACTTGCATGATCTCACCGGCTTGACGTGATGACCTCCTTTCACGTACCTTGGCGTCCCTATTTATAAGGGGTTTCGCAAGAGGCAACATTTTGCGCCGGTCAAGCAATGGATGTCGATAGATTTCTGGATGGTCCCACCGCCACCTTTCTTTTCGCGGCGCCTTGCTCGATTAAGAGCACTTATCTACTATTCCTCTCCACCTCTTACAGTTATAGACTCTACCCAAGGTTGTCATTCGTGAACTGGAACAGTTATGGCTAGATATTTCGGGGTCTCGTAGGGGCTTGAGGAAGATGCATTGTCCACTGGCCCCGCTGGCTGGCCTATCTCTCGAGGGCGGTCCGTATTCGTAGTCGTCCGACTTAGTTGATGCTTTCGCTATAAGCTTTGGTGGCGGCCCGTGAGGGCAAGTCACTGGCTCGCCATGATCCGCAAAACTGCTTTGCGGGTCTCCACACGCCTATGCGCGCGATTTTGACTGGCCCATGCTAGCCACTCCTTGGCAGCGCCTCCGCTGCCTGGATTCGTGCTCAGACCATATTTTCTCGACTTTAGGTAGTAGGGGGCGAGGTTAGTTTTTGGGACGACCACCGGTTTGGTGATAGACTTTGCCTTAGTCATCGAGACCCTCCGCCTCACCTTCTGTGTGGAGCTTGGACTGATGGTAGATGGATCTCGATAGTTGCGCATCGCTGTTGTCGGCGAGTCGGGTCTTGACCCGCTTTGATTCATGAGATTGCCGTTGTCCCTATCTCCGAGGCGGATACGGATTGCATGTGCCGGAAGCTTACCTCTTCGGGTAGTTCTCTCGACCACGGCCCGACCATATCGATTGAGAGATCGCCTAATTTATCCTGGTGCCATCCTGACGGACCTTCTTTCCCCACCATATCTGCTTTCATTCGGCCTTCTTTGCACCGCCTTCCCCGGATTCGATTTACAGACGCTGGGCATTTCCATTGCTTCTAGGTGCTCCCGCCGTGGTTCCTCCGAGCCTACCACTGAGACGATCGCGCATTTATTCTTGAGTCCGCCGTGGCTCGTGACGTGTGGGACTACTTCGCCACAGGATCCATATATACCCACCTCCACCGATGATATTTTTGCTCCCGAAGTTTCTTCGCACGTGGCACACACCTTAGGCACGCAGTTTTCATTATTCCTTGTCCGATCCTCCGGTTCATATGGACGGAAAGGAATAGTGTAAAGCATAGGGACCGACGCTTTTATCTTCCCATATTATTGTGCAGTGGAGCGCCATCTTTTACTCCTTGCCTCTGCGGGCTTTTTATCGATGTTTCGACAGTTGCTCTCCTCCCTGCTTCGCTTCCTCCTGGCCCCCGTCCGATCCGACGACCTATACCCGTTGTTTGGTGTAGACCCGAGTCTCCATGGGTCAAGCTAAACACCGACGGAGTTTTGATAGAGATACTCAGATTGGCGGCGGGCCTCGGTCCGACCACTGTGGCGAGCTGACATGGCTTTCCATTCGTCCCTCCAGCCTCCTCGAGCTTTGATGCGAGGTCCGGCACTTGAGATCGCCTCTCATTAGCCTCTCGCCTTTCGATCATATTTGGATTGAGCTGATGCACTGTAGTGGTGACGCCCTTCCTCAGCCGCCAGAGTTTCAAGGTCCAAAGACTTTGATTCAGACGTATATATCCTCAGAGACATCCACTTCGTAGTCTCGCACATATATCGAGAGGGCAACAAGCTTGGCCGATCATTTAGCTACGCTGCTCTTCTACCTTGACTTCAGATTTACTCCGAGATCGCTTCTCCGTACCTTCTTTCTCTTATTCGATGGACCACTGAGTTATCCTTCCTTCCGCTTTTGATTGCATTTGTTTTCCTTCCGCTTTGATCGATTTGTTTTTTCCAAAAAAAAAAAAAAAAAAAAACATTTATTATATACTGCGCCTGTGCCTTTCTCACGCCTCTTCTCTCCTTTCGCCTGGGACTTTGCTTATCCGGCTTGATTTTACCTTTATTTTCCTCATTTTGTTTGTTCCCATCTCTCTTTCTGGGAATCTTTTCACTATCCTCTCGCTTCGAGAAGGCTCATTTCGACCCTCCATTTCCAAAAAAAAAAAAAAAAAAAAAAAAATTATTATATACGTATACTCGAGCCTGTGCACGCCTCATGCCTCGCTTCCCGCTTCGCTCGACTCTTGTCTTATCCGGCTTGTTTTTCCTTTATTTTTTTCATCTTGTTTGTTCCCATCTCTCTTATTCTGGAATCATTTTAGCTATCCCTATCTGCTTCTGATAGCTGTTCATTTCTGACCTCTCCATTTTCCAAAAAAAAAAAAAAAAAAAATATAATAATAATTATATATATATTCTCGAGCCCTGTGTACTTACGCCCGCTCTCGCTCTTCGCCTTGACTGACATATCCGGCTTGCTTTTACCTTTATTTTTCACTTTTATCGGTTCCCATCTCGTATTCTGGGAATCGCTTCACCTATCCCTCTCTGCTTCTGATAGTTGTTCAGTTATGACCTCTCCACTTCCCATAAAAAAAAAAAAAAAAAAAATCGAGCTGTGTATGACTTCTACCGCCCGGTCCACTGCTTTTGCTTCTGACCTCTGTCTTATCCGCTTTCTATTCTCGTTATTTTCACTTGTTGTCTGTTCCTACCATTCTTACTCTGGGAATCATTTCACTTATCCTCTTTGCTTTCTCGATACTGCTCATTTCGACCACTTCATCTTCAAAAAAAAAAAAAAAAAAAAAATGGGTGTGTGTGTGTGTGTTTTAGTTTCATTGTTGATTATTGAAGCGTTGTCATGTCGCTTTTGATCGTCCCACACCCACTTTGGGACTACAAAGGTCGTAGTCATACTTCCCGATCGCCTCCTATCACCTCGTTTTTTCTCTCATCTCTCGGTGGTTCAGATACCTGGTTTCTTCGCTGATTGTAGTTCAGATCTCCAGACGGCTTCCCACTTGCCACTCTTCGCCGCTTCCCGGCTTTCGATTTGATTTGCGCCGCATCCCATCCCGA